>JAOTMB010000002.1:1200000-1509067 GCA_032357745.1 Camptophora hylomeconis | reverse complement strand
AACGACAACGACAACGACAACGACAACGACAACGACAACGACAACGACAACGACAACGACAACGACAACGACAACGACAACGACAACGACAACGACAACGACAACGACAACGACAACGACAACGACAACGACATATTCGCTCTGCTTTATGAATAATGGATGCCATGGAATCATGGTTGCAGAATAAGATGTAGTGAATATCCATATAATGGAGTGCTATAGATTTGATACGTAGGGTTTGATTACTGATTGTTTTGTACTGAGCATGAAGTGCTGTCTAGTCTACTGTAGTTTGTAACATCATATTAGCTGAATCACACATTACACCACATCACTTCTTATTGATTCTATCGAAGTAGTCATATGCCTACGGTGATATCTTGTGTCAGTGAATGGTGTGGAGCCACAGCCAACAGTGACACAAGCAGACTTGAGAAATTTGTCTATCAGCCGAAAACTAAGGATTCTTTTCTTTTTGAAGCTTTATTCCCTCAGTTTCGGCTCAAAAAAGAAATCCATTGTCACGGGTCAAACAAGGTCCATCAACAACTGAAGTTCTGAAGCTTCTTTTGATACCTTCTTCCTCTTTCATATGATGATTTCTTTGCTCTCGCTGTGATGGTCTGTGCTTTCTTGAAGCATACAACATATGACTCTCTATCAGAATCTCTATACGAACTGCTCAGAGGAAGTAGTCTGGCGTTCTTCTGCTGACCATAGGCTCTCCTGCTCTTGGACATGGATCGAATTGTAAGCTGTGAGAGTATTAGTCAGAATATTCTTGCAATAATGGAAGGACAACATACAAGGTATACTTCAGATGCTCGTCAATCTCCATGATAGCAGCCTGGTTACCACACCTGTAACAATAATTGGGTGCACTGAAAATGGTCACAACATTACGATCTTGACTCCAATTGTATCCCTCCATGACCAATTGATGGGCTCGAGCCACAAGTGTCAATCCATTATTATGATTGAAAGCTTCTGAGATATCTTGACCAAAAGTGTAACCCGCTCCTCTTGGACTTATACCCCATCCACATCTATCATCTGGGTCTGACCACAACAAGTCACACATTGGACCTTCATGAGGTACTTCTTGAATACGATCGAGAGATCGAATGTTGTCGAGGGTGTCGATACTAGGAGACAATCCACCGTGCAAACAGAAGATCTGATTGTCAATCAATGCTGTAAGAGGTAGGTAATCGAAGAGGTCTGTGAAATATTTCCACACATTGGCATTACCGTATTTGCGAAGGCATTCGTCGTAAAAGCCGTAGACTTGAGTAATCTGTCTAGACTCATGATTTCCTCGAAGGATGGTAATTCGGGACGGGTATCGAATCTTGAGTGCGACGAGAAGCGTGACTGTTTCGACTGAGTAATATCCTCTATCGACGTAATCACCTAATATTTGTTAGAAATAACACGTGCTATCTGTTGCGGCCATACCCATAAATAAGTAATTTGTGTCGGGATTTGGTCCTCCAATTCTGAAGAGCTCCATGAGATCGTGGAATTGACCGTGTATATCGCCGCAGACAGTGACTGGACATTTCTATATGCATGTTAGTATCATCGGTGTATGTGACAACATGAGTACATACCACTGGTTGTACATTCGACTCTTCTTGAAGTACTTCTCTAGCCTGCGAAATGTTACCAGCCATTCCATGTACCTTATATCGAACGTACTCTATCGCAAAGTCTCAATACATCACTCTCAGCAAGCTGTTTGCAGTTCATCAAACTCTCAATCCATCCGTCCAATGTTCCTATTGCTCCTTGATCTGATACCGGGGATAGTCCGTGGGGTTGCGCAGGCTTACCCACGTCCACATCCATTTTTGAGTCCATGATGGACTCTTATATTAAGTTATGGACGAGATTGTAGCGAGTATTTGCCCCGACTTAGTTTTGTGCAAGAGAAACGCAGTCGCGTGGGTTGTGACAAGGATAAGATTGCAGGTAGATGCGTAGCCGGAACACAAAGTGTTTAGTAGACAAGAGAAGTCGAGAGTAGTCCTGAGACAAAGCGGATTGTGGCGATCGTGAGATATGGCAATACACTTGAGACTCGCACAATCAATAGCAGTTCATAGACCTGTTGTTGGCATTGAGTATCTGACGTCTTTTGAAGTGGTGTTCGTTTGGTACCACTTTCGACCCGCTCAAAGGTTGATTCCTCGCCTGATTGACGCCAAGGCGCTGATGGCTGAGGAACAACTCGAACCTGCAACATGCACCTGCTTGTCTATTCCATCTTCGTTGCTTCACGATCCTTCACCTTACATCCAACTGCGCATCGCTACAGCTCAAACGCTACTCCCCTTCCTCAGATTTACATCCATCAACAGTTTCGAAACCAATAACCCTCCACAACCGCCAAAATGACTGACTACTGGTGAGTTGCCCCCCAAATCATGAAGATGCCTTGTATGCGCTTCGATAAGCTCGATCAAGCACCATACGAGCTTCTTTTCGATTGAAATCATGAGAGACACAATCACTGACACACCTCCTACTATAGTCCTGTTTATGCGGTACGTACCATCCTTCATCTCGCTTCAACCTCATCACCTCCCATCTATGACGCCGCGAATCGTCATTTCGAGCTCCAACATGAATGAAACAATATACTCACAATCATGTTATAGCCCTTCTTCGGTGCCATGGGCTGCACATCTGCTATCGTTTTCACCTGCTTCGGAGCCGCATATGGAACTGCAAAGTCTGGTGTTGGTATCTCAGCTATGGGTGTCCTAAGACCAGATTTGATTGTCAAGAGTATGGCGCATCACACAAATAAGGAAAGCGTGGAATCTAACATGTTACAGACATTGTTCCCGTCATTATGGCTGGTATCATTGGTATCTACGGACTGGTCGTATCAGTCTTGATTTCCGACAATCTTACTCAGGAACTTCCTCTCTTCACTGCTTTCATTCAACTTGGTGCCGGTCTCTCAGTCGGTCTGGCTGGTATGGCTGCCGGTTTTGCCATTGGTATTGTCGGTGATGCAGGTGTAAGAGGAACTGCTCAGCAACCACGACTCTGTATGTTCATCTCACTACTCACCCCTGAGTACCACAGAAGAAGTACATTTTGCTAACACATTACAGTCGTTGGTATGATCTTGATTCTCATTTTCGCCGAAGTCTTGGGTCTATACGGTCTCATCGTCGCTCTATTGATGAACTCAAAGGCTGGCGCTGATATTTCCTGCAATCCAGGCGGCAAATAGACAATTGCTCACCGGACATGCGTTCAAAGATGACAGATAAGTAACGACGGCTGCGATAAAGCGTCGAGAAAGAATAATTGAACATCAATTCGGAAGAGCAGTACGCGAGACGAATTTGAAGAAAATGGACAATAGCATGATTACAAACCGAAGCATGCATGCATGATGGTGAACATCAACCGTTATTACAACCTTTGTATGAAATCAATCTAGACTTTTTGTAGTTTTTACGTGGGAGATAGTATAGTAGCAGGGAAGAGACTATCAATTGATGGAATCAATCCACTAGTCTCATAATCAAATACGATGTGCATAGGCGATCAATGTTGTTTTGCTGAATCTCCGCTCTAGACACATATATGCCTTCCCTATGACATTATCATTGCAAGTCAATTAGTTTCACGCATCTATTCCATTTACTACCGTATACGAATCTCACATAAAAGCCTTACTCTTCAATGTCGATTCATGATACGATAAAGAATGAAAACAGAATAGAAAAAAGCAAGCATCAATAAGTGAGAGGGAGATTCATATTCGGATTTAGATTCAGATTTGATTTAGTTTAATTTGCTCCAAAGTCGAGTAAGTGAGTAAGTAAATAAATAGATAGATGAGGTAAGTAAGGTAAGCAAATGCAAATGCAAACGCAAACGAGATGCTTGGATGAAAAGAGGTCATATAGGTAGACCCTTCCCTCGTTCCATCTTTCTTTCTTCCTTTCTTCCTTCTCCATTGGGAACGCCATATGATGATTACATACATACATACATGCATGCATGCTATGTAGAACGGGAAGATGCAATAAATAGCTAGCTAGCTCAATGAGAGATCACTGTCATCTAATTGTCCTCGCTTCCATGCCCACAAGATAATAGGTAGACTGATTCTATCAGATATCTATCTGACACGTCTACACACACCCACGCTCACGCTCTTGGAACCTTGCTGCCCGCTAGGCCCATCGAAGCTCGAACACGAAAAGAAACAGGATGAGATTGCGAGACGAAGATCACAATTTGTCTTGTCTCCTTCTAATATTCCTTGTCTTCCTCATGAGTTTCTTGTACTTGTGCTTCTTCATCTTGAGTTTTCTCTGGCGCTTAACGGAGATAGTGTAGTATTTGATTCCTTTCGACTTGGATGGATCGACGTAGACTCCCTTTCTTATCCTTCCGCCACGTGATGGTTGGGGCTGCTGTGAGGACGGATCGACCATACCCGTGGTGTTGGTCTTTGGTTCGGAGATGTTGGTTATGCGAGGGGTGAAGAATTTGCCGGACTGAATGTCTAGTTGTTCTTGTGCGGTGAAGCCGACGTTTTGTTTTTGTCGGTAGGAGGAGATTGAGTTTTGAGATTCGACTTCTCTTTCTAATTGTCTTGCTTGCATCTCCTCGTTGGCATTGGCTTGTCTTTCTGCTGCCGTCTCAATTGCTTCGCTTTCACCATTGAAGTCAAGTGTTGGTACTGGTACGGGAGGTGGAGGTGTGTTGAATGGTCTGAATCGTTTGGCAATCTCCTCAATTACCATCTTCACATTTCCTGGTGATCTAATTGCTTGAGATTGACCATCCAATTGATGCGCTTGATTCTGTTGAGCCACTGTGTTGTGCTGGTTCAAAGCTTTGATCAATTCTGACCTTTGCTCGATAGCTGGATCTTGGTGGTTCTGCACATGTTCGTCAAGGTTTTGTACCACATTACTCAACGTGTAAATTACATCCGCAGATCCAGTTTTCTTCGTCCTCTTTGGTTGAGCCTGGAAAATCTTATCGAACTGGTCGATTCTTACTTCGGGAGGTAAAGGCCCTGTTATTGAGATGGGTCGATGTGTAGAGAAGAAGGATGCGACGTATACATCTGAGGAATATATTAGCTTGCAAATCTTGCAGAATCTGTGGATGTAGCTTACCCTTAGGATTCAAGTGTTGCGTGCTAGGTACGCTCGGTAAAAATAATGTCCACTCATTCCCTCTTGGTTCTTGTTGTTGCTTGGATATTTCCGTCTTCTCGCCTTTTGCAGCCTTTCGCTTAGATAAGCGTGACTCTGCACCTGGACGTTTGTCTGTTGATCTTGGAGCACCAACTTGCTTCACTGAACTAGCTGGTATAGCCGGGGAACCATTGTTAGGCGGCACCGGTGGTTTGGAAGACGAATAACGCCGTTGATGACTTCGAGTTGAGAAAGAAGCAGTTGCTATCGAACCAGTGGATGGAGTTTGTCGAGTCACGAGTGTCGAGTTTGGACACGTCCGCGCTACGCGACGTATCGATGAATTGAACATCTGCTTTTCGCCGTCTTCTGGATGTGAGAAGACGTTTATTGACGAGATGGCAGTATGTGTAGAGTGAGGAGTAATCACGTTGGTGATGGCGGTCGGATGATGGCGAACAAGGCCGTGAACGGAGCCTTGTCGATTCGATGATCACGTGGCACCTCGTTATCTCGTTCGCTGGATTTCTTCTGCTAAAGACGACCACCGAAACTCATCATCAGAAGCATAGTTTTGGTATACGTCACACTGCATCAATACGCAATACTCACAAGGACTTCTGCTTGCATTACTGCTTATGGTCAAGTTAATCACTTGTCTGACCGTTCAATACAAGGCTAGCCTCCAGCCTTTCGATGAGCATCTTGACCATGGTCCTGTTTTCGGACTTAAGAAGCGTACTACTTCAGTCTTGATGCAGACATCATACTTGGTAAGCACGAGTCACGACTTACAACTACAGGTTCGGTAGGTCCCAAAATTCCAATCTGACAGCGAGATACTGTGAATCAATATGCTGCGTGGTAGGGTCGGAGCTAGGCTCCATGTATTCTCTTCTAAATAGTCGCAACAGTACAAGGTATGGCACGTTCGGACCATCTCAAGATTTCACAGTGACAACAGATCCGAAGCCCTGTATCGTAATACTGGACACTCGAATCAGATTCTCATGCCTTATAGACATCAGGTACTTATATGACCTCGACCAAATGGACAGTCGTATACATTGAAAACGACTCGGCGCCCAAAGTCTCAATCGACCATGATATCTTCGACAACTCGATCTCGGACTTCAACATACGTGATTGAGAATTGAAAGACGAGGTATACCTTCACCTTGTTTAAATTTTCGAGTTGTGTGGTGAGAAGTACTAAGGAACGCATGACATCTGTAAGTCGAAGCAAGGAGGCATGCGTTTGCATTGTGTTGGAGAAGGAATCACAAGGACAAGATGAAAGCTCGCAATTAGTAGAGGAACATCAACACTTTGGGATATTCTTGAGTCAGACCCTTCATCGGTCGATGATTTTGCACAATTGAAAGATCCACAAAGCAAGAGAAAGAGAAAATCAATTGAAATACGGTTGAATCCTTCTTTCCTGATGTTCCCGTGGAACGTCTGACTATGTGAAAAATGCATGCTGTAACACCAATAAATTGAAGCTTCAAAGCTGGGGAAAATGGGAAGCAAGACCCAACTACCCTATCTAGTGCTACCGTCTTCTACAGACCTCAGCACTTCGTCGCATCGTTTCATCGTTCTGCTCAGGTTCATGTGATTCCTCTCCACCTTCTCTGCTACCTCAAATCCAGAACATCTCATCCTTTAATTCCTCGCTAACATTGCCCTGCCAATGTTGATTCCATACATACGGTCCATTTACCACTGGTACAAACACAGATCGTAAGTAAACCCGTGCGCGATCGCAAAGCAGATCGGCGTGTCGAGCAGCTGGATGGATCGAAATGCTTGTAGTAGATCTTCCAAGCAGCCAGCATTGATGGTAAGTCTGTAACGTTGTCAGCATGCGCGTTACAGGTGAATTGAATTACTACTCACCAGAAGCTGAAGTTGATCAACAGTGAATGCCGTCTCGTTATGCAACACCGTGTAATGTGCAGCGCGGGAGGTACCTTGCAAACAAATGTGCGAGGTCAAATACCAATCCCATAATCGGGAATCACAGCTAGAGAGCGTTAGCAGGTCATCCATAAAAAGAGAGAGTTACAATCATACATTTGGCTGTCGACGATGAATCCAGGGTTTGGATTACCATTTGCGTCGAAACCATTTCTGTGATTGCTGCTGATTTGATAGAAACGGGTATGATGACGTTTCTGTGCAACAATGAAGACAAGCTTGGGTTGCTCTTTGTCCCCATATACCTCCTTACATGCCTGCTTGATTTGTGTCACTTCATCGGTGACACATTTGGTGAACATGTTGTCGGCCACACCATCACGATAGACCACGATAGTTTCAGGAAGCTTTTTAGTGTTACATTTCTGGTACAACTCGAGACGCTCGACCATCATTTTCTGAAAACCGGAGATATATTCGACTGATTTCTTGTTCTCATCAAAGTGGTTCTGAAGCTTGATGCTTCCAGCATAACGAAAGAAGTCTTGGTCGGTAGTTGCCACTACACCGGCGATCGATGGGGCACCTTCCATCGAGCCAGGTGCAGGATGTCCAACATCGGCTCCAACGAACATAATCTTGGTGCCCAAGAGTTGTTGCAAGATGCTGCCTTTTTCTGGCTGTACTGCTAGATTGACACCACCCAGCTTCATATTGACTTTGAGCATGAGGTTGCCAATCTCGCCCGGTGAATCTTTCAGAAATGTAGGCTTCAGCTTGTTAGGACTAGGTCTCCCATCGGGTTTGACGACCGTGCATATGGTGTGCACACCTTTTGTGACATCGCCTGCCATCTTGACAATACTGTAGGCACGGGCATTTTTGTCTGGAAGAATCACAAACACCAGCTTGATGCCTTGGCTTTTCATAAATCCTAATACAGAATTCATGTTTGCTGATGTTAGCATGCTAGCAGGTCTTACGTGTAAAAACGGCTTATCGAACTTGACCATCTTTGTGTCGAAAGAACAATAGCTCTTCACTCCCTTTTCAATGCTATCCTTGAAGGCTTCAATGTTCACTGCTGAGGTGTGTCCCTCCGCCGTAAGCTCGAACCAACTGATCTGAACTTCCTTGAATGAGCTCTTGAATTTAACGCCTCTCAAGTCCCACTTGCCTCCGGAAATACGTTTCTGTGCTTCAGAAAGAGCAGGTCTAAGGAACGTAATCTTAGGAGAGGGCAAGATGCGTGCTTTGATGCTCATCATGTCACTGCTGACGACGATGTTAAATCTTGCCTGTGGTCCTTTGGGATTGTTCGCCTTCATGCCAAGTTGTTCAACCCCAATCGTTTGAATAGATTCCTTGTTGACACCTGGTGACCGACAAGTCTGCCTTATCATGGTGGCTGCTTGATTTGGATGTGGCAACAATCCACGATAAAAGTTGCCAGGAAGGACTTGGAGAAGATCGCTGGGAACATAGTTTGGTTTGTCTCTGGATCCCAAGTTGACAACCCAAGTCGCGCTGCTGCTGCGTACTTTATCGTACATTTCACGGAAATGATTGGCAACACTGATAAGTCTGTTCTCGGGCTGTTTCGTTTTGGGGTTTTTGTCTCGTATGAAGGTGATATTTGCAGCAGTAGGATCTTTCACAACACCGTTCTGATCACGTTGAATTGCAATTCCCAGAACACTTTTGCGCATTGAGTAGCCAAAGAATGAATGTGTGACACGTAGGCCCTTCAGTTCACCGCTAAGTATAGTGAGTTTTCTACCCAGGTCATGGTGTGGATAAGCTTTGGCCATCTCCTCAATGAGCCTGTCTAAAGGTCCTGTAAAGAACATGACAGCCGCAGCAGTATTGACATTGAGCATCAAACCATTGATAGTAGTCTTCACTGCGCGGAAATGGCCCAGCACAACATTGAGACCGAAGCCCAAATCGACACAAGTGCGGTCGGGACCAACATTGAAGAACTTCGCGCTTCGTGCAGATGTTGCCATGTGTGTGTTCTGACCATAGTGTCGACTGAAGAAGATGTTCAGAGCTGACGTGTACCTCTCGGCGTCTGCGAGAGTCGAACCAGGACTGGCGAGATGGTTCACAAGGGTCTCCATTCTGAATTGACCAGTCTCTTGGACGCACACATTGTAACGTAAAATGCGATCTTCAGTTCGAGGACTCTTTTCTTCTGGCTCGAAATAGTCAATAGTACAGGTGAAATCTTGTCCTCGAGGTGCTTTGATTTGCACTGTACTGACGATGCGTCTGCTGTAATCACTTGCAGCATTCTTGAAATCCGGCTTTTCAAGAAGAAGCTGCATGACCCGGGCTCGGGCCCTACTCTTGATATCTTCATTTCTTCGATCTTTGGTGTTGATCGTCACAGTGTAGTCGAAGATTGGAGGCGTCTTTCTCAAGTCAATGGAGTAGAAATTGACCTTTGCATCTACTATTGTACCTATCTTGCCAAAACTTGGGCGTTTGGCAAGTTCGCGTTTGGTTGAAGCTGTGGGTGTCGACTCAGAAATAGACATTTGGGACAAGGACTGATCAATGCTCGGATTGTTCCCGGTGTTGCCTGGAGATTTCGGACTTTTGGGATTGTCGGGGCTTTTAGGCGATCGAGGGCTGTTTCGATTCCCAGGAGGGGACTTTTGTGGAGTTGACATGTTGTCTGGTAAGTTGTTAGCAATCGAAGCCGCAAGGTATACTTGAACACCATAAGAGATGATTTGACTTGCCTGAAGGGAACTGACAATGACGCTCTCAAACAGACTGTGGAGCTTTGCAGTTCAAGCAACCAGACCAATGAGGTATCTAAGTATGATGAGATCGAGTTAGACAAGAGAAATATTGGGATGGAAGGTAATAAAGGGGATTGAAATACCTGAAGAGATAGATCGTATCTCAAGCTAGATGCGTTGGCAGCTAACACTTCACTTCAATTCGATTCACTCCAGATCAGTGAAGCGAATGACTCAGAAGAATGATTCCGTAATTGAGACAAGATGAAGATGAGAACCAAGATAATATAGGAATGATACTCTCAGTTTTCCACAATAAGATATCAATCCGTAGTAAGTATGCTGATCAATACATCAAACCATAAGTGACCAAGTCAAACCAAACTGAGTTGAATTGAATGGAAGTAGAATCGAAAACACAAACGGAAGTCAAGACCAGCAACTTCAGGTCAGTCAGTCAGGCTGACGAATGGCAAGAGCAGGAATCAACCAACCAACCAACACGAGGCAACTAAGGCAACAACAGCCCCTCCTTCTTTCTCGTTCTATTCCCATTTCCACTGCAGTGACGATATGACATCTTCCTCCCAAACACAACCAATACACACGCCAGACACATGCAAGGGATGCCGTTTGCTTCGATCATCCGCCATTGATCAAGGATGTCCATGCATGACCCCAGTTTTGTGTAACGTCAAATTAGTATCGGAATTAGTTTGTACAGTACTACAGTTCCGTAGCAGACCACACACAGTACAGAAGAGTATTCAGATTGATCTCGTGACTAGTCAATTTGATGAGGAGCAAAGGTAAAGCAGAGTAGTAGAGCAAAGAACAAAGGAAAACTGGTCATACGTACCTTGCCATACTTACATCTCAGGCTGATTCTGCCCGGTGCCGCATGTAAAGTATAGCATGCGCAAACAGGCTTGCATGAACAAGCGTGATTGTCGTATTGCCTGTGGCTCAGACACAGAAGAATCAGCCTTGTCGATTTTAACCGCCAACACGACGCGTTCTTCTCGAAAAGAGACGCATACAAAACACATACTCGATTCGGTCATCGAAATCACACTGATTCTGTAGCTGAAGCAAAAAACATTCTGCAGAATCTCAGGATTGGTGGATGGAAAGAAGGACTGCTAAACGCGTAATATGAGATAACATCCACATCTCCGATTTGACTCATGTAGCTGAACAGAAATGCGCAAATAGGGCGATGTAGAGCATCAAGTGAGGTTTCTGGAAGATTTCCCAGTGGCTGCAAGACGAGGAGAATCTCGCCTCATCGTAGAGAGAATCTTGAGGATCAGATCATGGCTTTACACTGTAGTAGAGTAGAAGGAGTAGGTGACGGAGGGGATTTACGGTAGCATGGAGCTAGCTAGCGGAAGACAACCAATACAGCGTCTAAAACACATGCATCGAGACATAAATATAACTCACAAATCGTCTCTCCTAGAATCTTTCGTGAATTCAATACGGTCACAACACAAGCGTCAAAGGTTGCCTACAAGAGATTCGATGAATGTAGTATAATGATATTGCAATGCTACTATATCTTCGTTCTCAACAACATGACTCTGCAACGTCTCAACCTCGAGTTCATACGAGATCATGCACACATATACATATGTATACATACATCCTCAAATATCTCTCTACCTTGTTTGTCCCATCTATCGCATCGTAACCAACTCCTCAGAACTAGTGGGATGAATAGCAACACAACTATCAAAGTCCTTCTTCGTAGCACCCATCTTAACCGCAACACCGAATCCCTGCGTCATCTCATCGACACCATCACCAATCAAATGGAAACCAACGACCTTCTCGTTCTTACCTTGACAAATGAGCTTGAATTGTGTGGGTTCCTTCTTCTTTTCCTCAGGTGGGAAGACATCGTAGAACATGGCTGAGAATTTGGCTTGGTAGATTTTGATGTCGTCTTTGCCGAATTTCTCGATTGCTTCTGGTTCGGTGAGACCGCAGGTGCCGATGGGTGGATGTGAGAAGACGACGGTTGGGATGTTATCGTAGTCGAGGTAGGAATCGCGGACTTCTTCGGGGCCGAAGAGACGATTTCCCAGCATACGACCTGCGGCGATGGCGACTGGTGTCAACTCAGCTTGACCTGTGATATCGCCAAGAGCGTATACACCGTCAATGTTGGTGTTCTGGTATTTGTCGACAATAATCTGACCTCTCTTGTTGGTCTTGATGCCGGTGTTTTCCATACCAAGACCTCGGGTTTCAGGTGATCGTCCAATAGCCCAGAGAAGCTCGTTTACAACCATCTCGCTACCATCGTTCATGATAAGCTTGAGCTGCTTCTCTCTTGGGTCTGTCTCATCCTTAGCTGCTTTCAGCTGAATGACCTCCTTGATACCTGGGTGACTTCGGTGTACGTGCACACCAATGTCCTCGTAATGCTTGGTCATAGTCTCCTGGACCAATGGATCAAACTTTCGGAGGAAGTGGTCGTGACGAAGGAAGAGATGCGTCTCGACGCCAATTGCGTTCATGATACCAGCTAGCTCAACCGCGATGTATCCTCCACCGACGAAAACCATCTTCTCAGGCAAATGCTTGATTGAGAAGAAATCGTCCGAAGTGATACCATATTCACTACCCTTAATTCCTTCTGGCTTAGTAGGCCAGCCACCAGTCGCAATAACAATGTGTGGTGCAGTAACTCTATATGATTCTGAACCATCATTTGGAATAACCTCAAGCTCGTGATCTGAAACGAACTTGGCCGTGGCGTGAATGAGCTCGATACCGTCCTTAGCCCAATTGCTCTCATACGCGTTGTTCAACTGCTTAATTCTAGCATGTCTCTTCTCGACGAAGGAGGTGAAATCGAAAGGAGTGCTGCTGCCAAAGTCGTAACCGTAATGCTTGCCAGCTTTGATGGTTTCGTTGATGGAGGAGAAGTTCTTGGTCATCTTCTTAGGTACACATCTGTACAGTATTAGTCTCTATCACTTCATAGACACGAACCCGACGTACCCGACATTGACGCAGCAACCTCCAGAAATACCTGCGTCTATAATACATGTCTTCGCTTTGTACCATCCACTTGCTCTTCTAGCAGAACCTGAACCACCACTACCTCCTCCAATGACAATAAAGTCATACTGCTTTGGTGTAGGAGCCATTGCTACAGTCGAAGTTGAGAAGTGCTTAGAGATGCTCGATAATCTATTGAGGGACGCGGATTGGGTGGGCCGAAGCAAAGCACCAGACGTGGCGTGTAGAGGATGAATGTAAGTGCAAGGCACTGTGTTACCAACGACGAGTCTAGTAGTAGCAGTGGTGGTAGTTCGTAAGATCGAACGACCAATATTCGACATATCACAAAGGAGAGACAAAGGGAAAGCAATGACGGTTTTATGTAAGGAATGGGCAAACACGGTTCTATCAAATCATCGATCTCTGTCGTCAACACGGAAACTCTCTTAGACAGTTTTTTGGATGCAACGAATGATGACGGAATCGCCGAATTTAGACCGTTGTGGTAAGCAGATTATGGAATTCTGACCCCTCATCAACCACCGGTCAATGTAAATAGTAATTCCTACAATAGTAGTACAGTTATTACGGTAACAACAATTTGGAAGCGATGTCAAATCAAGACAGCACCATTCACGTATCAATGTATGCATTGTATACTACTTTGGAACAGTAACGATTTACCGGCAGTAGCATATACCACCTGATACAACCATCCCCTCACGTTGTGTACATGTAGGTTACAGCACATCAGTTCCAGTGCAAACCGGACATTTCATGTCCCTGTCTAAGCGAAAGGCGAACAAATTCAAGGTGTCTGATTCAACTTGGTCCGCTTGATAGTGCAGGCTGAACGTTCTCTCAAAGCTTCGACCCACCTTTACTCACAGACGCCTTATATCCAATATCAACAGGATCCCACCAGGGCCACGTCCCCGGTGCATCTCTAGGAACACTCCCCTGGAAGACCGGCGCTCTCTTCTCAAAGAAACTCTTAACGCCCTCCGCATTATCCGTCGATCCAAACAGTCCATGTATGACCCTCGAGTCCAGTAAATGAGTAGCTTCAGCCGAGTCAGGGCCTCTGTACATCAGATCCCGCATCAGCTTCGTTGACACCGTGCTCGTATTCTTAGCGACCTCATCCGCTAGCTCCAATGCTCTTGCCAGCGTTGCCTCCGGTGTAGATAGAGTCTCCGAGAACAAGTTGTTGAGTAGAGGATGATCGGCTTGGTAGACTGAGCCAGTAGTCACAACGTGTAAAGCTCGAGAATGTCCAATCAACTTCGGTAGGAAGTAAGATGAGCATGCTTCCATGATGATTCCTCTCCTGCTGAACACGAACCCAATCTTAGCCTTGGAGTACGCCACCCTAATGGCCGCAGGTAAAGTCATAGTGATTCCAACTCCAACCGCCGACCCTTGAATCGCAGCAATTGTAGGTTTACTGCATTGGTGGATCGCAAGCGAGACTCTTCCTCCTCTGTAGTATCACATCACCTCAGTCAGAATTTGAATCTCCTTCGAAATAATCGAAAGACAATGTAAATGCAATGTGACTCACCCATCTCTGTGATCAACATCCCGTCCTGGAATTTCCCCCTGCGACTTCGAGAACCCAATGTCCAGGTCCGCGCCTGCGCAGAACATCCTCCCTCCTCCCGTCAATACAACAACTCTTACTCTGTCGTCCGCATTAATGAGCGTATACACATGTACCAGGCTCTCCATCATCCGTCCGGTGAAGGCATTGTTGTTGCGCGGTCGGTCAAGAGTGATCTGTATTACGGGTGTGACCTCGGGAGTCGAAGCGGGAACGTGCGAAACGCGAATATGTTCGATGTCCGGTAAGTTCTCGTAACTCGATGGTAGAGCCACAGGAGCTGAAGGAGGATGCATTCTGATCAGTCTGCGTCCGCTGCCTCGTAGTCTCTGCCGAAGAATACAGGTGACTTGAGTGTTCTTGTGCTGAGATTTTGAGGTCAAGGACGGACTCAACAGGTACAGGAAATATTCAATGATGCCGGTATGTCGGTAGCGAAGTTCTGTTCAACAGATGAGCAAGCTCACTGCGGTCGTAGTTGTAGTTTTACATCTTGTGTGCTTCTTGTTGCTGTAACCGATTAATCAAGACGCGATGGATATCCCGAGGCAAACCTGGGGCAGTACTAGCGATGGAGAAGGCTGGCTGGGGTATGCAGACACCAATGCTCCATAATGTGGGGGTGATAGCAGATTGTCACCAGTCCTGAGAGCCGGGCAAACAAAAGCGCTGCCGTGAACTTATGGAAAGGTACATGTATTTAGGTGCAATGCAGATGGAATGAAGTCATGTTCTGCGAGCTTGTCATTTGTTGCTTGTAGTCGTAACGAATGCAAGACTATATAACCTTTGTTTATAACTCTAAATTCTATACAGAGATCTATCTATTTGATCTAGTTGGAACAAGTCGCTCTATCAAAAAGAAATGCTCAACGCTTCAAATATCCCATACATGCTATGTATCTCTTGCATCTTGCTCAGCTGACTTTGTGGGTCGGGTCGTCGTCGTCGATTTGTCCTCCAATGCAGGTGAATCATGATATACACTAGCTATGGCCAATTCTTGACCATCTCCAGCTGTGTAAATTGGTGTTGATAGAGGTGATCCTTCCGTGCTGGCACCATCGTGCTTTTGCTTCTCTTTGCCCTTTCTGCGCTCTCGCTGCATTTGTGCCGAAGTTTTTGCATTTCGATCTAGACTCCGGCTTCTTCTTGAGGGTGTGTTCGATCTTAGATTCTCACGTACTTCATGTATAACCTCGCGAAAGCCTTCCTCGAGACTATTCATTCTTGCCATCATAACGCGACTCAGCATCTGTTGCTGTTCATTCCTATCTTGCTGAACTTGTCGGAGTCCTCCCTTAGCCATGATCATCTGTGTGACCAATGATGCCGGGATGGCACCGACATAGCCACCGCCTATTGCTTTGTTGTCGCCAATGTCTGATACAAGATCCATCTCCAGTGGAGTTCTGTGATCATCCTGTGAAGGCGGTGCAAGATGATGCATGGCTTGTAAGTTTGGAGTAGACCGGAATAATGGATCTTGCTTTGAAACCATACCAGGTCGCGCGACGATGGAGTTCTTTTGCTTTGACTGTTTTCTTCCGTTTCCAGCTTGCTTAGGATATAGCATACCAGATCCGGAGTAAGACGTTCCTTGGGGAGAGTGATTGATCCTGGATCCAGCAGAATACGGGCCATCCGTGCCATTGTCTGTAGGGGGATTGTATATCATAGTAGCCGATGACACATTTCGCATATGAGGCCGAGGTCTTCTGCGCGTGATCAGCTTTGAGGGAGACGCCATGCCAGACGGCGGAGCTAGCAGACTACCACGCCCAGGCGAACCTCCCGATCCTTGATAGTTTCGGTGTGCCCTCTTCGATTTTGGACGGACGAGATTGTTGTCCGAAGCATACAGAGTTGGCGGCGCACTGGAGTCAATCTCATGAACATCGGACGTCATCCTGTCATCCTCTTCTATATCGTTTGTAAGAAGTTCGTCGTCACCATCGGCAGGATCTTGCTGGGGTGGGAGATTGGAAGGAGCAGGAGTTGCGTTAGCGGCAGATGAATGTAATCTAGCCTGCGAAAAGAAGTCAAATTGTGATGTTAAGTCTGCTGGATCGGACAGAACAGATGTCGTTCGCCCGGAGATATTACGAGATCTCGAATAAGTTGAGAAGTTCCGGTTCAGACCTCTGCGTCGCTCCAACCTATTCACAATCTTGGGATCTTCTTCCTGAGGTGGGCTTTCAAGATCTTCACCAAGCTCATCCATCCAATTGTTTACAACATTGCTAGATTGGCGTCGTGTCTGACCTACACCAGTACGGAGCGTTGCACCGAAAGGTTGTCGAAAGACTTCTTCAAGTGCTTGGTCCTGACGGAAGGTCGCAACCGATGGTACCCTGGCGAGCCTCGTGAATTGTTTTGTCAGAGTTTTCTTTGAGTGCTTGCGAGCTTCGATAACGTCGATTTTGTCCACCACTGATGGAGACAGTACCAATTTCTCGTATAGATAGATCGAGAACAGGACTGGGAAATGTGTGAGCTTTATAGCAGTTCGATTGACCTTGATATATTGTCGGAAAGGTAGTATGTAGCGTAGAGGCGCAAGCAACCACTGCAGAACGTTCAATGGAGCGACATAACAGAACAGAGCATCCGACTTGACGTTTGATATTGTATTGACGGCGAAAAGAAATTGATGCTCTTCATTGGCGTTTCGTACCACAGCCATAAAAGAATTAGTGAGTACTGTAATCAATATTGTAACAACCAGGAAATGGCAAATAAACAAGAAGAGGGTCAGAATAGCTCTTCCTAGCGGAGTATAACTGTCCCAGCGATCCCAGACAGCAGGCGTAAATCCCATCAGCATCTGCAAAAGAGCATAGGCGACTGAAGATGGATTGTCTGTCCCATCACTGCCGAAAGAGAGACTCAAGGCCACGAAGAAACCGCTACAAGAGATGATTATAAGAATTAGGACGGCCATTAAGTCGTTGGCCATCATGCGAAAGGCAATGATTAATTGAGAGAAATATCGGTAGTGATCGAGGACTGAGAATAAACGTGGAAACAACAAAATTGCATCTGCTGCAAGAATGTCATATGCCGTGTTGGCAATGGCATGTTTATGCACATCTGTCATCAAGATCCCGTACATACGTAAGCCCAGATGTACTAAGAGCAGGAGCAAGATTCCGAGGTCGAAAGTGTTCCAGAAGCTGGCTATGTAGAGTCCAAAGCCTTGCTCATTGAAGCCAACGATTTCGTCGAGCATATAGCCGCCAGCCCAAAACCAGAAAAAGACCTCCAAGCTAGTGATCTCAAGAGAACGCTGGACCAAAACAGCGATGAAGAGGCCTAGCAGAACTGCAAATGACATTGTGGAGAGAACGTTGCGATATCGAGGAACTCTGAGTCGAGATAATTTGAATAGAGAGGCATCCCTAGGATTGTAGAGTGTGACCGTTTTTCGCTGTAAACCTGCAGTAGTCAAGCTGCCCTTTCGTTCTTGCTGGCCCGTATTATTGGTTCCATAGTTTGGTTGTTGCGATCGGAGTTGAGGTCGACGGTGCATGCTGTCAGCAGCAGAGTGGAAGACAATGGAACCATCCCATATTGCTTCCAGCTGCTGTACAACCAGTGGATGCGCAAGTAGTTGTTTGGCTTGTGCTCGAATAGCAATTTCCATGCACGAGATCCGTACAGATTTAGGTTGACTCTTTCTTGATGCCTGCCAGCTGGCTTGTAGGTCGTTATTTTGTTCCACAATTGCCTCGCCTTGACCTTGTAAAGGATCGAAGTCATATGATAGCACGTCAATCAATGCTCGAGTCGAGTATTCCTTGAGTAACTTGATGGCCACCAACTCACAAATCATCGCTCTGGTCAGGCAGGTGCCACTATTTCCTGGATGTGTTGTAACCTCCTTCTTGAATTGTAAACAATTGGCCATTAAGCAGTATATCGAGGCAGCTGAGAAGTGATTGGTCCTAATCTCTTGCTGGATAGGCTTGATCAGGAATTGAGAGACCTGCGGCGAACGCAGTTGTTCCCAGGATAAGACCGTGTCGCATCTTGAGACCACAAGGAGTCTGACAGTATGTGTGAGAGCATATATCGGCAAGGAATCGAGATGCGAAGAATCGAATATCGGTAGCAAGGGTGAGGTCTCCTCTTCATCCGTGCTCTCGTCAGACGAACCGTCCTCATCCTCAGCCACGTCCTCCTCTTCCGAGGTCTCGTTCTCAAGTCCTTCGTATGTGATCCTCCGCCTCCTGTCTCCCTGCGGAGGCGTGACGGTCGCTGTATATGTCGATGCAAAGGGCGACCTGTCCTGTCTGGGTCTTCGCTTCGTCCGAGACGTATTGAATATGGATGAGAACATCCCGTCGATTGTTAGAGCACCTCCTAATGCGTGTCAAAGAAAAAACAATTGAGACATGTAACCAGATGGTGAAGAAATCTTGCAGCAAGAAAAGAACCCAAACATGGCCGATGCTAGAACATGCAATTCAAAGAAGTGTAAAGTCAACATGCACTATGCACAGTTCATAGCAAAGGAAGTCAGCAAGGGCTGTGTATACTTTGATATTACTACTTTCTCTAAGGATTCCCGTGTGGGGTGAATCTTCAATTTCGTCAGGGAACCTAAAAGGCGTTCATTCCGTAGAAGATGATCCATTCTGGTCGGCTGTAGGCGAAGCTGGCTGCGCGCTACACGATACCTCGTCCGCACCCATTGCTCGGCATCTAGTTTGCAGATTGAACATCGGGACTGCATGATCACGATGGCAGAAGATAGACAGGATGTTCAAGAAAAAAGATGTGTAGTGACGAAAGATTTTATGCAAGAGCCAAAGATAAAGCTTTGCGCGTGGACAGTACACGTCTGTAATTGGATCACATTCGGTCTGCAGCAGATCGAGCTAATCCTCTGAGCTTTCCTGCTTTCTCCACCGATCCCCGAAACAAGAAGATGAGCACGAGTCAGAATCGAAGCCGGTAAGAGGGAATGGAAACATCATGGAACTTGAGTATACAAACAGCAAAAGCAAGTCAGATACCGTATTTGATTATGTTCCTAACATCCGACACGGATTCTCTATTCTCCCATCGCAGACATCGTCAACGGTCACTCGAGTGTCAATACTTGCGTAGCATGTCTGCCTTATCCTGGCTTCTGGGCTGGCATGACGCCAGGGTCGTTATTTGGCGCTCATGTCACTGTCGCTGGTAACAGATTTTGTCAACAAAAGGTCGGCATGAATGCAATCGCCGATATTACGGCATACATCTTTACGTCTAACATTACCAAATCGATCACTACTATTAGCTTGCGGAAGTCTAACCAATTACGTGATCGTCTCAAAGAGGCCCCGATTAGCTATCTTACCACGCTCTCTTGAGAGCTGTGTTGATGCGATTCTGTTGTGTTACCTAACATCACGTTTTTACTTCAACATATGAGCGCGGAGCCGAGAAGTGACCGCCAGTGATCCTTGTTGAGTAGGGCCTTGGTCACGCGTCTGTCACGAAGACCGCGTCTGGAGATATCGCCAACCGCTACCAATCAGCACGAGACTTTCCTCCTATCATAGATAACATTGCAGCACACTAGATGGATTTGTGTAGTAATAACGAGATACTCATTTGATCAGCAGATCGAATGCTCTCATGTCGGGAGTTTGAGATCTACGATCATACTAATTCCGACACAATATTGGACAATACCTCATCAGCCATGAGGAACTCCTGGTCTACGTATGCCCAGCTAAACCCGAGAAAATGTCAAACGATCGACATCGTGGCAAGCATTGCAAGACTTTGTCAGAATCAAGAGATAGAATTGCATCTCAATCGGGAAGAGACCAGAATAGAATTAGATGGATATCCTCACTCCTTTAATATCTGTATGTTTTGCGGAGTCAGATTTCCGACGCAGGAAGACAGCTGCAATGCGGGTAAAATCTGCAGCTGGACAGGTGGGCATGTGGAGTAGATTGAGGACGCCACTTCGATCTCAAAGACACTACAATCAAGAAGTACTGCATTTCTGCCTGTGGTGGAAATGGTCTACACCTCCTGCAAAACAGCACTGAAGTGATTGTGATGACCAAGCAACAACTCATGCTCGAGGGTTATCTTCATGATCGGTAGTCGGACCGTCGTACTCTTTGTTGGTACTGTATTCATGAACCTGAGGCCATTGCTTCATATTCGCGTGCAACAATGTGACCTTTACAGCATCGGTGACATAGCCAGTCCATATGCATACATGTACGTCTCGCACTATCAAAGGTACTATTAGGTGACAGCGTGTACTGCCGCCGAGAATCTATTAGTTCCACGACGACAAATACTTATATGATGCTGTGAGGATATATTCATCACTCTGATGTACATCGTTTTCTTCCTCTGTTCCCGCAACTCAGCAACTCCAGTACGCTTGCGGTCACCTCTTTCATGACAGCCCTCAGCTCACCTTGGATCGCACGTGGCTTTCCTATCTGCCGACCGAGAAGGATTGTTGCAGATAAGGTAATACGGGCTTGAATCGAACTTGTTCTACATGAAGTTCTCTCACAGAAGAACACCGTAGAGAATGCTATATTGAACGGCTGACATTTCTTATGTCAACTTACTGCTATATTGGCTTGACCAGCATCGCCACGATGACGCTGGTGATGGTAAAAAAGGCCTGGCAAAAATAGATCAATCAAATCAGCGAAGGTTCATCACCTGGAGTGACTCAGTACTTTTCACCAAGTCTTGGAAGACAAAAGCACATGCGAGATCCCTGAGATCATAAGGAAAAATGATGTCGGGTGTAGGAACGTGTCTATGAGTGTCTAAGCTTTCCGAGACAGTTGCAAATAAAAAGTCAGAGCTCTTTTGGAGAATTCTTGGTGTGGGGCGGAAATAAACTGATCGACCAATGACGTCCATTGACATAAATTTTTGAAAGACAAACATTTTTCTACAGATTCAAAGCTTCGACTCTTCTTGTTATTGTACAGCTTCCAAGGCCTTTGCAATCAAGCCAATGCTGAGGTGAGAAGTTGAAAATTGGGACCATCGGTCTCCAAGTAGATAATCATGTCACGCAACATTCCTATTCCAGGGCGAGGAAGACCTTCCATCTCCATCGCTGATGGAAACCTCCCAAACAGTCCTTCATCAGCCGCTTCAGTCGGCTTCAGCAATGTCGAAATGCCCATGTCACCCAGTTCGCCACTCGCAACCAAGCGAGTAGGCTCAATCGCCCAGACTACAAACATTTCAAAGAGCGAGAAGCCTGCCAAGATGTATCTCGAACTACAAGATGGCCAGCTTTTCGAAGGTCTTAGCTTCGGTGCCGAAAAAAGCTGCTCCGGTGAACTTGTTTTCCAGACTGGTATGGTGGGATACCCAGAGTCAGTTACAGATCCCTCATATCGCGGTCAAATTCTGGTCATCACTTTTCCGCTAGTCGGTAACTATGGTGTTCCTTCTCGAGAAGAGATGGACGAGCTGTTGGTGACACTACCAAAACATTTCGAATCTGATGAGATCCATGTCGGAGGTCTCGTAGTTGCTTCATACGCAGGGGAGCAATATTCACATTACCTTGCCACGTCATCATTAGGAACTTGGCTCAAGGAACAAGGAGTACCCGCCATCTATGGCGTGGATACGCGAGCTCTGACGAAGCTCATTAGAGAGGACGGAACCATGCTGGGACGTCTTCTACACTCTAAGAAATCTGCGGGGCTAACTAACGGAACCGCCGCCTACGGACCACAAGACTGGAAGTCTGAGGTGGACATGGTCGATTGGCACGATCAGAACACAAGAAATCTGGTCAAAGAAGGTGAGTAATAAGCACACATGAGATTTCAAGCTTGTCTAATCATCTCTACAGTCTCCGTAAAGGAGCCAAAGATTTTCAGTCCAAACAAGAAGAATGCACTCGTCCATCCATCTGGTAGACCAGTCCGTGTGGTAGTAGTAGACGTTGGTATGAAGTTCAACCAACTGAGATGTCTATTGTCCAGGGGCGTAGAAGTATTGGTCGTACCATGGGACTACAATTTTCCTGCCTTGGCAGGCAAAGACTACGACGGACTGTTCATCTCCAACGGTCCAGGTGATCCAGCTACTATGACTGATACTGTGACACATATCTCAGAAGCTATGAAGGAAGGCCGTACACCAATCTTTGGTATCTGTTTGGGTCACCAACTGCTTGCACGTGCAGCAGGCGCTCAGACACTTAAGATGAAGTTCGGTAATCGTGGTCACAACATTCCGTGTACAAATCTTCTGTCTGGAAGATGTTATATTACATCTCAAAACCATGGATTTGCTGTTGACTCGATGACTCTTCCAGAAGGATGGCAAGAGCTTTTCGTCAATGCCAATGATGAAAGCAACGAAGGTATCCGACACGTATCCAGGCCATACTTCAGTGTGCAATTCCACCCGGAGAGTACGCCAGGTCCTCGAGATACTGAATTCTTATTTGATGTTTTCATCAACACCATCATGAAGAGTATTGAGTCTGTTGAAGTCCTTGTCAAGCCAGTTGAATTTCCAGGTGGTGCTATCGAGGATAATGAAAAGGCGCACCCACGTGTGAGTGTCAAGAAGGTTCTAGTGCTTGGTAGTGGTGGATTGAGTATTGGTCAAGCTGGAGAATTTGATTACTCTGGCAGTCAAGCCATCAAAGCTCTGAAGCAAGAAGGAATTTACACTGTTCTGATCAACCCAAATATTGCAACCATTCAGACCTCGAAAGGTCTTGCAGACAAGGTATACTTCCTTCCTGTGAACGCAGACTTTGTCAGAAAAGTCATCAAGCATGAGAAGCCTGATGCTATCTATTGTACCTTCGGTGGACAGACCGCACTGCAAGTTGGCATTCAACTCAAGGACGAATTCGAAGAACTCGGAGTCAGAGTTCTTGGTACTCCAATTGATACCATCATCACGACAGAGGATCGAGAGCTGTTTGCCCGCAGCATGGAGGCTATTGGTGAGAAGTGCGCCAAATCTGCTTCAGCTTCTACTCTAGAAGAGGCTCTCCACGTCGTGAAAGACATTGGATTCCCGGTCATCGTTCGGGCTGCATATGCTTTGGGTGGACTGGGTAGTGGTTTCGCAGATAATATGGAAGAACTTGAGGAACTGTGCAACAAAGCCTTCGCGGCCAGTCCTCAGGTACTCATCGAGCGAAGTATGAAGGGATGGAAAGAAATCGAGTACGAAGTGGTTAGAGACGCCAGAGACAACTGTATCACTGTCTGTAACATGGAAAACTTCGACCCGTTGGGAATTCACA
Organism: Camptophora hylomeconis; assembly: GCA_032357745.1. Taxonomy (NCBI): domain Eukaryota; kingdom Fungi; phylum Ascomycota; class Eurotiomycetes; order Chaetothyriales; family Chaetothyriaceae; genus Camptophora; species Camptophora hylomeconis. The sequence continues at coordinate 1,485,313 of JAOTMB010000002.1, read as the reverse complement.
CTGGTGATTCTATCGTCGTTGCTCCGTCTCAAACCCTGTCAGATGAAGACTACAACATGCTACGAACTACTGCTGTTAACGTCATCAGACATCTAGGTGTCGTCGGAGAGTGCAATATTCAATACGCACTCAACCCATTCTCCAAGGAGTATTGCATTATCGAGGTCAATGCTCGTTTGTCAAGATCATCGGCATTGGCATCAAAAGCTACTGGTTATCCATTGGCCTTCATCGCAGCAAAGCTTGGATTGGGCATTCCTCTCAATGAAATCTCCAACTCAGTCACAAAGAAGACTTGCGCATGCTTCGAACCTTCACTGGATTATGTCGTCGTCAAGATTCCAAGATGGGATCTCAAGAAGTTCACTCGAGTTTCAACACAACTTGGTTCATCTATGAAGAGTGTTGGTGAAGTCATGGCTATTGGTAGAACATTCGAAGAGGCTATTCAGAAGGCAATCCGATCTGTCGACTTCCACAATCTCGGATTCTCTGACAATCCAAACAATCTCATGTCCATCGATCAAGAATTACAGACACCTTCTGATCAGCGTATGTTCGCTATTGCGAATGCTATGCATGCTGGATACTCTGTCGATAAGATCTGGGAGATGACCAAGATCGATAAGTGGTTCTTGTCCAGATTGAAGGGTCTGAGCGACTTCGGAAAGCTGATGACCAACTACAACGCATCGACAATTCCTCAACAACTCGTGCGCGAGGCTAAGCAACTTGGGTTCTCCGACCGACAACTAGCTAGATATTGGAACTCAAATGAGCTTGCCGTACGAAGACTTCGCGTCGAAGCTGGCATCCGACCGGTCGTGAAGCAAATCGATACAGTCGCAGCTGAATTCCCTGCATATACCAACTACCTCTATCTCACATACAATGGATCTGAGAACGACATCAGCTTCGATGATCAAGGTGTGATGGTGCTTGGATCTGGTGTCTACAGAATTGGATCCTCGGTCGAATTCGATTGGTGTTCTGTTCGAGCCATCAGAACTTTGCGCAAAGAAGGATATAAGACCGTGATGGTTAATTACAACCCAGAGACCGTAAGCACAGATTATGATGAAGCCGATCGTTTGTATTTCGAGAACATCAATCTGGAAACGGTGCTCGATATTTACCAGCTCGAGTCAGCAAGTGGTGTGATCATTTCTATGGGTGGGCAGACACCAAACAACATCGCCCTACCATTACAGAGACTCAATGTTAAGATTCTTGGAACCTCCCCAGAGATGATTGACGGAGCTGAGAACAGGTATAAGTTCTCGCGCATGCTTGACAGAATTGGTGTCGACCAGCCTGCCTGGAAAGAGCTTACTAGCATCGACGATGCTCTCGAGTTCTGTCAGAAAGTCAAGTACCCTGTACTCGTGCGACCTTCTTATGTGCTCTCAGGAGCTGCAATGAACACTGTCTACTCCAAGGATGACCTTGCAAATTACCTCAACCAAGCTGTTGAAGTCTCTCATGAGCATCCCGTTGTCATCACCAAATACATTGAGAACGCAAAGGAGATTGAAATGGATGCAGTTGCTAAAGATGGTGTCATGGTCGGTCACTTCATCTCAGAGCACGTCGAGAATGCAGGTGTTCACTCTGGTGACGCTACATTGATTTGTCCACCACAAGATCTTGAGCCTGAGACAATCGCCAGAATTGAGGATGCGACACGTAAGATCGGTAACGCACTTAATGTCACAGGACCATACAACATTCAATTCATTGCCAAAGACAATGAGATTAAGGTCATTGAATGTAACGTTCGTGCATCCAGATCCACTCCATTCGTCTCCAAGGTTATGGGTGTTGATCTCATCGAACTTGCCACCAAGGTCATCATGGATAAGCCTGTATCACCATATCCAGCCCTCAATCTTCCAAAAGACTACGTAGGTATCAAGGCACCACAATTCTCATTCTCTAGACTGTCTGGTGCAGATCCCGTTCTGGGTGTGGAGATGGCTTCTACTGGTGAGGTCGCATGCTTTGGTCGCGACAGATGGGAAGCTTACATCAAGGCTACCATTTCTACTGGATTCAAACTACCAGAGAAGAATGTGCTGTTGTCCATCGGATCATTCAAAGACAAGGCGGAGATGCTGCCATCTATTCAAAAATTGCATCAAATGGGTTATAACCTATTTGCGACTGCAGGAACCGCCGATTACCTCGAGGAACATGGTATCAAAGCCAAATTCCTTGAAGTTTTGGGAAGTGATGACAAAGATCAGAAGTCGGAATACTCCCTTACTCAACATCTTGCAAACAACAAGATTGACTTGTACATCAACTTACCATCCAGCAATCGCTACAGGAGACCTGCCAACTATATGAGTAAGGGTTATCGTACAAGACGTATGGCTGTGGATTACCAAACTCCATTGATCACAAATGTCAAGATCGCCAAAATCTTGATCGAAGCCCTAGCTCGTCACTACGATCTGGGCGTGCGTAACATTGATTTCCAAACGAGTCACCAGACAATCGTCCTGCCTGGACTTATCAACGTAGCAGCCTTCGTCCCTGGTGTCGCTCAGATTGGAGCACACGACTTCTCTCTCATCAGCAAGGCCTCGCTTGGTGCAGGTTTCACAATGATCCGAGTTATGCCAGCGGGTCTTGAGAGTGCAGTAACTGATGCACGCTCTCTGAAGATCGCGCAAGCCAATGCCCAGCGTGGAGCTTACTGTGATTTCAACTATTCTGTTGCTGCTACCGCAGACAACTCAGAACGAATTGTACACGTCAAGGGTGAAGTTGGTTCATTGTTCTTGCCTTTCAATCACACTTCTGGCAACATTAACAAGGTTGCTCTTGTAACTGCTCACTTCGGAACCTGGCCTACATTCAAGCCTATCGTCACAGACGCAAAGACTACTGATCTTGCTTCTATTCTGTTGCTCGCCAGTCTCCATGATAGAAAGGTTCATATAACTTCAGTCACCTCAAAGGACGATATCAGACTTATCGCTTTGTCCAAGGAGAAGGGACTCAAGGTCACATGCGATGTTTCAATCTACAGTTTGTTCTTGTCTCAAGCAGAGTATCCAGAATGCTCGGCGCTGCCAACCGCAGAGGATCAACAGGAGCTGTGGAACCACCTTGAAATCATCGATGTCTTCTCAATTGGTAGTTTGCCTTACCAGGTCAGTGGCAAAAATGCTGTGCCTACCGTTGGTATTGCAGATGCCCTACCTCTGCTTCTGACTGCAGTTGCAGAGGGACGATTGACCATCGAAGACATCTCCAAGAGACTACACGATAATCCGAAGTCGATCTTTGAGCTTCACGATCAGGCTAACACTCAGGTCGAGGTAGACATTGATCGACCATACGTCTTCCAAGGTGGTCTAACATGGTCACCATTTATTGGACGTACCATGCGCGGTTCTGTCACTCGTGTGACTTTCCAGGGTAAAACTGCGTGCCTTGATGGTGAAATGTCTTTGGACAGTCCTAGAGGAACAGATATGTCATCACATCTGCTGAATACTCTGTCATCACCTGCCACAAAGCCTGTCATGTCTCCAATATTGAGAGCTACAGATGGACAATTTGATCGACGTGGATCATTGGTTGATGGACCACTAGCACGTCGCGCATCAATGTCGCAACGTAATCGTCCGATCACACGCGGTCGTGGTTTGGATGAGACCATTGAGGAGGTCGCATCAGGTCCTCCGTCACTATTTCCTCAACCACAACCTCAATCGACAGTATCACCATCATTGTTGTCGCTCTTGGCTTCCTCTCCGTTCAAGAATAGACACGTTTTGTCCGTGACACAGTACACCAGACAAGACTTGCACGTACTATTCACGGTAGCTCAGGAGATGCGACTTGGCGTACAGAGACAAGGCGTATTGCCAATTCTGTCTTCACGACTCCTATGCACCATGTTCTATGAACCAAGTACTCGAACCTCTGCCTCTTTTGATGCAGCCATGCAGAGACTTGGAGGTCGTACTGTTGCTATCAATACCGATCACTCTAGCACGAAGAAGGGCGAGACATTGCAAGACACAATTCGCACACTCGGCTGCTATGGAGATGCTGTAGTTTTGCGCCATCCTGACAACGCCTCGGCAGCTACGGCGGCGAAATACTCCCCAGTACCTATCATCAATGGTGGTAACGGCAGTCTCGAACATCCAACTCAAGCTTTCCTCGACTTGTTCACCATTCGCGAGGAACTGGGATCGGTCAACAGTCTTACTGTCACTTTCACTGGTGACCTCAAGTACGGAAGAACAGTGCATTCATTGGTCAAGCTTCTCCAATACTATGATGTTAAGATCAACTTAGTATCACCCAAAGCACTTGCTTTGCCTCAAGAGGTACGAGACTTGCTCGTGGAATCTGGCCAACTTGGTGTCGAATCTGAAAGCCTCACACCAGAGATCATTGCAAAGAGTGATGTTCTCTATTGCACTCGTGTACAGAAGGAACGATTCCCAAGTTTGGAGGAGTATGAGCGGTTGAAGGATAGTTTGATTGTCGACAACAACATGCTCAAGCATGCCAAGTCCAGCATGATTGTATTGCACCCACTGCCACGTAACAATGAGATCAGTGAAGAGGTCGACTTTGATCAGCGAGCGGCATACTTCCGACAGATGAGGTACGGTCTGTACATACGAATGGCATTGTTGGCCCTCGTCTTGTCACCGTAGATAGAAACAGTGAGGGAGAATACTAGATTGCACACGGAGAACGGCGAATGGAGGTAACTTGATTTCAAAGATAGATTGATGTACTACCATAAAAAGATTGCTAGATATCACACGCTTCACAGCGCGGCAGTAGACTGAAAATCAGCTATTTGTGCTCCACTCATCTTAGGATACATTTCTTCCTCTCGACCCATGTGTGCTTGGCTCAATGCAGTTGTGGCCCTTCCAATAATCGCTGAGTAAGAGATCCCGCGCTGGACAGCTTTTCCGACAACGGAATTAGGAGACTGTGTACTTGCGTGATCAGCACGCGTGTGAAGAGGCAGTGCACTGAACTGGTTGAGTTGGTGATTGGATCGTCATAGCAGAGGCGTGAATACGAAGCCCAGCCACCGTGGCAGTAAGCGAAATAGTCCCTATCGATAGCGCTTACTCCAGCCCTATGTATTTCGAAGATTTTCTGTGGCTAGCACGTTGAGGCAACCAAATGATACCTCCTGGCAACAGATATGTCTCTCAAAATTTAGTGATCCGTGCATAACTTCAGAAGTGACATGATAAGAGGAAAAGATCCGCTCTGAATGAGGTTGCTTGGAGGACCAGGTTACTTCTGAGAAGCACTGATCGCCTCACCAGCATCTAGTTTCATCAAGACAGCGTCAACCACCCGGAAACCAAGGTGATGACCCACTGACAAGTTCGTCAGAAGTACCATCCCTGTAGCTCAGAAGTATCGTTGCGTAGGTTCAGGAAATTTTCTCACGGAAGCGATGGCCGGTAGCAAGATTCTGAGCGGCAGTCAGACCACTGACAAGCTCCGGCCTCGCTTGTTTCACGTACGACAGTAGGTTGGCATGGTGTTGAAGAGTGCCAAGTCTGTTTACTTCTCCCGACGTGGTTAGATAGTGAGATGGCGGGAAGCTTAGTTCGACGCCACAAAACCTCAACTTGGTATAGTCTCCGTCTAATCGATAACCTGCCTCCATCTTTTTTCAGACTTACTTTTCGTCCAGCTTCTTTGGCGTCTTCCCTGCCATCGTATGCAGTCCGTGCAGAATAGGTCAACCATGGAACCAATCTTACACCTCCAGTATAGGTGGCTGGACAATGGCTTTGTCCCAACCTCTATACTGAGCAGAATCTCAATCAGATGGCTATATAATCCGTCAGGGTCATCCATTGGATAATTCGTTTTCTCCATCATCATCACACAAGCATCACAACAGAAGAACACTCATCTCTTCTCTACTCAACTCATCCAATCACTTTTTCTACCAATCCAATTATCCACCTTTATACACTCAAAATGCATTCCCGAACCAGATCCGCAGTCATCACTGCTGCTCTCCTTCCATCCATTGCTATGGGCGCTGCCATTGAGAAGCGTCAAGGTCCAGGAAACTGGGGTCAAGGTAACCCTGGTGCTGGTGCTCCAGGTCACCAGGGATGGGGACAGTGGTCCAACAGCAGCAATGGTGGATGGGGACAATGGCCAAGCAGCTCAACTGCTGTTGCTGCAGTGTCTCAGACAACTACACCAGCTGCTACTACACCATCCACAACACCCGCTTGCACCACACCATCAACCACTACCACCACAACTCCAGTCAAGGTTGTTACAACCTCTGCTCAAGTATGGGGACCATGGCCAGTCAACTCGACTACAACGACTACCACCACCACCACCACCACTACCCCAACCCCAGTGAAGCCCACCACAACCGCTACAACCACCACTTCATCCGCTCAATGGGTAGACTGGCAACCATGGTCTACTACTAGCAGCACCACTACCACCACTACTCCCACACCTGTTAAGCCAACTACCACTGCTTCCACGACCACCACCACAACAGCTGCATCATCTTCTGCGTGGGAGGAGTGGAAGCCATGGCCAACAACCACCACTACCACCACGACCACAACTCCAGCACCAGTCATGCCAACCACCACCTCCTCCGCTGGACATACCTGGGGCCCATGGTCAATGAACACAACAACCGTAGCCCCAGTCCAACCCACAGCTGCAACAACCTCGTCCGCACAACAATGGGGACCATGGTCATCATCCGCCGCCCAGAACACAACCAGCGTCAAGCCAACCAGCGCTTCATCCTCCTCCGCATACTCATGGGCAGTATGGACCACAAGCACCGCCAAGTCCTCCTCTACCACCACCACAACCCCAGTCTCCACCACCCCCAAGCCAACCACAACCACCGCATCCTCAACTTCAGCCACCCCAACAACTACAACCACAAGCCGATTCACAGGCGGAGCCGCAGCCCTCGCCCTTCCAACCGGTCAAGTCGAAAGAATCGTCGCCGGTGTAGCAGCCGTAGCCGGTGTCATCGCCATGATCTAAGCAAAGCAAAGCAAATCTGATCTCAAAATTTCATTTCCCATTCTCTTTCAACTCACGATGATCAACGATCATGATCACGATCAGAACTCACGCTTTGAAACGGCTTGATTTGGTTTGGCTTGTATATTCATTCAACAATTGGGAGTTACGGACGGCATCAGGATAAGACGGTACGGTATAGGATTAAAAGGGCAAGGTTTTTTGGAACTTTTCGACGAACGATAGGTATGAATGTGTAATGGAATGGGATGGGACACGACAGGGGGGAGAAGTATAGTCAACAGAATCAATGGTATATAGTATGAATAGCAGGTACGATATGAAGTACGACAGACATATGAGATAGAAGTCACATAGATAGATTAATTAACATATAGTATCGTTAGAATCAAGACAAATTTTGAAAAGAACTTTATTTATTTGTATATCAAGTTTCTTATTTTTCTTCTCTTAGATATGTTTCCTATTTTTTTCGCTTGATCTCAACTTCTAACTTCAATCTTTTCAATATTCAGATATTTCATAGTCTTTATTGTCTTGTTTCCCATCTCTGTTCCCCTCGTTTTCCAGCTCCGCCAATAAGACTTGATTGCTTGTCGAATAGACATGCAAAGTAATTGACAAGTAGATCCTCGGATGATGCGATCTCCAGATATGCTCGAATGAAGACCTGTGTGGTGGTGGCGGCTGGTAGCGCACGAAGCGAGAGATGGCTCATAACATGTTGTTGCAAGGCCTTCTTGTTTTCTGCGCAGTGGTTGTGATCAACCATCAACGAGCTCTTGGGGAGTGCAGAATTCCGGACGATTGCTTGTCTACCGCTTGATGCATTTCCCTGATCTCTTGGTCAATCTGTTTTCTTTGATCAAAGGCTCGAGACAGCCAAGATGCTGCCCCATAGTGTTGCGTGCGTTATACTACATCTTTTGTGACGAATTGGTCAGGAGGGGGGTGTTGACCGTTGGTACAGGAAATGGTGACAGAAGAGGAGAGCGACAGTGAGATTTGTGCCTGTTGTTCGTCTGCTCCATACGGCGATGTTCAGGCTTGTCTTGCGAGGCTTTCAGTGCGACTTCATCGACATAACTTCGGTGAGAAGCGACCAGAAAATTGTCTTCAGTGTCTCAATCTATCTTCATGTCCGAGAATCATTGAAGTCTTCTTCTGACATTAGGATCATTAGTGCGTTGTTAATCTTGTATAAGGTGATTCAAGTATTCAGAGTTCGTAAATTTGGCGTATCGTGATTGAAGCTTGAGCTCAGGTGAGAGCTCAAGCTCTTGAATGTGGAAGTGATAGTATGGAACACACCATTGGCGTCTTTGAATTCCATCCTCCAAAGAACAGATACCAGATAGTTGTAGAATGGTCTGTTGTCTGTGGAAGGATGGCTTTCTACCTCATCATCATAGAGGTAGTTAGTGCCAGCATAAGTGCTGGCTCTGGTTTGGTACTGCATTTTAACCATGTAACTGGAAAATCCTAGACGCTCCTTAAGCTTTTCGAATAATAATCTGCTATTGATCATAAGTGCCAGATTAGTCTCAATATGAGGAGCTGATTGCCTCTCGTCCTCAGCGAGCACCGCACGTCTGGGGTTTAGCACAAGCCATGGCTGTGCGACATCAATGTCTTTGGCTTGCGATGCCTCGTCGAAGATCAATCAGTCCCTCTGACTCAGTGGGTGAATCATCTTGACTAGCGACGATATCAATATCGCATCTTGGGATTTCACTCAGCTTTTGATACAGGACGACGTCAGTTCCTACGTCGTGATCAGGTCTGGCTGACGCAGGAGTCGAGACTGTGATTGTTGGCCGATGATCTGCTCCTAGGAAGAAGAAATCAAAGGTAGTCCGGTTCGACAAATCTCTCGTCGCCGCTCGCCAGTGCCAGTCAAATCCGAAGACGAGATCTGGTCGTGACCATTTCTCTCCTAAGAAACCCATAGTTTCATTGACTTCATCCTCGAAGGTCTCGTAGCCAAGGTCTGTGGTTTTCAGGTGAAGAACCACGGCCACTTGAGCAGACATAAGTCCACCAGGATGACCTAGTGCTGTTCGATAGAGGCCTGATGCCGGCATTTCTGCCGTGTGAAAGTCTTCTGCTGCAAGCATGATTGAAGACAGCCTAGACTCTTGTTCAGGTGATCAGTTATACATAGGAGAGTTATTTCTCTTGTCTTAAAAGCTCTTGATCGACCTTGCGATACAATCCAGACACACGAGGCCACGTGTTGATGAGTACAACATATGAGAGAAAAGTGGGCGATGAAACGACCACAGATCGCGCTGGACTAGGAGTGGGAGAATTGTCCGACATCATATGCTTGTATCTGAGAACAGACTCGCACGGTTATATATATAATATTTTGTGCCATATGCAGATATGGCACCAAAGAAATCGTCGATAGTGAGCATCAAAGTACTGAGTTCAGCGATCGAGTGTATCCCAAGAACTTTGACATGAGAACTTGTGAATATGACTCGGCAGGCCACTCGTCTCAAAGTATTGTGCTTGCAAGAATCGACCAAGTCTTGATGAGATCAGCAGTCTACCATCAGTTGATGTCTTTGAATATGGTCATTACAAGCTCAGGTGAGTTGATAACAGATTGCGTTTCCAACTTGTGTTGAAGGCACATAGTCTCATTATGTCGGAGTTCCCAGACTGTATCGCGGGTTCATAATGCGACGGTAGTCCCACTGTAAGTGACACGAGGGTACTTCTAGCTCATCGAAGACCGAGTATCGCATATGACAGACGTTGGTTGCAATTTGATCCTGAGCATGACAGACTCGTGTCTGTCTCTACAAGTCATGCTGAGATGTGATGCGGTGACTATCAGTGGCGTGGGTTGATGCAACGGACTGATATGAACAAGGTAGTGATCGATTGGTCTTGCTTCTGTCGATGTATCTTCGAGCGAATTGCTTTGGATATGTCGAGAGAAGAACAAAACTTATGAAATTGTCGATGTAAGAATATCTGATAGCATGGAATTGGAAACTGCTATCACGTATTAATGAAATAGTGATCGACCCCTGATGTGGCGATGCCAGGATGTTCCTTGAGGATCCTGTATATTGATGTCAGACGTTTCAGTCCAGGATCAGACAAGAGATGATTGACGAGAACGGCACTCACACGAACAGCAAGATGATATCAGCTTGTAAATCATACTGTCTCGAACAGACGGAGATAATCTCACTAGATCAAAAGCAATACCGGTGTACAATCGCAAATCGAACGACCTTTTGTGATCAGGACAGAGTTCCAAGGACCCATGCACCATCGTAGATAGATGGCATAGCCAGGCATAGATACAAATGATCATTTGGCAAGCAGCCTTGGTATATCAGCATACCAGAAATCGAGCAGCTGTCGACAGTGTGAATGACCATATCTGAACTTGATACTTTGATCAAGCCTTGCTCCCTCCACCACTTGCCTTACTCTGAGCCTTCTTCTTCCTCTCCCTTCTTTCCCTGAAGACAACGATGATTCCAAGCAAGAAACTCGAAAACCAGACGCACGCACTCAAAAAGCTGAAAGCTTTGACCGCTTGGATTTGATTGCAGTCTCCGCTATCCGTGACATGACTCCAATCGAATGTATCGTGATCACAATCGGTACGAGCAGTAGAGACCATGATAAAGATTCCGAAAGCCACGAACCATGCGATGCTCAGTGAAAAATCGACGATGAAGTATTTGAAGGTATGCAAGAATGGCAATAGCCTGAATGTGCATTAATATGAGATCAGTCGGTGGAGGGAGAAGCTTACCATATCACACTGAGTGTGATTGAAACTGTTGCAAGGATGACAACGTAGAGAAAGCCATTGTTGGGAGTCTGTTTCGGCACAGTACTACGGATGTAGGTACTTCCAATCCCTGCTATAACGGCTGCAAAAGCCAACTGACCAATTCTCAGAGCGAATGATGTTCCGCGGACGACGACAGATGACATACTCGCGGTTTGTTTGCTATTCTGGTTGATCCCAAAGTAGTGACTTGCTAGTCGTGTCAGAATATGTAGCAAACAAGTCGGCTAGATACTCGATTCTCCCCGGTCTCTCAGAACAGATGGGTTTTGCAATTGAGTATGATCTGATTGTAGAAATGAAGTCTGACTATTGTCAGCAAAACAAGGCGTTATGTAGTTCGAAGGTTCTCTCGCGCACCAAACGAATGACTTTTTGCTCGATTTGAGAATGAAGATTTGTCATTTTTTGTACGTGTTGGTGTAGCGCGAGGCGGATAGAAAAGGGGCAATGTTTGCTTGACAACTCTAAGCTCCCGTTAGCAATTGATCAACTCTTCTGCAATGACGAGAAACAACCCGATCGAACTAGATCATGCAGTCTGTTCGAATTATCTACCTCCTGCGTAGACCACTGGTCGTTGTGTTCTCACGTAGCGACATATCAAAGAGTGCGGCTGAATCCAGATTGTACTACGGTGGAGAGTACCTTTCAGGTAGACCGTCCAGGAAAGGCGGCATCCACAAGCGTACGGGAACACATACTTCTTGTTGATTCCAGCGGCGAAGCAAACTTCAAGCCAAATTTGCTTCCCGGATACACGCATTGGAGGATGCGTTAGGAAGCAGGACTTGCTAACATGGAGTGGCACAAAGCAAACGATTTGAACAGCAGATCGGTATTGAATATGGTGACTATTATGACCTGTTGATATTTTCAGTACGCTCAACAACCACACAGTAACAAGTTTGCTCATGTAAATATGACGAACACGCTCCCTAAACGCCTCTGACAGCAGATCACGTGTTGCATAGTGTTTGCTCCCAGATCAATGCGCCTCACGGAACCAAGCAGTTGCCTTTCCAATTATATCCTTGCCCCCGGTCTCGATGACATCTCCATGACATGGAATGACTCTGTCAAAGTCCCATGCCATGACTCTTCTACTACTCTCCGCAAAGCTTGGTCGATCTTTAGCCCCAATAACGTACCACAGCAGTCGCCTTTGAGCCATCACCTCACCACGAGCATTTGCCAATGAACCAAACAGTTTCGTAAAGATTCCCGAAGTACCGCCAGGCTGCTTGCTGTACTGTTCATGCGCAGGCAGGTTGAAGACCAGATCAGCCTCGATGACAGTCTTCGAGGGCTTGTGTAGGAAGACCAACTCTTTATTCTGATGAGCGTCGAAGTATTCATACTCGAACTCGGCATCGAACTCGGGGCCAATCTTAAGGTCACGTTTGTTACTTTTCGTAAAGACGTGACTAAATTTGATGCCCTTGTTTGCTTCATCGCCTTCCCGCTTCTCTGGCAATCCTTCAGGACCAATGACTTCTGCATTGGGGTATTTCCTTGACCATGGAGTTATGTAGATGTGGTGTTCGAAATCTGGCGCAATGATGTACTTCATCGTACCCATTTGTGCGACCTTTGCCTCGACAGCAGGTGTCAGAGCAACTGGAGAAAAGACAGCTACACTTCCTGTCTGCAGTTTGACTAAAGTCGCACGTCCACCAATCTTCATCAATCCCATTCGTTCGAAAGGTAGGGAGAGGGTGGTGATAACAGGAGTAACGTCACGAATTACCATGACATCCGGAGGTTCTTTTGGAACAAGCTTCTGAGCTGACTTTGAGATACTCATAGTGAATAGTCGCTTTGGTGTGGTTGATAGTTGTCTTCGATTGGTATTGTAAGGTGCACGAAATCGCAGGATCGCAGTGGGTTTGTGAGGAGAGGTTCGTACGATAGAAACACACAGAAAAGATCTACAAGAAGTCTTAGTTGTAGTTGTACGCAACAGCATTCAATTGTATAGATAATGAGGAATGGCTGGTAGATGATAATGCTATCTGGACGCAAATAGTAATTCTAAGTAAGCATCACCAATCCTCAAGCCACAAGCTTCTGATGTCATTGAACCCGAATCTTGAAACTTTGAGTTTCTGGACGCGGTTAACTATTACGCACGTGTTGTACTTTTTACATCTATCATCTTTATCTCAGCCTGTTATCAATGACGGCTCCTACTGGTTCACACCGAGGAGGCCACCAGTTTCTTGTGCAGTAAGACAATTGTACCTAACGCCGTCGTACAAACACTATGATGAAAAGCGCCTCGAGTTCGAAGCCTGACAATATTCATGAGATTATCATGCGGTTGCAGCATGGAATATGTTCAAGGTAGGCATCGCCTATAGATGGTCCCTCCTCTAGGTTTCTCCACGATCCTTCCGCGAGACAGAATCTCCACAGGAGCTTGCGGGTACGTGAAAGGGCATGCTCCTCGCTTACTGCTGCTCTCTACGTGAAGTTATGATTTGCGGTGACCGAAGCGCTCATTGGATGATTCCCTGTGCATCCAGAGCTTAAGAAAAGATTCTTCAAGCTATCAAAGCTGTATCGAGAGCTCTTCCAATTGACTGGTACTGAATATCTTGCTTGCGAGCTTTCAGTGTATACATTCGTTCCGCCAATTTCACAGCTTACATTCTGCTCAAAGCATTACTCAACGAAGGTCACGAAATGCCGGCCAGGTGGATAGGATGTCTGATCCTTGCTATAGCCTCGCTGTCGACAGAACAAATGTTGAGCGGTGTTAACGTAAGAAAACGAGCATTGTGCTTGATGACAAGCATATAGACCATCCTGACAAACGTTATCGTTGCAGACCATAATTCCTGACGATGTTGCCTTTCTGTCATACAACATCACAGCTCTGGAGCAACAAAACCCTCCATTCCAAATCTACCATACAGATTTCCTCAGCATACTAGGTCCCAACCCGTCACTGTCATTGGTCTATACTGCTAGCTTTCCCGCCTTTCACGAAGCAGGCGTAGTCACCTCAGTCAATCCCTTAACTCTTTACAGCTCGTCTAATCAGTTTAACACCACATTCCCATCACCAACAACTAACAATAAAACTATTGTTATATCCCGAACAACACAGAACTCAACGACCGGTATCTGGACCTCCGAGGTGGTTCAAAATAACACAGCACCGATGTACCTGACAAATGGAGGCTTCCAATACCAAGACGGTATTCTTTTTGTCGTACAAGGAACCATTACGGAGCCGGCAGGACTCGTATATCTGCCCACCACACCTCCTCCAACTAATAGCACAGTTGCCACTACAATCCTCGACAACTATCTAGGAACTCCTCTCAACTCTCCAAACGATGTCTATGTAACTCTCAACGGAGTAGTCTACTTCACTGATCCAGAGATAGGATATAGACAATTCATTCGTCCACCTCCCAAGCTACCTAACCAAGTCTACGGGTTCAGTCCTAACACCACTGATATCCGCGTCGTGGCAAACGAATTTCAAGCTCCCAATGGAATTCAATTTTCACCAGACGAGAAGACAGTCTATGTGACGGACACGGGAGCTGCAATATCACCTCCAGGTAGCGTCAGTACGAAGATCATATACGCGTATGATGTCGTCTACAGTGGTTCCGAACCGCAACCAGGGGAAATAGCTTCATTCCAGAACAAACGTGTCTTTGCTATGCCTGCTATAGGTATTCCGGATGGTATAAAATGTGATTCGGAGGGAAATGTATGGGTTGGCAATGGTGATGGGTTGAGTGTCTATAATCCCTCCGGAAGACTACTAGGCAAGGTCATTGTTGCGAACGGAGTAGCAAATTTTGGATTCGCCAGTGATGGGAGATTATTCGCTATGTCCGAGAAGAATCTTTGGCTACTAACTGTGAATGGGACTGTGCAGCCTGCCGTACCAGTTGGATAGAGGAGAGGATATGATTATCAGGATTAAAACAGATTTGAGAGTGCGAATATTATACAAATCCGTTGTGAGTAGCATTGGTTAACTTAGAATGATATTTCAGTAATTTGGATCAAATTCTCCCTAAAGTAATATCATGAAGGACTCGAGCATTCAAGCCCAACTAGTAGCGAGTTCACATGATGAAGACTCGGCATTTCCAGGATATCAAATGATTTCTGTTCATCTAACTTCATACCCTCTATAGCAAGGGGAAACTTCGGCATTGACGTCGAACAACTTTTGCATCTCGCGAGTCAAACAACTGCAACGCGTCTCAGTTTCAATACTGTACCTGCTCTTTGCAGAAGGACCGAAATGACACACCGAGCAGATGCCTCAACCGCTCTCGACAACAGAGGTTACAGCGGTCCTCTGATACGTGGTCAAAATCCAGCAACATTAATCGAGACCGCAACCCGCGATCGAATCACAGAATCCTTGTACTGGAAAGAACAATGCTTCGGTCTCAATGCAGCATCACTGCTGGATCGAGCCGTTGAGATCACTTACATAGGTGGAACGTATGGTGTCGGCATGAAGCCAACTCCATTTCTATGTCTAGCATTCAAGTTACTCACATTAGTACCTGACAAGGAAATTATCCTAGAATATCTCAAGAACGCAGGCGATGAATGGAAATACGTGCGAGCTCTTGCTGCGTTCTACGTTCGACTTGCTTTCGATCCCGTCGAGATATATACTACGCTTGAGCCACTGTTATCCGACTTTCGAAAGTTGCGCAGACGAAGGAAGGAGGAATACGTCTTGATACATATGGATGAGTTCGTTGATGAACTTTTGACTAAAGATCGGAGCTGTGGAACGAGCTTTTGGAAAATACCCGGAAGGACACAGTTGGAAGATGTTGACGCATTGGAGCCAAGAGTCAGTGTGGTGGATGATGACTTGGATGCGGAAGAGGATGAGGAAATGCGAGATGCGGACAGAAATGGCAACGCTAGTGAGGAAGGAAGAAGCGAGGGTGAGATGAGCGGAAGTAATTCAGATACTGGATGAAGCATTATAACGAAGAACTTATTGTTCGTACAAGAGCGAAATCTATGAAAAAATCACCACAACCTGTTTTGGATGATCAAACCATCTCGAAGCCAACTTCGTTCCCAACCTTTGGATCCTGGTCTGACTGCTCGACTTCTCCAGCATCATCAGTCATAGCAGTCCGTGATGCATGCATCTTCACTAGATCGATCAGAGAAGTACTCTCTTCCACATGCTGCCAGGTCGGATGTTGGATATGGCCTCTTGCAGCCTCTCGCGCAGCCAATTCAGCCACAGCAGGATGTTCAGTGATCTTCACTGACTTCTCACTCGTCTCATCATCATGCCCATCCTCCGAGACTGACTCCGCCTGCTTCGACACATCAATCAGAGAACCGGAAGAACTCTCAGCATCGGACTCAATTTCGACATCCCTCGTCACAGCAGGAGTAACATGTTCAAACTCATGTACCAACTCTCTCTGAACGATCTGCGGCGCTTTCTTCTCCTCAACAGCCACATCGACAAATCCATCATCAACAGCCTTCCAGCTCTTCTCATCTCTCCACAGAAGATTTCTCTGTCCCCAAGCCTCCGTCAAAATAACTCGTTCCTCCCATTCCTTCGCCACAGATGTCGTTGGACAATCATGCTCCAGGAGCGAGACCATACTCGGACTCCCAACATCCGTATTCACCACATTCAGTAGAACAACTCTCATCCCATCACCAGCTTCTTCAGATCCAGATCTAGCAATATAAACCCTGACAGGCCAAATACAATACTCCTGTCCCAAAACATCCAAAACCGCTTCTTTGAAACCCTCCACCTCTCCTCTCGTCTTCCCTTCTAAATTCTTAACTTCAATCATAAGAACAACCTCATTGCTATTGACGTTCAACCCATTAGTTTTGCCAGATTGTATCATCTCCCCAATGACAACCTTAATCTCGTCCTCGATATCAATATCCTTGACATCTATATCGACGAACTTGGAACAAAGCGTATTCTTGCTCACTAGTTTCTTGACTTTCTGGACTGAGTACTGGTCGTATCCTTCATAGGTCAACGAAGCGGCAATTTTAGACGATAGCATGGTATTCGAAGACGGTGTTGTCGTTGTTGTAGTTGGCGTCGCACTGGTTGTGTTGCTCTTTAGTGCAGGCGTGGGTGTATATTCCGCCTCATAAAACGATGGCGAAGAATTCTGATTAACCACGCCTGGAGATGGGAGGACGGCCGTTGCCATGTTTTTATTTCTGATTCTGTTTCTGTTCTGTACTGATGTAATGTAATGTGGTTCTTTTGTGTAAGTGGGCAAGAGCTACAATAAGATATCGAGATACTGTAGTAGTATTAAGAAGGAAGCAGAAGCAGACTTAGATAATAGGAAAGTGATAAACGGTATGTATATATCTAGTACTACCACAAGCGCATGGGATGTCATATCATATCACATCATATCGCATTGCATTACATCGCATCATAATATCACTCAGCATTGAAATAGCATATGTAAATCCATCTCAATCCCATCTCATCCCATCAAATCTCATTCCGTCCCATTCAAATCCTTCATCGTCATCGATGACAACGGCTCGAGATCCCACTCGATGCCTTATCTACCGCTACTACCGCTACTACAGCATTTCCACTACAGCACATTGGGCCGGAGACCCTTAAAGGCACGCGGCGCGCGGGGGGAGGAAGAGTACCCAGTAATCCATCGATCGTATCAGTCCATTAATCCAGTAGCCACTGTACTGTACGAATACCGTTGAGTGCAGGCAGGGATGATGCTGATCGACGAAAAAGTAAAAACAAAGACATGTGCAATTTTAAAAAGTCCCATTGCCCGAATTCGTTCAAGCCTCTTCTAGTACTACATGGGGTTTATTTTCCGTTTCGCATTGAGACGAAAAAGACCTCAGGGTTCAATGTGTCGTATTAAAGGATACGGACGGGATCGACTCTAATAATCTCTCGATGGGTTTCTGTCTGTCTGATAAAGCAGAACTCGCAGTACCGTATCAAATTCTCGATGCTACAGTATATCCGGTGGTCTCCCGTCATTCGTACCGGTCGCTGCCTGTCTACGAAGACAATTCGCAGTCCGCAGGGACAAGACATAGCGATGATCGAGCCCATCACCAAACATGTTTCCACCCATACCACATCAGAATATGCATTTCGTTGATCATGCAGTAAATGCCTACTTCATCTCTTTCTTCACCGATCTTCTTCCCTTCTTCTTTCCATTGATTGATTTTCTTCCATACGATCCTCATGTCCCACCAAGCTGGTCTCGTCCACCTCGCGAGTCGATTCCAGAAAATTCCGAAGACATACTGGTTTGGTGTGATCCATCCCAGACTTTTGGGACCAGTATGGGTTTCCTGATAAGGGGTTGTGACAGAAGTTACGTTCTCACGTTTGTATGTTACACGTACAGACGGATTCATGTAAATTCCTCGTTTAGCTTGGCCACGGGCAACGAGGTCGGCATGAATCAGACAGCATTCGCTTGCTTCGACATGGAGAGTAGCAAGAGAATCGGAAAGGCCTCGATACCGCAAGCCCTGAGTTTGTAGGGCTGTGCTTTGGGACACAGATTGATCGTTGGATGTGATCTCCTTGTCGTAATATGGTGCTGCATCAGCTACTACCATGCCATTCCAACAGCTCTTGACTTGCACTGGAAGACCTTTGAGAATAGTATGCCGACTGCTGGAAGATCGATAGAATGGGAAATAATTTGTCGCCGCAGGATGACCTTGATCATCTCTTACTGCAAAAGTATCGTAGAATTTGGGAGGGTATTGGAAATCAAATGCGCACGCCACATCATATTTCCCAGCGTTTGTGGCCAATAGCGAAAGAACGTCTGATGGTTTGAACATAACATCATTAAGGTAGAGAATCTTGTCATATGTTTGGCCATGCTCTTTGTACATCTGTTGTAATGGTTCCAGACCCCTGTTTCGCATACGAGAAAGGTATGGTATGCGACGGATCTCTTTCTGGCCTGGTGGATAAGAATTACCCGTGTATATCCAACCGTCCTTTTCGTTGCCTTGCGCGTCTGTTGGACCAGCAGCAATTTCCTCCTCGTGCGTAGTCGGATCGATGATAATGGACCGTGGGATGTTCTGTGGAGCGAGCATCTGTTCGTCCATAAACCGGATTATATCATCTGTATTGTCATGACTTCCCGAGTGGAGAATACTCACGTAGACATTCTCCGGTCCCAGAGTATTGATGAGATTTACGAGAGCATCTGCCCAGTAGTCGACGAGTATCTCCGCACTGACCCAGAACTGCGCAACGATGTATACCTTCTGATTCCTCACTTTTGGTGGTAGGTCTTCAATATGGGTCACTGTGTTTATCGCAAGGTTGCTCACAAATGTCTTGTATCTATTCAGCGCAACCCATAGGTCAAGAAGAAGGATAAGGAGTAGGATTGAGGTGAAGTTGCGTAACAATCGCCGACGGGCACCACGACGAGAGATAAATCCGAGCATAACTCACGCTCGCCGACTGCATGATCAGTTGTTCAGATGGGTGCGACATTCTAATGAGCGAGAGTTGGATACGTAGCCCTTTACTAAGACGTACACAATATCGGAAGGCTCGAACTCAAGCCGCAACTTTTAGCGCCCCTTACTTCGGATGTCCATATCCGGGTGTCCTGTCGGTAGTCAACATCCACACAACCTAATTTCATCTACAAACCGGTCAATAAGACAAGGTCGTGTATCATCTCGTACGTGACAAAGGATCATCTACGCGTCGTGATTGAGTTCGTTGGCAACACAACGTATCATCAAAGCATAAATTGCGGGTGAAAAGCACCGCACTACTATTTACACCAGCAGCCATGGACGTTGAATCAAAATCCCTGTGCTTCGTGCCATCTCTTCTCCCAGCCCGGAAAGAAAGGACTCTCATTCAGAGTTTCCACCTCCCAATCTTTCACAATCATCCCCTTCTCTCGCTGCTCCTTTTCATAATCTTCGAGAGCGGGAATCACAACATGCTCAGTGTGCCACGTGTTTTTGTATTCCATGAGATTCTTCTTTCCCTCGTGAACGATCTTTAGAATTAGGCTGGGAATATATGGCTCATGCCTGAATTCAGTGACAGGTGTGAAAAGTGCTTTGAAGTTGAAGACAATAGCACCAGACAGCGGGAGACGACGTAGTGTTTGCCAATCGACTCGAAGGTGACAACGATCGAGTGTAACGTCGGCCGCTTGAGACTCTCTATATTTCTCGTGGGGATGACCTGCTGGCATGAAAAGTGGTTGGTCAACTTCGAGACCCCAGCTACCTCTCTGTATCGGCTTGAAGCTAGGCATCTTGGTAAAGAATCTGGATATGTTCGTTAATCTCGAGCGTTGTCAATCATTCAATATCACTCACCTATCCATACTGAATTGCATTTTCTCTTTGTAATCAGGAATTGGTGCATGTATCTCATGGAGCTGCATGCCCATCTTGGTGTCAACACTCCAGCCCAACGCCGAACATATCATACCCGCTCTAAAATGGTAGTATCCTGTCTCTGGATTCCGGAGCATTAGGGCAAAATCTTCTGGCACATTGTCCAGCAGTACGAGCAATGGATGCTTCTCCTTAATGACCTGTTTCGTTCGCAAGATTTTGTTCTCAAATACCTGATTGTCCGATAACAAAACAAAGTACTGTGGGTATCGTGCACAGAGGAACAGTAAGATCATCTCCATCAACTCTTTGCATGCAAGCTCAGATCCTGGTAGCCACTGAACGACCGATTTACCATGTTGGGCATATAAGTCTTTTCGTTGCGTAATACGATCTTTATATGTGTTTTCAAGCTCAAGCCACCAATCAGTCTCCAACTTAGTCAGAGCTAGTCGAGTTAGCAAATCTCGCGATTCATCTTTGCTCATGGTCAAATTCTACTTACACATAGTCTGATGATATGCCCATCTGAGTGGTCTGTAGGGTCTAGCGACAGCCTTGTCGATGTTGAATTCCTTATATGCGTTCGGTAGCGGGACCTCACTCAAGGTCGCATAATCTGGAAAGTCGCCCAGAGCCTTGATTTCTTGCACTGAAAATCCACTGTAACAATACTTCTGCGGATCGACTTTGGTATAGTCCTCTTCAAATCCAAGCAGATTCTGATGAAAGCCGTTCGGGTCGAAATCGGCATTGCCCAATGCCTCCCTTTGCTCATTGGATAATGATAATTTCGCCAACTGATCTCTTTGGGTTGGTGGAAATGTGGTCGCGATGTCTGATAGCGTTGACGCCAATGATTTCTTAGTCTGTCCATCTGGCGACACCGATCTAGGTGGAGTGTTTGCGCTTGAAGTCCTACGCCCTCGTAGATGCAGGCGTGTCAGAATGATATCCTTCTGCCTCTGATTCAAACTCAAGAAAGTGATAACAGCAATTAGCACGGCAACACCTGACCACAGCAGACCGGTTTCCATGATTATGACCGCTCCCCGAATGTGAGAGTCGAAATTTCGGAGAAGAACACAATGCTTATGCAAGATCCCTACGAAGGCTAGGTTATAAAATGTTGGAAAGTTGAATCGACTCTGTAACGATTTGTGATGGGCAGATGAATCAGTAGCACTGCGTCATGAGTAAAGAATAAGAGAAAAATGCTCGAATGTATTGGGACGAATGAAGCAGCCTCCAAGTATAAACAGCAATCAGGCTGATAAAAGAATTACCAGTCGCTGACTTGATGAAGTCGAAATCAGGGGAGATTCATTGAGGAACCGTCCACTTTAATCATTGTTGGAAAGTCCTAGGACAGAAGGAATTGCTGAGTAGCATTGTCTGACTACACCAAGACGAATCGCAATGTATGATCGATAAGGCATCGAAAGATCTGGACTCCATATCTGAAGTGCACCAACTGGTCGGTCCTGGATAGGCTTGTGCAAGGCGGGAGAGGTTGGCCATTCTAAGCATAGATGGCCTGGGAGGAGGGAGGGGTGCTGGCTTGGACAGCATATGTATTGGCCCATAATTACGAGCTGACCATGTTTTTTGCGGAGAAGCGGTTCGGAGGCTGGAAGTGCTACCCTATTCTAGCTTAGTGAGTGTAAGATGGGCGATGAAATAGTGATTGGTTAACAAACAACATCCTCGAGAATTTACAAGAGTCGTCGCTGTTTCGGGTTATGGATTCCGATCTGGATGATGAAATCTCCAAGGTAACATGGAAAATACTTTATGTAACTGAATGCAGGCTTTGTGCACGCTCGAGGTGGCAATGTTGGACTGATTGCCAAGGAGGTTGCACATATGCAGATGTCGTGTAAGTAATTGAGTAGTACTGATGTAGGCCTGAGGTCCAAACCTGATAGTCTTGAGAAGAGCCTCAATCTTCATTGAACTTTGCTGGTGTTGATGGATGTAGATGCGATGCAATGCAACATCGCCTGACCTGGGGAGATTGAAGGCCGTTCCGACGACATTGATTGCTAGGCAGTGAGTTTGGTGCAAACTGCAAGCTGCCGTGATTGATGAACTCGGGGTCAATAATATTCGATAGGCTTTCTGGGTGTATTCGCCACAAAACCAAGTCATGCGCGTGTGTTTGTGCCTTTGTATGTATTCCTGATACATCGTTTCGAGTTAACTTTCCCGCCACAATTTAGCAAATAACTTTCCTTTCGATCTACCTCATAACGTGCCATGCATCTCCGACGTGTTGTAAAATAAGGTCAGTCAGTCCTCATGAGCAAATTTCAACAGATACGTTAGTAAGGCGAGACAACGCGTGGTTATACCAAGCAGTATACAACGACTCGTCCAGAAATTGCGAGAGCAGAAACAATGCTCAGAGTTCAGCACAAATGCGAGCAATTTATAGTAGAGAGTCAGACGCGGAGACCTAGAAGCGTACTATTGGATTTCTCAGCACTAGCAGAGAGCTACTAATGAATACGCTATCAAGAAGGATTTGAAAATGGCAGAGTAAAGGCTGTGTAAGTCCGCTGTCGGGAGCTGCTAGTATGAGGTTGGACACGATCTCTGGAGATTCTCCATGATGGCTCACTAGATACAGCTAGAAGGGGATCTAATTTCTGTAGGTGGCAATCATTTCCATCAATCGCATGAACCGGATCTATTTCTACTTGCAACCGAAGTGACAGCTGTATTCAATAGCAGAATCCCATTGTAACATGGATACTACATGTATTGAAGCTGTAGTAGTACCAGTAACGTTAACAGTAGGACGGTGGGTTGTAAGAGATTCTGAAGTCAGGTCGCGCCAAGACTGTCGCATCGCAGTTATGCTTATGTCATCGAGTGCTGTTCGTCTCGCGTTCATGTCGCCCTTGATGCTAATCATCGCGACTCCAGATACTGATTGTATACTGTATCTATCATGCTGCTCGACTGTCAGAATTGAGCAAAATGGCATCGCGTGTGTGTAGTACACTTCAATCTTCACCATGTCAACCTTCATTCCAAGGAAGGTCTATCCTCATCTCGCCTCGATACCACGGTCATACTTCCTGGGACATCATGCAGCAGGTCTATCCAAGATGAAGGCGTTGCTTTCATCCATAGATCTCGTCATCGAATGCAGAGACTACAGAACGCCAGTGGTATCACGAAATCCTCTGTTCGAACAGAATCTAGGCGAGAGACCGAGACTCATTGTATATACGAAGCAGGATCTTGGGAGCACTGGGAGTCTGGCAGACAAGAAAGTAGGATGATCATTCGAATTACAAGAGCATGGAAGCTGATAGTGGTAGCGCGAGGACATCATACGTAAATGGGATCTCCCATCAACATCAATGTTCTCAGATGTCAAGTCCAAGAATGCAATCAACAAAGTACTCGATTTTGCTCGCGAACATGCCCGAAAAACAAATTCATTATTCGGTACACGACTTATGGTTGTCGGAATGCCTAACGTGGGCAAGTCCTCATTACTCAACGCTCTCCGGAACGTAAGCTTGGGCAAGAAGAAGGCTGCGCGTACAGGTGACCAACCAGGTGTGACACGCAAGATAGGTACAAGTGTAAAGATCATTGATGGAGAAGGTGACAATCAAGGTGTATACGTTCTGGACACTCCTGGAGTCTTTGTGCCGTACGTCCCTGATGCTGAGAGTATGCTCAAACTTGCACTCTGTAGCAATGTTAAGGAATCTATCGTGCCACCAACCGACATAGCTGATTATCTTCTATATCATCTCAACCTGCAAGATCCGAAATACTACAGCAACTATGCGGAGCCAACAAACGATATCTATGTTGTCTTAGAATCTCTGGCGAGAAAGCAGGGTCGATTAAAGAAGGGCGGTATTCCCGATTTCGAATCTTCTGCAATCCAGTTCGTACAACGATGGCGGGCAGGAGATATGGGAAGATTCGTTCTTGACAGTGTTACAGAAGAATCCCTACGCGAACGAGATGATCAGCTTGAAGGTCTAGGCGGCAGTATGAATCAAGCACGAAAAGCAGCGAAAGCTTTACGCAAGGAAGCTTATCTCAGTGCTGACTGACAGACGACATGGTGCGAACTGTGCAAGCCGGTATGACTATCGAGAGTTGCCTGCCTGTGGCATTCCTCAGAACTGAGTATGTCGTCACTCAGACCTATGCAGCTTCACGGAAATCACCAGAGAAGGAACATTCTCTTTCAGATGGCATTCATCTCCTTGTCATTGACTATATCAAATACAAATTTCAACTAAATTATGACTCAACGATTGCTGTCCACTCCTACCTCCGAACTTTTTGATGCGCCACCGATGTCCCGTGTGGTTGAGCAGCACAAAAAATCACCTTCTCACTAGAAGTGGAATGCAAAAAGTTTGGAAGAAGTGTTAACACTCCTGGCCTTTATAAGAAAGCCGAAGGCGCTGTGATGCGTTAGTATAACTATGCGCATACAGGAGTTGTTTACACTTACGGGCTCGAACCCGCGACCTTGAGGTTGTCTCTACTTGAAGTAAGAGCCACACGCTCTACCGATTGAGCTACCCCGGCAGTTGTCTTTGTGATTGACGAGGGAATTTAAGGAAGATCGGTTTATGAAATATTTTTTCCTACGTGGGGATCCATTCCGCCAATCGAAATCGATCAAACTCCGCACCTTCCGATCCACATTTAAGCCTCAAGTTCATGTCATTATTTACAGCTTAATCGTAACAACATTTCAATGCAGATAATTATGATCCTAACACAATTCCAGAGTGCCAACGAAGCAAGCATCTTATCAATCCTGCGTTCGTTTTATACAACAATCCTTCATCAGACTTCGAGCTCTTCCTCAATTAGATATCACAGGTGTTCTTCCATTCCAGTTATCACTCACAACAGCATCGATCAAGAAGCGTGCTACATCCCTCGCCTGGACAGAGGGCATGAAGCCAGCTCCGGTGCCATCATTTCCATACACCTTCACTTCTCCGTTAATCTCAGCCCCAAACTTAAGCATAGCAGGCCGCACCATCACGAGTGGTACCTGAATCTCCCCATCAACGTCTGACTTGTTCATGCCATAGTTCTTGACTATAATGTCATGAGTGAGATTGTGATCCTCTACAGTCTGAGCCATATTCGAATACGCCATGATGAGACGCATTAACACATTCAGATTCGCCATCGACCCCTTAGCACCAAACATCGAAAGCTGGACTACCTTCGAAATTTTGTTTCGCTGTGAAACATCCACTAACCGGAGTGCTTCCACTACCGCCTGAGCTGACTCGGCCATAAATCCAGGTGGACTCGTCGTTGCTGCCCATGGATTTCCCGACGTCCGTGTCTGACCCAGTGTAGAGACAATGACGATCTGAGACGCTGGACTTGTACTCAGCATATGAGTCAGGGCTTCTTTGATTGAAGCGCTGGATAGCGGTGAGCCGACTATTGTACTGAGATGTGATTGGGGTTGGAGTGCATTCTCCTTGCGGATCAATGCGGTTACGGGAATTTGTCTGCTGATGGCTTCAGATATGACTAGTTGGCCCACGCGACCTGTGCCGCCTAGAATTAAGATCTGGATTTGAGATGCCATTTGGAGATCTTCTGTGTGATTGTAGACGCTGAAATGGATTTAATTCGATGAGACAATGGCTGTATTGTGTATTGAACTTCTTGCTGCTGATCGGTATAGATGGGATGTGTTCTGATCTATGATCCCGAATTCATGAGTTTCGTTTCTTGTAGTATTCTATTTCATAACTTGCTAACAGGAAAAGCACCATCTCTTATACCGTGTCGTTGCAAATCCATCTATAACACTGCTCGGTCATTACTGGTGCTTCGGCCGACTCCACTCGCTTGTGAGCGTTATGAGCGAGTTATGTCCGCAAGCGTTGGTAAGCTATTCACTCCCAACCTCCTTCGCATTACGAGAAGCTGTAATGCGACTACATGTTGTGAGACATTATTTCATCCGTTTTCGTTCTCTTGCGGGCTTTGTGTCGCAGGATGAAGTGGTCGAGCGAACGCGAGTTGTGTAATGATGTCCTCTCTAGGTGGCCTTAGAGTACGGGTTCGCGTCGACTCACTTCTTCATTCGAATGGAGGCATGTTGGTATGTGGGAGGCGTTTGCTCTCTCACATTCTAACTATTCAAGGAGATGTGCTATCTGATCACTGGTTCCAGATGTACATGGGATCAGATAGACGTTCTGTCAGGCGATGCTCACTTACTCATGAGGACAAACTCGAACTACCTTCCAGGAACGTTCAATTTCATGTGAAGCATGGCTTCAATATGCTCACAGAAGGAGTCATTTTAAAGGTGACAATTGGAGAGCTTGTGCTCTCTGGATTCTCACTGATGCGTTGTAGGTGTATGAGCTTCAACATATTCCTGGCTCTCTTCCACCATGCGCCCCCCTCTCGCACTTTTAAACACAGCCTTAGATTCGTTACGCCAATTCTACTCTTTTCATGGCTGTGTATGCACATGTACGCATATTGATCAAGACTGTGCTCTACTGATTTACAGAGGACCTCTTTATACTGCAGCATTCGAGACTCAGAAGCGTCATCGCTCGATTGTTTAGTAAATTCTGCAAATATACAAGTGAGTGATTAAGCGATCGAGCCACCACCTCACCTGGAGCATCTTACGGGCGAAGCTGCTTAGTCAAGACATTTAACTCGATGGTGATAAAAACCATGTTAGCAGGGCTGACGGATCTTTCCCACTCATATGATGCATGTGTGGACAAGAGCAACACGCAGTATCGTCCAATCTAAGTCCTTTTGGAGCAGCGAACAGGCGGCAGAGGGAATGGAAGCATACTGTCATGAGGATTTTATTGCAGTGACCTAATCGGGAAGTCTAAGCTTTTGGCTCTTTACCTTTGTGCTACCTGCGAACAGACTTTCGTACAGAACTGAGGACCTCGCATGATGTCGTTCCTATATGAAGCTGCTAATGTACATTAACATAGCAAACATGCATCTAATTTTACGACACACATCATTGCATTCTTGGAGTCGAACACAGAATCGCTCATACTTTACTCAAAATATATAACGACAAATACACATTTGGAACAGAACTTTCGTCATCATGGAGCAAGTCATTGATCAATTCAGTTGGGGCTTGAGCGTTAATTCCGAGCACGACGTAGTAGACTACTGTCGGTGCACACCTTTCCAAGACCGGCAACTCGAGACCTCATCAGATCCAGAAGCAGTCGAATGCATCATCTGCGCAGAATCTTTTTTGATTACGGTCACGACCAGGGTCTCTTGTGGACACTTCTACTGTACAGGCTGCATCTCGCTATTGGTGCAGTATGCAACCAACGATCAAAGCCTCTTCCCCCCGGCCTGCTGTGATCAACATATCGACATGGAGTCGATCAAATCGGTCGTCCCAGACAAGATCCTCAACGCTCTCGAAGCCAAACGAGAAGAATTTACTACCACCAATAGACTGTACTGCTCGAACACACAGTGCACAGTTTTTGTTTCATCAGGCGCAATCTCGGGTGAAATCGCTACATGTGCGGCCTGCAATCATCAGACCTGTATTCTCTGCCGGAATGCGGTACATGAAGGCCCGTGCCCGGAGGACTTGGACATGAAGACTACTCTGGAGGTAGCTGACGCGGCTGGATGGCGGAGATGCGATGGGTGTCAGGAGATGATTGAACGTGACTACGGGTGCAATCACATGACTTGTCTCTGTGGCCATGAGTTTTGTTATATCTGCGGTGCCAGATGGGGCGAGTGTGAGTGCCCTTTGTTCGATGGTGATGATTGAGTTGCGGCATGATTATTGGAAACTTGGAATAGATACCAATGTCTCTAGAAGAACTCCTTTTCCAAAATTTGACCGAATGCGAGAGCCTCCTCTTTCCAAGTCACTAGATTCGACTCTTCAATATCGACTAGCATCATGCATATAGACAATGGTACACTAGTATCGTTCTAATATTTCCGTTTCCAAGAATTGACTGCCGCTTCTGTGAGTTGACGATGTGTGAAAAGTACGTGGAGTGAGCGATCTGAGCAGATCCATCCAACAGGAAAGATATCATGAATAAATTCGACTGCTTCGGCTGCTCTGTCAGCCGCTCATCAGATTTGGCGAAATGTAGTGGTATAGCAGCATACCCATGAGGCAAGTATTTGACGGGAAATGTGAAGAACAAATGGATTGATGAAGCCCAACAGAAGCAATATTCCGAACCGTAAACGCCTGGCTAATCCAGTTAATCACCTCTACCTTTTTTGCAAGGTATTCCATCGACTTCGATATCGATCCGTCAACTTTCATTCCAGAGCATCTAAGATCTGCCGTCGTTTCCTACTCATGAGCTCCTCCTGGACCTCATCCATCGTAGGTAACCTCCAAGCCACCCCGTCCCCAGCATCACCAGGTAAAGGCTCCCAATCCGCATCGTCGTCGTCACTCTGACCCATCTCACCCAATCGCTCCGCTGCCTCTTTCTCTTTTCTCCTCTCGTACTTCAGTAATGTCCCATCCTCCTCATCGAGACCATAACCGAAATACTTCGCGTCCAGATTCCTCCTGTCAATCATCTGCCGTGGTGTCTCGTCTTCGTCGTCATTATCCCCTCCTTTGACTTTTCTCTTCGCTGCCCGTTCGAACATCTCTTTCACACCTGGTAATTCCTTCGCCCGTCCAAAGTACCTATACCCTTTGCCTCCTCCTGGTACTTCCCTCCCCTGGTCATCAAACACCGTCCCTCCAGCTCCGCTCCTCATGTAATTCGGTCCTCCCAGTTCCCTGATTCGTCTCTCCCATCCCCACTTCTCCTTCATAAGTTTGTTGATCTCGTCATTTAAGTCGCGAATCTGGAAGTCTGATAGTGACTCTTCTTGGATCTTGAGAATCTTGCGCGAAACTTCTTTGAGGATCTGGCCTCGCCATTTTTCGCACAAGGGGATCTGGGAGACGGAGTTGGGTGCTTTGGGACGGCGCATGCCGGCTGTTTGGAGGAGGCCTGATTCGGCGGCTTGTTGCGCTCGAAAGCGGAAGAGCATTGACTGCGCTTTTTCTGAATTGCGCGCCATGATTGCGAGTGTGTGAGGTTATGGTGTAGGGACTTAAGTCGGGTATCGGTCTAGTTTGAAGCGATTCGTAATCGTCTCGCAGTTCGCAATGTCGATACAGTTTATATATCTCGTTAGTCTGTAATTGAAGGTAGAATTAAGGATTCGCAGCAAACGCCGCCTAATCGCTGCTTTTGGTTGTTGTAGAAGGAAGAAGTCGAGTCGCGTACAGAAGGTTTGTATGCGGCTCAAAATATGCGGAGATCTTCGTGAACTTTTTTGGAGCAGCTTTAACTCATTCGTTCATATTACAACATTTTCGAGCGCGGTCGCATAGAACAGAGGATTCATTTCACTCGGATGCTACGCACATACCAAAGATGAACTAATCCAACATAGACGGCTTTGTGCCGTCTCCTCTCAATATGACTATCACGGACTTCCTCAATCGCCATACGCACTCGATCAGCATCACACTCGCTTTCACATTCGGCACCGTGACGGCCGCAACAGTAATATTCTCCTCCTTTGCCATTCGTCGACGTATAGCTACACAAGAACTCAAAGACTCGATACCGGAACTCTCAGAAGAACATCATGCATCTCAATTAACAGATTACGGTGCCGCGCAACGAGGAAGTATCTCGAATAAGGAAGAGGAGCGATCAGCTAAGATTGCTGCGAGAGCCCGAAAAGGAGATTACGATGAAGAACTCATACTAGAACAACTCGCGCGGAACAGGGTATTCTTGAAAGATGAAGGACTGGCGAAATTGAGGGACTCATTCGTCGTGGTAGTTGGACTAGGTGGCGTGGGATCACATTGTGTTGCAGCACTGGCGAGAAGTGGTGTGAGTAAGATACGGATTATCGACTTCGATCAAGTTACACTCAGTTCGCTAAATCGACATGCGCTGGCTACATTAGCTGATGTCGGGACGCCGAAGGTTCATTGTGTCAGGAAGAGATTGGAGCAGATCTGTCCATGGACCAGGGTGGAATGTCGGAATGAGCTTTTTAATTCTTCCAGCGCAGAGAAACATTTGAGTGGATGGGAATATGAATTGCAAGATGGTGAGGAAGGTGGTCGAGCTCCAGACTTTGTAGTCGACGCAATCGACAACATCGAGTCTAAAGTCGGACTGCTACAATACTGTGCCGTGCGAAACATTAAGGTTGTCAGTTCAATGGGAGCTGGATGTAAGAGCGATCCTACGAGGATATGTGTAGGAGACATATCCCTCAGTACGGACGACCCCCTGTCAAAATCCACGAGAAGAAGGCTGAGGCTGCTCGGAGTTAAGGACGGGATCCCAGTCGTCTTCTCCACAGAGAAACCTGGTGAAGGAAAAGCAGAACTCCTCCCAATCGCAGATGAAGAAGTTCAAAAGGGAAATGTAGGCAATCTAGGTGTACTCCCTGACTTCCGAGTAAGGATATTACCCGTCCTAGGTACAATGCCAGCTATGTTCGGATACACAGTAGCCAATCATGTGATCTGCAGTATAGCAGGGTACCCAATGGAATATCGCGTCGGAGACAGGGGTCGCGATAAGATGTACGACAGTCTACTCACTTCCCTTCAAGGCATGGAATCCCGCTTAATTCAATCGATTGGCGGCGAGGATCCAACCGGTCTTCGAATCCCTCTCAACAAGGACGATGTTGGATATCTAGTCGAAGAAGTGTTCCGCGGCAAAAGCGTGGTATCAGGTCTATCCACGCGTCTGGCTCTCATCCGATGGAGGAAACCAGTCTCTGGCTTCAAAATTGACAAGAGCTATGCTGAAGAAGGTCAAAAATTCGTCAAGATGAGCGTTACCGATGTTGTACTCATGACGAAGGAGGAGGCTCAGAGGCACGAGAAGGAAGTTCTTAAGGGTGATAAGAGTCCTGAGGAGATTTATGAGATTGATGTTCTTGAGACGGTGAAGAGAAGACATGATGAGGAGAAAATGTTTGAGAGATATAGATGATTGGAAGATTAGATAGAATAGATGATGCTCAACGCAGTACTTTGAATGCCTGATGCTCTGAACGCTAGACGAAATGAGATAAACTGCTTATATGAAGAAGCGCACTGGAAAGGAAACCGACAAGGGTAGAACGACAAATACAGCGGTTTATCTCCCTCTCACTGTTTCTTTTGCTTAACAGATCTCCATTCCATAGCCAAAGTGCCCACAAGGGTCAGACAACACAACCCAAGAGGCAGATACAAAGTCTGCACGACAGCCTTATCATACCCGAGTAGAATCTCACCTAATCTATCCCCACCCAGGTTCTTGCGTATGTCCGACAAGCCCATGTTTTCCAACGAGGTAATATTGGTCATTGGAGAGCGCTGTAACACTTCGGTCTTGAGACGACCGGTAAATAGTGCGGTGGAAGCGACAGTGAAGATGACGGGACCGATCTGAGCTCCGAATGAGACGATGGCGAGACCGATGGATACTTCGTGAGGAGAAAGGACGGTCTGGGCTGCGACTTGAGGTATTCCACCGCCTGTACCGCATGCGAAGCCGAGTAGGGCTTGTAGACAGAGGAGTTTGGCGAGACTGGTATTTAGATCGATAGTTGTGAGGAGACCGGCCGCTATAGGTGATAGAATAGTGGTGACCCACATGAAAGGGACGTAGTAGCCTAGCCATGATGTTGCTGCTCCGGCTGTAAGTCCCGCTACACACATGCCTACTATCTGCGGGACGGCGTATATACCGGACTGGGTGGCCGAGTAGCCTCTTACTCCTTGGAAGTAGATTGAGAGCCAGTATTCGATCAGACTGATGGAGCTGCCGCTACAGGCTGCGAACCATGCTCCTGCGAGAATATTGCGGTTTCCTAGAATTTTGAATGGGAGCATGGCTCGGTCTTGGTAGCGGTACTGGAGCCACGCGAATGCGGCAATGCAGACTGCGAAGATGACAAAGGACGTTATGACACGAGCGTCTTTCCATCCGTACGTTGTTGCACCCCATTCCAGGGCTAAGAGGAAGCAGGTCATGGCTGGAACGAAGACAGCGGTACCAAAGATGTCTAGTCTCTTGATCTTTTCCTTCCAGGGCAGAGTAGAATTTGGATTGGGAGGAAGCTCGAGAAGGAATGCTACCACCAGTGCTCCAGCACCGCCTATAGGTAGACTGATGGCGTAGCATGCTCGCCATGTCCATTTGTCGATGAGGACGCCACCTATCAAAGGAGCAGCAACACATGATAGAGTCTCAATACCTCCAGCGATTCCTCCTATCAAGGGTCGCTTACGTAGAGGGAAGGCCTGGGTGAATATAGTGAATAAACCACCAAGCATACCAGCACACCCAAATCCAGAGATCGCCCTGCCAGCAATGAATGCATTCGAAGTTGGTGCGAACGTGCAGACTGCATTGCCAACTAAGTAGACGCCAATTGAGCTGACGAAAAGAGGTTTCACCTCAAAGAGTGTGTATGCCTTGCCGAAGAGAAACATAAACGAGCACATGACCAATCTCACTGTTGTTGAGTACCAGCCGATATCCGCGATAGACTTGAAGTGATCTGACAAAGCCGGAATTGTTACTGCCACAATAGCGATGTCCAATCCGACAGATGCGCATAGGATGAGGATTGATGAGGTGACGAAGAATAGCTTCTTCCCTGATGGATATCGAGTTTCATCTTCGGTCTCGTTTGTTGGGTTTGAGTCTTCAATCTCAAGCTGTTCTGTTGGATGGCCTACCCTGTCTTGAGGCTCGATAGTGACGCGAGTCTCGACCTCTGTCTTAGACATCTTGATTGGTATTGGGGCCCGACGAAATAATGCAAGGATTGTACAGACTTACGATCGGACAGATACTGACACTGTAGAAGAGAGTCAAATACAAGCTAAGATACTGACTGGACTATATCAGCAGTATCCGAGTGCTTAATCCCCCAAGGTCCATAGCGGCGGAGGAAAAGGGGCTCGATACTAATAGTTTATAGCGTTGCAATTAAAGATGCTTATAAAGTTGTAATTCTAGGCGAGCAATAAAGTTATAGTCTACCACTAAGAGAAGCGGAAATTTCCCCAGATTTTGACCTCGAAATTATCTCTTGGAAGTGGGAGAGGCAAGACCTTGACAACATATAATCAGTATATGCTCTGGACTGTGCTGATACACATCCTTACCTCTCTCGCGAGGACCCGCTCCGCCTCTTCGTATCAGCATGGGAGGCGCCATACTGCGACGAGGTCAGAACTCTGTAGTCGTCGAACAACATCAGACCCTGGATGCGAGGCTGAAAGCAGCATAAGGCTACGAGTTCTACAGCGGGCCGAGGATAGCCGCACTATCATTTTGTTACAGATGTGGAAATCAGTATTGGTGTCAATTCCATAACGGCAAAATGGATTCTGGCAGTACACGAGCCTGGACTTTCGTCCTTACTGAAAAGGTCGACGAAATTCTGACCTTCTGGCATACTTACAGGATCTTCGTTGTGCTGTGCGCATCGATTGTAGCACTCTTGTTGCTAGCAAGATGGCGGGGGTCACTTCCGCAGGCTGAGGCAGGTATTTCTCCGGCCACAGAGGAGAAGACTGCGTGGTTGGATGATACAAAAACAAAGCAAACAAATCCAAGAACGCTTAGTGAAAAGAGTGCTTCAAACCTGGTCGAGTCCAAGAAAAGTCGACCAAGCGCAGTTAGAGTAGTCACCGGACGCAAACCTCCAGGCGCAAAACGTACTACAACACTACTTGATCTGGAGAACAAGAACATTAGACCTCTGGTGTTTTTCTCATCGCTGACAGGAACAACTAAGACTTCTAGCGAGGTTGTATTGGAACAACTCACGGTACTTTCCGGCAAGGACAACAAAATCTCCACACCCGCCTTATTCGATCTCTCCTACATTGACCTTGACGACTTCTTCATTTCAGGACCTAAAGTTGAATCCCTCAGTCCGGACGAGCAGTACTTCTATATCATTCTTGTTCCCTCTTACGATATTGACACGATCCTTACCACATTCCTCGATCATCTGAAAGAAACGCACCATGACTTCCGTATCGATACTGCTCCACTGGCATCTTTGGTTGGATATTCCGTCTTTGGATTTGGGGACAAGGAAGGATGGCCAAATGAGAAGGCTGGATTTTGTCAACAAGGATTCGAGGTAGACAAATGGATGGCAAAATTGACCGGGAGAAAGAGAGCGTACCCATTGGGACTAGGAGATGTGAAAAGCAATGCCAAGGGAGCTTTGAATGAATGGGCGACTGGTCTTTGCGAGACTTTGTTGGATATCAGTAACACTGGCTCTCTTGGAGAGGGTGTTCCGGGCAGTGGCAATGCTATGGAGAGTGATGAAGAGGATATTGAGGAAGATGAATTTCCAGACAATGGCAGACAAAAGAGACGTAAGATGGATGCTTTAGCAGATTTGGAAGATGTTGGTGGCAAGAAAGCAGGATCGAAGCCGCTCGCCGTCGATTTCACTACATACAGTGACCCGAACATCCAGCCAAGTGCGAAAGCTATGGTACCAAAATCATCACCCACGTATGCTTCATTGACAAAGCAAGGATATACGATCGTCGGATCCCATTCCGGTGTCAAGATATGTCGATGGACCAAATCAGCTCTTCGAGGCCGAGGGTCATGTTACAAAAACTCTTTCTACGGTATTGCATCTCACTTATGCATGGAAACAACACCATCGCTGTCTTGCAGTAACAAATGCGTCTTCTGCTGGCGACACGGTACAAATCCTGTTTCGACGATCTGGCGATGGGAGATCGATGATCCACAATTGATCTTTGATGGCGCTAGAGCTGGTCATTATCAAAAGATCAAAATGATGAGAGGTGTACCTGGAGTTAGGGCAGATCGATTTGAAGAAGCAATGAGGATCAAACACTGCGCACTAAGTTTGGTAGGCGAGCCTATTTTCTATCCTCGTATCAACGAATTCCTCGGATTATTACATTCAGAACAAATCTCATCATTCTTGGTGTGCAACGCTCAACATCCACAACAACTACAGGATCTCCACCGAGTAACTCAACTGTACGTCAGCATCGATGCATCAAACAAAGAGAGTCTCCGTAAGATCGACCGTCCCCTCCACCGCGACTTCTGGGAACGCTTCCAATCATGTCTCTCAATTCTAAACTCCAAACGCTTCATCCAAAGAACAGTCTTCCGCCTCACCCTAGTCAAGTCCTTCAACATGGTAGACGAAGTAGAAGGATACGCCACACTCATCGAAAAAGCCCTACCATGCTTCATCGAAATAAAAGGCGTAACATTCTGCGGCACATCAACCAGCAGCAGCGCCGGCCTAACAATGCAAAACGTCCCCTTCTACGAAGAAGTCTGCACCTTCGTCGAAGCCCTCAACGCCGAACTCCAGAAGCGTGGTCTCGAGAACATAGACGGCGGATACGGATACGGCATAGCAGCCGAACACGCCCATTCATGCTGTGTTCTCCTCGCGTCCAAACGCTTCCTGATCAACGACAAATGGCACACGAGAATCAATTATAGTCGTTTCTTCGAGTTGTTAGAGAAAGAAAAGGAAACGGGCGAGACGTTCGGACCTGAAGATTACTGTCGGGAAACGGAAGAGTGGGCTCTTTGGGGGAATGGTGGTTTTGATCCTAGAGATGTCAGGGTCGACAGGAAGGGAAGACCTAAGGAGAATCAGGGTGCTGTTACTGAGGCTGAAGTTTTGAACAGGGCTCCTAAAGTTAAGATGGTGGAGATTTAAGTTGAACTGGTCCGATCGGATTTGAATTTGATGTCGATTTGGGTTATTGTGATTCCAACTTTGGACATATCAATTTGGAAGTTGCGGGCTAGCAGTAGTATAGTATAGTATGGTATATTAGTCCGAGAGCAAAATGGCCAAATCAAAAGTGAAAATAAAGAATGAATCAAAGGAATCAGAATCAAGTCTAAAATTAATTTGATGTTTATATCGTATGAGTCAATCATTAATGTCTGTGGGTAGGTAAATGGAGAGGTAGAAGAAAGTGTCAGTATCCCCATCATATTCACAGAGGGAGAATCCAGAAGCCAAACAAACGTCTTGAAGTCTAGAATCCAGCATTTGAGAATTAAGCATATCTCCTTCCAATAACCGGCCGTCCAACAACACCATCGCTAAAAGTACAATGACCAACCTGATGAGCTGAATAACTCGTTTCATCTTGTATATCAATATCCATTTCTCGTTCTATCCCCGGATTCACAATATCGTACTTTCCTTCCATGTTCGATTCGGAATCTACATCCATTTCTCGGAATCGAGCTTTATGTACTGGCATCGACATCTGGTGTGGCGTCGGTCCCTTACTAGTGGCAGTTGATGGTATAGAAGGAGGAGATCGTAACGTATTGAAATGTTCGGCTAGAGATCCTGTCGAGCTGGGTGGGGGGTTGAATGTGTTATTGGTATTGTCGTAATTGTAGTGCGGTGGAGGCTGATTAGGCCGTGCTCGATCGAACGCGTAATCCGTACTTTGTGGCGTGTAGATTTGTGGAGGAGATGAAGTTTGTGATACAGATGTAGAAGAAGGTGGGAGACTAGGTGTGCTGAGGACACTACTTCCATTCTCACTCTTGTTGTTACTGCCATTTAGGAACCCGCTTTTCCTTGATCCAAAATCTGTGGCTCCCCATCTCATAGGTCGGAAGATCATCTCTTCTCTTTCAGATTGAGACTTTCCTTTGACATGGCAAGCGGCAGAAATAGCGGCACTACATGATCCGACTATAATCATTCGACCAGAATATCGACGGAAGCCATATACGGCTAGCCACACGAGCATCACAACGCCAATTATAAGTATGAAGACCATTCCCTGAGGGGAGTACGCACATGTGGTGATTTCATCGCGCTTGGGGATCTCGCCGTTTAGAGGGAGTATGAGGATGTTGGCTAGGAATATCGATTGCGAGACTAGCCAGTGACTTATTCCTGAGACAGAAAGCAGGACGATTGCGTATCGGAAGGGCACCTGAAGGAAGTAAGTTGACCGCTGGGGACCTTTTGGTTCAGAGACGCGGATAATACGGCCTTTCTCGTGGGTCCCGAAGCGATCCCATTCACGACCAAGGAACATGGTGCTGAATATTGTGTTGTAGACTAGATAGATGAAGCTGAATATGGTTTGTGGAGTGTTGGCTATGATAGCCGAAACGAATACTGCGTTTGCCCCCAGACCAGGGACTCTGAGACCTGTTATTAGGTTCTGTTGGCGGACTGTACCGAGACCGAGACTCCATGCATTTGCAAAGGTAGAAGGTTGGAGAGTTGTGATTCCGTAACCTAAACCTACGCCTACTATGGCGGCGGCGGTGGTGAGGAGGAAAGCTAGAAACATCCATTGTCGATGACTGACGGATCGCCACCAGCGTTGTCGAACACCGTCAAAGACAAGAGCCTGAGAGACGTAGCCACTTCGCCAGTATCGTTCAATCATCTCCTTGTTGGCAAGACACATACCTTTCGTTGTCGGATCTGGATTCGTGATGAAAGATTCGACCGCATCGCCAACTGTGACGAGTGGTTTGTCCCTGTACCTATAGGCTACGTACCACATGACCAGTGTTTTGAAGATGTTGAAAAACAGAACGGGGGCCATCACTGCTGGAGAGAAATGCTCATGACACTGAGGTTCGACAACTTGGCTGAGACAATAGTCAATGTTGTATCCGGCTGAGTTCCACCAAGTATCCGCGATTTGTTCAAGCTTTCCTACCATTGATTGGCAGGGAATAAATCCGAATGAATTCTTGCAGCAACCGTTCGTCTTGGCCACTGTGCTTGGATCATCACAAATCCAACGGAAGGCATCGTAACCAGGCACGAAGCCTTGATCAGGTAACTCGTTCGTCACGACCTTTTGAAGGGACGAGTTGTTGAGAGTGCCGTTGTTCCGGATGACAATGATCACATCTTTACGATCAGTCACAAAATCAACGCCATAATGCCGGACACAATCTGATCGATTGAGACGTTGGAAGGTCTGGTTGTTACGTAGCAAGATCTGTGTGTTCGTCACGTTTAGATCTCTCGTGTCCGGAAATCGTGTCTTATCGTAAGCAGCGCCCTGTGTAAAGGCTTCGGTCGCGTACAACACATTGTAATCGTTTGTAGCGATGGCTGAGAAGAAGACAGAATTGTAGCTAACTGAGTCAGTCAAGTGAGTGCCGAGCGTCTATGCCAACTCACAATAGATGTAGTGGGACAGAAGATACTGCTAATATCCACCACAAGGCGATTTTGTTTTTCTTTAGCGAACGTAGATTGCGCAAGCTTGGGAGACCAATGTCAAGCCAGTGGCCTCTTGCATGAGCCTTGTCGACATCAGCTCTCGTCGGAGCTGACAGTACTTGCATACAGTAATTGCTGCCGGCGAGTAAACATGTACTGAGAAGATTGACAGCTAAATGAACCCAATTGTTGACCCTCTCAACAGCGTCGCAACGTCCCCTGTACACTACTGTCATACCATCCATCCATTCCAACGTAGTCGTGCAAACGATCATTAGAATCACATTGAAGACCAACACCGTCAAAGCTGAGTAGAAGGCTATTCGGACGCCGCCTCTCCATCCTTTGGGTCTCCATTTCTGTTTGGGCGGTGATTGAGCTGCTGGAGTCTGAAGTAGCTCCGGACTCTCAAAAAACGGTGAAGGAGCGACGACAGCAGAATAGTTGTTCTTCAGTGGTATTTGGTCTTGATGATCATCATCCAGTCTCTTGTAATTATCTTTGAATGGAGGCCATAACGGCGCTTTCTTGCTGCTTAGAATTAGCAAAGATTGTGATTAGACGAGGAAGTACTGAACGCACCGGATGAAGGAAGACATTTCCCATGGCGCAATAGGTTAGATTACGAATGAATTGAAGATGAATTGGAAGGATCCTTGGGACCAAGAAGACGTGGCTGGACATATCTAAATATTCCATGCGGCACAGCTGAGGAAGGAGCGCCCAGGTGTTGGTCTGGCGGTTGTGGTGCGGGATGAGTTTGACTCAGGAACATTAGGCGTTCCTGGTCTGTGAATCAGCGTCGTGATTGGAAGTGAAAGGGTAGCGTCCGCTTAAATCGAGGTGTGGCTTTTACATGAGTGGGCTGGATTCAGCTTTAAACTTTGGCTGCTGACAAGTGCTTACCTTTTCAAGGATGGCGTTTGTTATGCGCTTTGCCTTCGATATTGAAGGAAGCGTCAGAGTTGCATGGATACCGTATATTCAACGATCCTCAAGTTTGTTCGTGAATATGTCTAACATGAAGTGAGCTGACTGGATCAGGCGCATCTACTTATGGACGACGTTCTTCCATAGTGGGGATAGTAGTCATAAAAGCTCCGCTGGATGGCCGACCCGCTTGCAAATCGCGAATGGATTATCACAACATGGGGGCTGAAACCGAAGACGGAAGGATATCAAATTCCGATGCGGCTTATCTCTATATTTCGGTTTGAATCTATCAAGCACCGTTCTGGACGGCTTTCTTTTCCTTCTCAACCTCCTTCGTGACCAACGATCTAATGCCTGGAAGGCCTTCACTCCTTGAAACCTTGATGACCCTACGCTCTTGCTTGTCGAGACCAATGAATTGTTCAGGCAATACTGAATCGGCGAAATCAAACCCTGATTCTCCCTTGAGAGCATCCTCCACCGCGTTGGCGAATTTGGCCGGATGTGCGGTTGCAAGAGACACAACAGCGGTATCACATTTGCCAGTGAGCTCAATCTCTCGTATACTGGAAGCGACACCAATTGCTGAATGAG
Organism: Camptophora hylomeconis; assembly: GCA_032357745.1. NCBI lineage: Eukaryota > Fungi > Ascomycota > Eurotiomycetes > Chaetothyriales > Chaetothyriaceae > Camptophora > Camptophora hylomeconis. The sequence continues at coordinate 1,445,178 of JAOTMB010000002.1, read as the reverse complement.
GATCTAAGACGTAACCCTTGTTGGTGATCTGGTTTCCGCGATAGCATTCCCGAATTGTCTCAGAAGTCTCTGAGTCACTGACACGATACGCACCAAATATCTCCCTCATCATGTCCAGAATCTCCGGCTCCACAGTAAATGAACCTGTTGTCTTCAACATCTGGTACCACTGCGAGATCTTCTCGCCAGCCTGCTTATACGACTGCTCGATCTTAACATGTGGAGAGGCTTCCAATTCACGTAAGTATGCGAGATTCCATAGTAGACGCTCGAAATTGGATGACACCAAGATGTCCATGGCAGGACTCAATGTCTCCTTAACGCCATCTGTGTGAGCCTGGGCACCGTCCTCCTTGAAGCCACCGTTCGGTTCATCATCTGGTTTCTTCTGTTTTGAGTATGATGCTGTTTGCCAGAAGCGATGTAGAATATCGTTCTCGTTGGTAGCAATGACCAACTTGCTGACGGGAAGACCCATACGCTTAGCGTAATAACCAGCCAGAATGTCACCAAAATTGCCGGTTGGAACAACAAACTTGACAGGTTTCAGATTGGGGTCTTTTTTGAGAAGTTGGAAGTAGGCATAGAAGTAGTATGTAATCTGCGAGACAATACGAGCCCAGTTGATAGAGTTGACGGCAGCAAGATGGTGAATCTTGTTCATTTCGGGATCTGCGAAGCACGCCTTGACGTAATCTTGACAGTCATCAAAGGTACCTTCAACACTGAGGCAGTGCACATTAGGGTCGAGCACTGTAGTCATTTGTGCTTCCTGAATTGGTGATACCTTGCCATCCGGGAACATGATGAAAATGCTGACATCCTTCTTACCACGTAGACCATAGATCGCGGCAGATCCAGTGTCACCGGAGGTCGCACCAACAACTGTGAGATGATGTCTCTTCTCTCCCTCCTTTAACTGACTATTCTTGCGAGTCAGGAAGTACTCGAAAAGATTGCCTAGAAATTGAAGGGCGACATCTTTGAATGCGAAGGTTGGTCCATGGAACAATTCCAAGAGATACAAATTCTTCGACTCATCCAGAGGAACAACAGGGACTGTCTCTGAATGACGGAAGGTAGAATAGCTTCGGTCGATGATTGACTTGAGATCCTGACTGGAGATTTCTGCCTCATCAACGTATCGACGGATCACCTGAAATGCAAGGTCTGAGAAGGAAAGATCCTTCCATTCGAGAAAATCGGCACGAACGTCAGGTAGCTTCTCTGGGTGGAACAGACCACCATCAGCAGCGAGACCTTTCAACACCACATCCTCGAAACCATAGAACTGCTGTTCATTCAAGTCGTGCCAGCGAGTGCTGGAATAACGGAAATTTGGACCGGTCATTCTGATATATGCAATACTTCGACAAAGATTGAGGAAAGACTACAAAACCGAAAGCAGTTGATATTAATCCAGCTTACTCAACAATTAGTAGAAGCTTTGGAAACTAATGACTCCTGAGGCACATATCATGCACTACGTCTCTGGCACGTGTATTACGCTGTAGTGATGAGTGTGTCCGTTTGCTACCAGTGAATCGGGATGTGGACACTCCGACAGGAAAAATTTCACAGGGAAATGTTTGTCATGTTTGCACTCTTGGCGCCTCCAGAATTTGTTTATAAACCTGCGCCGCCCTCTCAACTCTACTTTTTTTTCTTTAGTCGACTTGTAAGTTTTCTACGCACCCCATACCATTTCACCCCTTCTAACAATCATGCGCAGTACTTCATAGAATCATTTCTAAAGTAAACGTCCTCCTCTGAGCTCTTTAAACGAGCCACAGAATCCTCAACCTGGCTGATGATCGAATGTTCTCGATACCCTAGAGTGAAGCCGATTTACTCTCGCTCGTTACAAAGACAGATAGCTCCGGCTCTTCTTGTTTTTGTCAGAGAGTGGTGATGATCTTTGACCCGCGTACAAGGTCTGGCTTCGGCCGCTTGTTGTGGGAGGTATCGATGGACCGACTCTGACAGGCTTTCTATCAACTTTTCATATCCGTACAATCTTTATGGTTGTAGTTTGGGAAGAGTAGCAATTACGTTGTGGTTGCAACATATCTGCGCTCGTCATACACGCGACAATTGCGCTTTGGTAAATCTGTGTATCCTACATCATTCGCCTCTGTTGTATCACAAAATCACATTGAAGTTCTGAGTGATCCAAATTCTGAAATTTTAGTGGAGAATCAGTTCTGTCACGTGTCTATCATTTCCTTGTGTATGTCATTAGGCGCGTAAGTTTCATGATGCTCGCCACTGAGCATTCCCTGCTTGTTTAGTTCATGAACATAGAATTGGTCGCGTCAACGTAATCCCGCATGACACAATAATCTTGGTGTCTCTAGTCTTATGTGTACCTGAAACGAAGAAGATTGAGAAACGCCCTTACATATTATTCTGTGATGGTCCAGGAGTATAATACAGATATTCTTATTTCTCTCCATTATACTACACCGTCTGACTACTCGATGTATTGAGCACAAGTTCCGCTACTGACCACCAAGACGCTCAAGTCATCCAATTGCTCAAGAATCATGAGTTCGAACTCACGCTCCAAGCTAGGCAACTCTTGGGTCGACGGCAACATTGAAGATGACAGAATAAGTTGGGCAGAATGCAGCGATGAGGACGAAGTTGAAGAAGTACTTCCTAAACTGCAGACCTCACATGCTAGAAATAACAACAACAGACCCAGTCAACAGCAAGCCTACTCTCAATCTACTGCATCAGATTTCTTGATGCCTTCGGTGAACGGGTCATTCTATCCGCGTAAACAACCTCGTCGACAGCCTCAACACCAATCACCTCGAGCCGGTGTTCAGAGTTCAACTTCCAGGAAAGCACAGTCATTCTACACTGCAGATACGCCATCAAGCTCACCTCGCACCAAAAAGCGTCAACATGTCGATAAATCAACCAGCTATCTCTGGGATATAGCTCTCTACATCGGCGACGTATTAGGAGCAAGTATGATCAACCTCAAAAAGCCGCTCAGCTGGGCCCTATCTATATACATGAGCTTTATTGCTGTCATGTTCCTTCGTAACCTTCTCATGACATCCATTGGTAATGCTCTGTCACCTATCTGTCGTCTGCCAGGCGTTTCATTTTTGGACCTACCGATATGCTCGTACACTTCTAACATTCCTAATTCCCCTACTATACAACCGTCAGTAGCGAGCAATTTCAACCCCGAGTTCGGCGCACTGATGGATATACACTCAAAGTTTGACACCCTCCTCGCAGACTCCGCATCCCCTTCAGCCCTATCACTACCATACGACCTGAAATTCTTCCAAGGCTCAATAAGAGACCTAAGAGGAGTCGTCCGCAACAGCAAACTCCCTCTCAAAGGCGAATTAATCTCACAATTCGAAGAACTCATAAAAATAGTAGGAGAAGCCTCCTGGGACCTAGGAAGATTCAACATCCACGTCGTCGGAGCCACAGACCTCGTCGTCGTCACAGCCCGCTTCGCCGAAGACGCCCTAGCCGACATCGCCACAAAAAGAAACGACCGAGGCCTAATCCCAGCCTTCATCCAAGACAAACTCCTCTCCCCCTTCCAACCAGTCCAATTCACCGAAGCCAAAGTCCTAGACCAATACATCCGCCACGCAAAAGGAATATCCGACCAAATCGACCGCCTCCTCGAAGAAGCAAGATCGATCCTCCTCAAAATCACACGCATCGAAGAAATCTTAGAAGAAATCCACGACACGTCCCAACGCGCCAACGTCGTCGTCGAATCAGACCTCGACTCCCTCCTCGCCGACCTCTGGACCAAACTAGGCGGAAATAAAGACCAGAAATCAAAAGTCGCGCAGAAACTCGCCCTCCTAAAGACTATGTCCGACTACCGCAAAATCGCCTTTTCTCACGTCGCGAACGCCATCGTGAAATTACAGGGCATGTCCGCTGAGCTGGAAGAACTCAATTCGCGAATGAATGAGCCTGAGATCGAGAGGATGAAGGGACGTGAAGGCGTGCCGTTGACCGTTCACATTGAGACTATACGGATGGGAATTGAGAGGTTGAGGGCCCAGAGTAAGGAGACTAGTAGGATTCAGGATGAATATGTTCAGGGACGACTTGATCGGGTGCAGAGGGAGAGGGATGAGAAGGGTTGGTTGGTTGCTGATGGGAATTTTTTGGGTCAGTGAGGATGAGGGGGCTTGAACTTCTCATTTGAGGATTCAATCGGATATGATGTATGAGATATGAGGATTGGTTTTTGGTTTTGGTTTCGATCTCGGTTTTCGGGTTCTGAATTTGGGTGTAGGCTTGGGCTTGGGACCTGATTGTCAGCCGATAGTGCTATTGAGTACGGAGTTCGTGGACGGGGACAGTCTTAGTCATATTATGGATTTACCACTACGATACTACTGAATGCTACGCTGTTTCCCCGATTTATAGTCCTTACGTGTCATAGTATTTCGTGATTTACGAATTGTTTTTGTGTTTGAACATGCAAGTTGGCGTGAAAATTAGTCTTTTGGAATGTTTTCTCATTTTCATGGCATGATATGAATCACCTCATGTCATCTCACGTTAGATAGGTCGTACTTAGTTTCCTCACATGATCCCCTTAGGCGCACTTCTCTTCTTCATTCCAACGGCGCCAGGTCACCCTCTTGTTCGTGAAGTTCTGTCTGAGAGCCCGGAGCAGAAGTGGTCTGACAGCGCCTCTACACAGCGAATATATGAAAATCCCGCTAAAAGTACTTTCAAAGTAATTCATATCAAAAAGACAGCCCATTTCAAAAATCAATCCGATAAATGGGGAAGATCACTCGTGTGATTGGTCTCCTGACGAACCTTCCCCGCCGTTGCTGTTATCATCATCTGAATTGTTCCCGTCTTCCGTCCCGCGCACTGAACCGTCATCGTCGTCGTCCGGTAGAGGTTCACCATGTAGTTTTGCCAGACGGACCGCCTCCTTCTTCGCGCGTAATCTTTCCGTTTCTTTCCGTAAGTTTTCAAGATTAAATGCACCGTCATCTTCTTCCTCGTCATCATCGGATTCTTCACTGTCCGAATCACCTGTCTTCCAGTTACCGCTCTCAAACATGGCACGTCCGGTTGCTTCTTTAGCAGATATTGCTTGTGCTTCGGCTGCTTTCTTATCGAGACGCTCTTTCTTCCATTTTGCGAAAGTTTCTGGATTGACCGGGGTGAGGGTACCGCTTAACTTGTGACGTTCGGACTCGAGGAAATCTTCTAGTGTTAATGTATTAAGAGGGGATTTATCCATAAGAGCTTTCTCTGCTGCTCGCTGCTCCTTGGTCTTGATAACGAAACTGGAGAAGAGTTAGTAATCTTGTCATTGGAAGTATAGAAAGGTGATCGATCGTACCCTGATGGTAAACTGTGTCTGTACATGCATTTGTCGCCTCCATTTGGACATGTCCAGAACCAACCATATTTTCCTTCTTCGATGGCTGAAATGAAGTATTTGCAAACTTTGTCTGTTGTCGTTTTCGGATTGCCGTGTTTGCTCAAGACGACCTTTCTTAATTTTTCCTCGTCCCATTCTTCCATCTTGTCTTTTTCCTTCTCTTCCTTTTCTGTCTCTCTTGAGTCCTGATATAAATCTCGCTTTTGTGATTTTCGTCCAATGTCGAGATCGTGACTGAATTTACATTTCTTTCCCTTTTCGCATATTCCCTTCTTGAAGAAATCGCAAAGTACACTCTTTGGATCAACTCCAAATGGTACTTTTTGCGTTTGTGCGGGTTTGAATAATTCGGCTGCTTCTGCTCTTGCTGCTTCAGCCGCTGCTTTCTCCTTCTCCTTCTGTTCCTTGAGAGCCTGCTTTCTCTTCTCTTCAGCGCTTCCTCCAGATGCTTCCTGTTTTGCCAATTGTTGAATCATTTTCTGTGCGGCACCACCCTTTTTATTCTTCATACCAAACGTCTTGTCAGCCACGCCTGGCTTTGCCTTCTTCGGTTCATTGTTATCTTTCTTCTTAGGAGGCATAATTGCGGTTTAGTGGCAGAAATACAAAAATCAGAATTCCAAGTGATGTATATGGCTCGAATATTCGGTGTTGAAAAGTCGATAGAGTGAGTCAGATGGTATAGACGTAGGATAGGGATGATATTGAGACGGAGGTGGCAGACGACAGCCGTTCGAGTGGCAATGATCAGAGTTGTCGGAGATGTAAGAATTAATAACGTCGAATCTTAGCGAATATGCAAGAGCCAGAGACAGTGGTAGTATTGTTCAGAGACTAGACTGGTGGGGGCGGCCGAGAAAGTAAATGTGTGGAGGTCTTCACGTTTCTCCGAAGACGTCATTCGCTGCTTGATATGCACTGAAGTAAAGAGCATACGACCAAACCTAGCCAGTTCAATATCCTAACATCAGCATCAGTTCTGATTCAGAGGTACTCGACATATATGTCTGCCCGATCGTGAAGCTACGTCTTGTGAGAAGCTGACAGCGGCCTTTCAAGGAGCGTGTGGATAAGTGGCTACGAAGCAGTTGTCTTATACAACGCGAACGCCCTCGCTCACACCAACATCGATCTCGATTCTTACATCAATATGGCTACGAATACTCCTCCCCCGTCGGGCTTTCCACCATCAATGGGTCCTGGTGGTCGTCCTTTACAGCCCGGTGAATCCATGAGTGTCGGCGATACTGCTCGAGCCATACAAGAGATGCGCTCTCACTACCAAATCCGAGTCGAACCTACAGAATTGAAAGTATCATACGACCTCAACAGTCAGACGCGAGGCTTTACCGTACCTTTCGATGCTATGCCTATGGGAGGTACGTGGAAATGGTTGATGTATGGTGGCAAGGGCAGGGCGTATGTCACAGGCGCGTTCTATCTGGATACTATCCGTGGCGTAGAGAATATGGCACAGAGACGTTTGACTCAAAGAGAAGCTGAAGGATTCGCGTTTCACACCGCAAAACGAATGCAATATGCCATGGCAGGTAGCGCAGCCTCTGTTGCTGGTGGATTCGGAATGGCTGCATGGGGCTACAAGACAATGAAGTTCCCGTTCAGACCAGTCAAGCCCATTGAAGCCTATGATGTGTTCCCTGCAGAACGTCTAGCGATATTGAAAGGACAATACGCAAGAATAGCATGGCAGATCACCAGATTAAACATCTACATTGCTCTGACCATGATTCTAGTTAATCCATTCTTCAGAAGTATGGGAGACAGTGTCATGACTGTGGGCTTGTTCAAGGATGAACGAACAAACGCGATAGTAAAGGAGGTCAAAGGGTCATTCGATCGAATCAGAATGAACAGACCATCACCGGGTCAACAAAGACCTGCACCAACACCAGCTGGCGAACAGACTATGGAAGAAAGCAATGCTCAAGAATTCTATGCAAAAGACTCAAGTTCAGATTCTTATTACGGCAATAGCTCTGATTACAGTAGCGGCGGAAACACCTTCACAGACAATACAACAGATACAGGAGCTCTCGATGACTCAGCAATGCGAAGTCGAGAATCAAGACAACCATCCCCAAATTCGTTCAGCAAAACCAGATATGATCAAGCTGCAAGTCCAAACCAGCAACCATCCTCAAGCTTTTTTGGCGACGATGACGCTTCTCCGACTGCCGGCAATGATTCAGACATGTACCCAACCAGCCGATCCCAGAATCAATCCTCAAACACAGGCAGCGTCTGGGACCGCTATCGCCGGGGCGCCGCGTCACCTCCATCACCTTCACCCTCATCTCAATCATCTCCTTACCCCTCTCCATCAAACCAGTCTCAATCCACGCGTTCCACGCAAGAAGCACGCGGCACCTGGCGCTCAAGCCGCGCACAAGGCCAATCCCAAGACTTCGAAACCCGGGGCGACAGCTTCTCCTTCTCGAACAGCGACGAAGACAGAGCTCTGGCCAAAGAACAGGCACAGAGGGAATTCAACGAGATGCTTGAAAGGGAGAGGAGGGAGAGTGGAAGTGGAGAGTATGAAGGTGGAAGCTTTGCTGCGGAGAATGGAATGGAGGATGCGGGACAAGGGAAGGGAAGTGGAAGTGCTTGGGATAGGAGGCGGAGGTGAAACGATATGAGATTTAGATTGGAGACTTGAGTGTGAGCATCAAAATGAATTGTAAAACTAGCGTTTAAAATTGAAAAAAGTCTTGAGCAATACATGAGATTACATCACATTGTGTTGAATTGGTGTTTGAGTACTTATCCCTGTCGACTTTGTGGTACTGTTACTGAGCGATATACAATTGGATACTAAACGATAGATCAAAAGAATGGTGCTTCGCGCAAAATCACGTCTGACTGGCACGCTTTACATATACAGTAACGTAGGCTGTGTCGTATTGAAATTTTCATTTCAGCATTCTATCTTAGTATGCCTTTTCTCTTTATTGATTCGAAGCCGTGACCGTCTCCATTTGCCATGAACTAATCGTAGGGTATCCTTGATTTCAGTGTCATCAGCTTGAACTGTCTCGTCTCGAAGATTTCGATGAATATTTTGCTTAAAGGATTGGGTTGGTAGGCGAATGCAGTGTAGCGTTCTGTCGTCTATTGTCTGATCTCGTAGGAAGATGCTGACGGTATCGTTGGTGGTAGCATTTACTCGACTTCCTCAATCTTCTTGCCCTTCGACTCGGTTTCGCCAGCACCTGACTTCTCCTCCTCAAGTTCTGGCATGTCATCGTCGTCCTCGTCATCCTCTTCCTCACCTGCGCCTAGACCGCCCATGCCTGGCATGCCGCCCATTCCACTCATCATACTCTGCATGTCAGGCATGCCTCCTGCACCACCCATTCCGCCGAGCTTGCTGAAGTCAATGCCGCCGAAACCACCGTCGGCACCTCCCATACCTCCCATGCCTCCCATACCTTCCATACCACCCATACCGCCCAAGTCATCGTCAGCGGCATCTTCTTGCTCGTCCTCGTCGACCCACTGATACAATGTTAGCTAAGATCTATCGCCAAATGTATGCACAAACTAACCTTGTCGAAATCTGTTCGGAGGTAGTGTACCTTCGCCTTGTCCTTGAGCAGTCTTGGCCAGTATTCTTCCTTCAACTCTTTCTTGCGAAGTATCATCTGTGTGTGGGCAGCGGTGTGATTGATCTTCGAGTTCTCTGGTTCAATCTCGGCAAAGAAGTCCATTGCGACGTGATATTTCGTCTTCTTCGACTCTGACTCTCCAGTATAAGATAGACCAGTGGGCTTCAAGTCCAACTGGAGCTTGCTTTTTTCTACATCTGGTACGGCAATGGTGATATAAACATAGTTCTTCTCTGGTTCAGAAGTAGACGAGCGTTGTGCCCATGTCACTGTGAAGTCAATTAGTAACGCTCGAAAGTTGCATAAGATTGACAGGTGTAACGATGTGCGTAGCCGTCACTTTAGCCTGGCGTAGTACCGCTTACCTTCTGGAGTCTGAGTTGTGGCCATGATAGCAAGGTGGAGAGTGAAGTTGGTGGGAAGAGTGGAAAAGTCTACTTGTTACTGATGCGGAGGGTCGTTGGATTGTGAAATTAAGTTCAGATTCGGTAGTGAAGGTGTTGATATGAAATTGTCTGTGACTTTGTACACATTTAGCAAGGCTGTTCAGAAATGCAACGAATGACATAGAAGGTGCGACTTCGAGTGATGCGCATGTGTGTCCCCACTTGATCAGACATCGTAATCCCCGCCAACAACGCAGCCTACAGACATCTTCTCGTGGTTCTACTTGGATTACATTGGACTATCATCTGTACTCAATCGGTCTGGAGCAGTCTCACTGTATCTCCTACATGTTCTACCATACGCGATCACTCTAGAGCACATTGGAAGGGTGCTGCTATCAAAATCCGCTCATGCCATGGACCTAGGCTTCCGCACTACATCCCTCCAGTAACTCCGTCTCTCCTTCTACGTTTCACTCAGTAATAGCACTCAATATGATTCAATCATTCAAATCCGTCTTTGTCAAGCCTGATCCTCAACAGCAGGTGAGATTGTCAATCTCGTAAGTGCAGAATAGTATTGACATCACTGTAGAAGCGCAACTGTGATGCGCTCATTCGCAAAAATGTTCGAGCCTTGGACCGCGACCTAGTGAATCTCAAAGTTACTGAGAACAAGACGCGAAGTCTCATTCTTGCCGCTTCGAAGCGTGCGCAACGAGATCCCCGACAGTCAAAGCAGGCAATACAAGAGACACGCCTGTTCGCGAGAGAATTGTTGAGGATACGGAAACAGCGGTCTCGTTTGGTTACTAGCAAAGCGCAACTACAAAGCGTACAAATGCAAGTGGGAGAGGCGTTTGCCGTACGAAAAATACAAACCAGCATGAAAGCTAGCACGAGTATCATGAAGGAAGTTAACACACTCATCAAACTACCGGAGCTTTCCGGAACTATGCAGGAATTGAGTCAGGAATTGATGAAGGCTGGCATCATAGAAGAGATGATCGGTGACACACTGGATGCGCAGGATATCATGGATGAAGAAGCAGAGGCTGACGAGGAAGTTGATAAAGTCCTAGGTGAGGTGCTCAAAGGGAAACTGGGCGCCGTCGATCAGGCATTACCTGGACTGCCAGCAGAGGAGGTCGAAGATGAAGAGGAGAAGGAAGCAGAACTCGAGCAAATGCGAGGCAGATTGGAGGCTTTGAAGAGTTGATCACATGGATAATTGTCAATTCGCCGCATAGATAGCTGGTTCGGGGGCGTTCAGGAGTTAACCGGACAGGAACATGTTTCTGCGCTTCCCTCTGCAGTTTCATACATCATCCTAAGATTTTGGACATTCACTTATAGCAGACCATCTGTGATGTAGACATGTAGATGCAAATTGTTTTGTCGTTTGGTGCCCTGTCACTATTGTTTTGACACGTGACGTGACTGTTTCAGGCGGCAAGCCCCAGAAAACGCGAAGACAGCCCCAAGCTGAACAGCCCCTTCCCTCACTTGCATCACTGCCCTCTCCTTCACCCTTTCTTTACCAGCTTCTATCACCAAATTCTTGTTTTCCTTCGCTAAAAATACCGCAACCAATAATTTCTTCTAGTTTCACTCTCTCTCGCTCTAATTTAATTCGAGACCTTTCCCGGCGAACAGGTTTTCTGCAACGCGACTTCTAAATCTATTCATCCCAATCGATCATTCGCAAGCCGCCAACATGTCTGGACGTCTAGATCAATCTCTCGATTCCATTATCGACAGCAGAAAGAAAGCCAGTCGCGATGGAAAGAGAAGAACAAAGCCAGCTGCCAAAGCAGGAAAGGTCGCGACTCCGGTAGGAGGTGTCAACAAGGCCAAAAAGCCAGTCAAGCCAGCTGTGAAGATGCCTACTGGACCCCAAGCCAAACAACCAAAAATCAGCAAAATCGTTGTCAGTGGTCTAGTGAGTGTGCCAATAGACATCTATTGAAACATTACTAACCGCGTGAATAGCCGATCGATGTCAATGAAGCCCAGATCAAGGTATGTTGATTAAGAGGCTTAGAACCTTGGAATTTCATCACGAATCATCGCGCACCGTTATCGTCCATTCACGAGCACAATACAAGTCGAGTCGAGAGAAATGTGAAGATTAGTAGTTTTAGCACAACTACCTTTAGTCATGACAGCTGAGCCGAAAAGCCAGCCTTGACAAGCCTACACTATCAGAAAGATTTCAAGCTCGGCTTACCAGTTGGCTCTGCTTGGTCTGGAGATAGCTGCATGGCAACGGTCTGTTACACACTACGATCCAGGCATCCCATTTTGTGTCTGGTTAATCTAGTGTTGATCGCATGAACCATAAAGTGCTGCCGGCGCAGAAATGCACATCGCACTTATTGGTCGGCCTATATGGCCGAGTTGGGCATCAACGGGCGGTAGCAGCAGCATGCATCATTCTGGATCAATCTTTATACCTTCTGGAAACAATCGCACAACACCACAAGCCGTGGTCTGCGACCTGGAACCGACTACAGCTTTTGTACAACACATGTACCCATGTTCCGTCACGCGAGCGCGCACGCAAAGCTGGTTATCCTCAAAATTCCACACGCATTGCCAGCCAGTCTTTTGACATAGCTCGCGGACATTTGCACATGTGAGCTCGTCAGGATACAAGCTATCCAAGTCACACCTTGCCAATCGCTCTGCTCAGTGATCAAGGACGACACCAGTACAATAAGCGAAATTCTCGTCATCATTGGCGCGACGATCCGGCCTTGTCCTTCATCTCGCTGGCTTTACTGCTCAATCGAACCGCACAAAGCGACGTGTACTTTAGCACGAGCTGTTCAAACTATCGACTAGCTCAACGTTCGCACCGCATCTTGGTGTATACGTCTATCAACACGCGCAATTCAGATTCTGGAGCTGGATTACCGGATTACTGGATCACTGGACAACGGCCCCCGGATCTGTGCCAATTGCTGCTGCTGTTACCTACCCGTTGGTGCACATCTGAGATACCTGGGGATCAGATATTTGCGATTTATTTCTTAGCGACTTTCCATCCGATCTATTCTAGCATTCCCTTCAGCAACCGCCTTACTGATCACAACCTTCAAAATAGGAATACTTCCAAAAATCCGTTGGACCTGTCAAGAAAGTTTCTCTATCATATGACAAAGACGGTCGAAGTCGCGGTATTGCAGACCTTATTTTCGTCAAGCCAGATTCCGCAAAGAAAGCAGCAGAGACTCAGAATGGAGTAAGAGTCGATAACCGACCAATGAGGGCAAGTCAATAAATCAAATCTCTGCGAACTATACCTGACAAAAGGACCAGATTGAGGTGGTTGTCGATGCTACCAGTATTCCAGAAGCGGCTCCAGCTAAGAGTTTGACTGACCGTGTTACGTATGCAAAGTCAAGATCGGACAAGCCAGCACCACTGACGAAGGATAGCGCCAACTCCAAGGCCAAGCCAAAGTCAGCCACTGCTACTAAGCCAGTGGATGGCAAGAATAAGACAAAGGGAAAGCAGCGACCCCGTACAGCCAGACCGAAGCGTAAGACCGCTGAGGAGCTCGACGCAGAAATGACAGACTACTTTGCAGGAGGCAATGCAGCTAATGGCGCAACTGCTGACAGCGCGGTCGCTGCCACTGGTGCTGCTCCAGCTGCTGCCGGAGATGATATGGAGGAGATCTCTGTAAGCTGACACAGGCTGAGTCGTGATCAACCGCTAATGAAGTATCTAGTAAACAAGTCAAATCCACCGAAGAAGAGTTTTACAGCTGAATTGAGAAGACGCGAAGACAGTCCTCCCGACAGAATTGCAGACGCAACTTTAGACTGTACACAACAGAATAGCTTGATACTTCTATTCCAGCTTTATTTCATGATCCGCTTGTCTTCATACTCAGATGGGGTTTGGCCTGTGATTCTTTGGACGATTGCAGGCACAGATCAATAGAGAAGAAGCCCAATAACTCAAGTAGCATAGCACAAGAACATTTCACAAGTGTCAACAATATCTGTACATTAGGTCTTCGTCTGTGAACTTTGTATAACACAGCTGAACCTACTTTCTATTCTCATATTTCCCGTATGATAATACTTCGCCTCATGCGGACAGCGTAGCAATTCATATAACACCAGGAAGCTAAGTGAGTCCTTGAGTCATTTCAATAGAACAATCCGAGATCTCATCATTCATCGTGTATCCGCGCATTATAGTCTAATAAGTTCAGTCACTACGGCCTTCCCCTCTGCCTCGACTTGGATCTACTCTGAGAAGAAGAACCCTTCATCTCCTCCCTACTCGAACCCCTCGACTCCCTCGTCTCAAGATTCCGTCCAATAACCTCCCTAAAATCCAACCCAACCTCACCCAACATCTCCCTCTCATGACTCCAGACAACATCCATACAATCTTGCCAGACCTTACCTTCCTTCTCGACCGAACTCAATTGACGAACCAACAACGCATTGAAAGTTTCCAGATGGCCGTTCGCCCACGTTATACACGCTCCCATCATGGCTGGTGGGAACGAGGCTTGGAATATTGTCGCCGTGTTGCGTATTATGGTGAAGTACACGTATGAGATTGAGAAGACGTATTTGTGGAGATCGCCGTCGAAGACGCATTGTCGGGCTCTTTTGCTTAGGTTGTCGCCCCGAGCTGTTAGGTAGAGGTCTCGTGCTTTGTCTTCGAATCCGAGACGGATCAGGTAGTTTGTGTTTCTTTTTGTTGCTTCGATGAAGGATGGTGTGTCGACTAAGTCGCGGCTTAAGATTGAGGCTAGTTTTGCGGCGCGTTCATCTACTTTGACAGATATCAGGTCGAGGGCTATTGTGTTTGTTTGAAGGTTGCGAGCTATAGAGCGTAGGGTTTCGACTTTGTCGACGGCTTGGTCGAACTTTTGGAGGGCGATGTCGATGTCTAGTTCATCGATTTGGCCTTCGACCCAGCGGAAGGTTTGCTTTTTACCGTCGACTTCAATCAAGACTTCGGGCTTTTCTTTCGACGAATTGATGCTGTCGAGGATCTCGGTTTTGCTGGCTGAGGCTGGGTCGCTAGTTGCGAAGTAATTCAAGCTGTCTCTTTTGGCGATGTTGCTTTCTTGAGAGGGCATGTTTGCTTTTCTCAAGTCTTCGACGGTCTTTCGTAGTGCGCTTAGTAGTTCATTCTTTGCGAATTCATCTCTTCGTTCGTGACGATATGTTAGTGATCGGTTATTGGCCCTGACGGTGATTGCAGTTACGATAGCGCGTTCCTCTTGTGGTGTCGTAGGCCCACCTGCCACGTTTGCGGCCATGTCTACCACATCAATGTCTTGAAGAGGCCAGCATTCCTCCGCGACCAGTTTGGTGGGAGCAGGACCTTGGTTTGGCAAGTTTGGATCCATCTTCTTGCGTTTCTTAGACGCAATCAACAGATGATCATTCAGCAGAACGATATGTACAGGCCTCTTGGGCTTCCATGTTGCACTATCAAGTTCGATCCATGCGCCCGTCTCTAATACGATATGTCGTCCTGGTACAGCTGGCAAGAACTTTTGTGATCTCTCAACCTGCTTCCACAATGTTTGAAGCTGGACGTTCCACATGTTCTCTAGATTGGCGATCGAGCTCCGATTTGCTGCACGCCTCGCAGCTCCTGACCCATCTGTCGAGTTCAGATTCGTGACCGTCGATTGTGATAGTGTGGTGGTCAATTCAGACATTAGGCCCCGTAGTATGCTCATTTCGCCTTTGAGACGCTCTGCCTCTTTGCTAATCTTTATAAATTGGGTCCTATTTTGGTATACACTCTGCTGTAAATCCATCGATGTTCTGTGCTTGATCCTCCGCAAGCTGTTCTGATAATCCGTGATATCCTCTTCAGACGCATTCAACAACAGGTCCTTCACATAATTCTCATGTGGTAGCATTGGATCTGCAAGCGCAGTCTGGTCCACGGTAAGGGGATGCTGCGATTGTGCCGTGGCAGGCCGTCGAGGTGAACCTCCAGCAGACCTCCGCTTGAGCGGACCACCAGGTAAGGCAGGAACATCTGGTATGTCGAGTCCGAATTGAGGAAGTTGATTGTAACGCGTTGAATAACGTCTTTTGACAAGATCTGATGTCTCTGAAGGTGGTGCTCGCTCTCGTTGTACTGGACGTGCCTTTCCAGTCGGATTGGCTCCGAGTCCTGGTCCTGTAGGCGCAGTTGGACTGCTGATAGCTGGCCTCTTACTGCGCTTTTTGCGCAAAGTAAGGCGGTCACTCATCGCGATATCTGGCACCTGAATGTACAAGGAGTCAATCGAGTCAGAATAATGCAGTTATGAATCTCCATCATTTAAATTACAAGCTGGTCATGTCAGGTGTCTTCAGCCTTGCGGGAGACTTTAGCGCGTGATTGGAGAGTGGACTTAAGTTTCAAGACCAGCTACGAAATTTCAAGGATACAGCTGCATCATCCTCGTGCTCATCAACAACTCCACATTTCATCTACTTGTCGAGGTTCACATACCTAGCTCTCACTCGCTCCAATACCATTGTTGAACTACGCTGCGGGAGACATCACTATTCTTGCCAAATATGAAGACATCTACCATTGTGTCGATATCCGTCGGCACCCTAGTGTCTGGCTTCGTTGGTTAGTTCAAGCAGTAGAATTCGCGCGCATTTTCTGACAATTCCAAGCATATGCATTCTACTTTGACTACAAGCGAAGACACGATTCAAATTTCCGCCGCGCCCTAAAGAGAGATGCACGAAAACAAGCCCGATTAGCAAAGGAAGAGGCTGAGAGTGAGAAGAAGCAAAGAAAACGCGAGATCAAAAGCGCTGTTCAGGAGGCAATCGATGATGGATTCCCTACAGATCTGGAAGAGAAGGAGGCTTATTTCATGAATCAAATATCACAGGGTGAAATATTGGCGGGTGAAGGTAAGAAGGCGGTATCTGGAAGTTGTGAAACGTATACTAATGGATTGATAGGATCTGACCCAATTGCCGCTGCGCTATGCTTTTATAAGGGATTGAAGGTGTACCCGGAACCCAAGTCATTGATCAGCATCTACGATAATACCGTGCCAAAGGAGGTTCTTGAGATTCTTGCAGTTATGGTTGCAGAGGATCCTAAATTGGAGGTTGGACCATTTGGTCAGGCTCCTCAAGGATCATCGTCTGACCCAGAATGATTTCAGCAAGATATGATTTGAACACATTTCTCAGCTTGTATGACATAGACATTTCTTCTCCTTCGACATCGAAAAGGGTTGGACTCCCATGGAGTAGTGGTTGATGGTGGTCAGGAGTGGTACGACCAATCGATTACAGGATGGGCGATCTGGCAGCCTTGAGGATCTCAACTCTTGTATGAAAGTTGTATATCAGTGGTGATTAGCGTTTAAAAGCAGTGGTGGCACAAATAGCGGATAGCAAATAATGCAGCTATCCACTTTGAGAGTAAGAAGACGTCGTTAACTGACCGTTAGTGTTAAGTGCCTCCAGCATCTCCATAGACTAGAGTAATTCTCAAAGTTCATATCTTGTTTACAATGTGGATTCCCAATGATGACGAACTCCTAACGTCGTCTCGAAGTTTACGATACAACGAGACGGTGCCTCCAAAATAGATAGATCATCCGAATTAGTCTGACAGCCAGTAAGCTAAGGGACAAGTTTTGATACTAACCATATTGTCGTCTTTGCCGCTGTATTTGTTCGAGCCTTTAGATGTTACGAACTCGTCAGACACTAAGCCCAGGCTATCAGCGAGCAGCGTCAGGCTGAAAGCTACGAAAGATTACATGCAATCTACGTGGGTGTGTGGTCTCCGTAACGAGGCTGGATTCCCACCTATGGCATGATGCTTGCCAGCGTTTCATCCCTTGTTCATTATGCAGTTTGCTGCAGCTTCGCGTGGCCATGGGAAGGCCGGTGTACATGGTTCGTTTAATGACCAAGCTTATGTCTGGAATGGCGAAGAGCTATAGTCCAGATGAATCTATCGTCTCGATCATTCAGCCAACACTCTGGCTGAGTGTCAGAAGGTGTCGATTGCACTTGTTTTGCAGAATTTGCAGATGAAGCTCAGCATGGCTGGAGCTTCTCGGTCAGACAATGAACACCAAGCCTTGAATGAAGATATTCTGTTGCTAAGAATTCTCGGTTCTGAGCCCATCAACACAAGTCATTATCCTGCACACGATCAGGTCAGCCGACGCCCTAGACTATCGTTTCAACGTGAGAAAGATCTGGTGGAAGCTCTAGCCTTTTTATCTGCTACAAGCGAAGATCCTGAGAGGGTCACTGCTGTTTGTATTGAGGAAGATCTAGAGCATGAAGCTTGTATAATCCGCTTGGCTTCAAACAAGGGTAATCTTGCAGATGTTATTGTTGGATTCGAGGGAATGGCAGCCATTTTGCGTAAAGCAAATCCGGAGAGTACGTCCACTTATTGATCACACCAGCACATGCGATCCAGGACTAACATTTCCACTAAGCTCATACGTCAGTGAGCAAAGAACTATTCCACCACATGGTGAAATTGAATAGAAAGCGTATTTTGTCGAGGCTGAGATCTAAGCATGCTAAGAGGACGTTGAGAAGCCGAAAGCCAGCTCTGATAAACCGATTGAGTAAATTATCTAAGGAGCTGTCGACCTGGAGTCCACCACAGGCGCTGCTGTCCGAGTATCTCGTCTTCCAATCTACAGTATGTTGTCTCGAGGACAAATTTTCTAAACTCGAAGCTCTATCCCAGGTAACGAATCATTCCAAAGAGATGGATGAACTGCTGCTGGACATACTGAGATCCATTGATGACTTGCCATCTGAGGGAAGTCTCAAATTCCTTCTCGAACATCTGCCAGCGCAAAATGACTACGTCCCAATGGCTCAGTCATGCTTGATGTCAATTACTAAGTTACAGAAATATCACTCATCCTGCGATTATCTTGTGAAAGCTGCTGAAAAAGTAAAGATCCTAAGGCAGATATCAATTTCCAAAATTTTGATTGACAAACCCATTATACAAAATCGCAAGTTCTCTCTAGCCAGAGCACTTCAACGTATGAATCTAGGATGGAATCCGAAATTGCAAGCAAGATTTGGAATGCCTTATTCTACAGCTGAAAACAGACTCCAACACGAAATGAAAGTGTTGAATCCGAAGATCCATGCTGAGATACAGATAGTGTTCTTCTACGAAGTCAACCCAGCTCTGCAATGTCCACGAGTGATTTGTGCTACCAAAAGTGCATGCTTCCTGTGCGATCTCTTCATCAGAATGCATGGTCGTTTCTACGTCGCAAAGACTCATGGAGTACTATATCCCAAGTGGACTCTACCTGGCCTAAACGTTTTGGATCTGAACAAGGAGAGGAGATCTGACTTACAGCATACTATCACCGAATTTCATCTATCCATTCAGAATCTGTTTCGAGCAGCCTTGAAACAGCAAAGAACACGACCAAAACATCCAAATGAGAGTGTTGTCAGTATAAGACAGTGGCTTTCTTCGAACGAGTGTATCAGACCGAGAATTTCACATCTTGATCTCTTACATTCGCCGGCCGAGTACATCGATTCAACATCGACTGGAGCTCGCAGCAATGACAAACACTTTCCCTTGGGAGCTGACTCGAGCACAAGGGATGACCATTTAGGACAAGACAAATCCAATTCGGGTGCCTCACCGTCCTCTACTTCTGATGGTCACGCAAGACTTGGTGGTAAAGAGATATTCGTCACTTCAATGGAGGAGTCTTCTCGGCCTCATGACAAGCAAAAAACATTTCGACTAAACCACCATAGTTTCTCTACGTCCGCAGTTGCAGAATATACCCGAAATGGAGGCCACTACCGCATGAGAAGGGGCGAGTCTCTTGCGTTCAGAATTGATTCCTGCGTACAAGACACTATTCTTGTTGTAAGTCGGAAGCTCAACATCCACTTCTCCTGCGACAGCTCTACCAAACCCAGTAAGGGCACGGAGCAACATGACAGTCAGACAAATGTACTGATAAGAAGCTTGATCTATGAAGGCGCCGACCGTCAGTCGCAGCTGATGCCTCGTGCAAGAAGTGTAATTGATGTCAATTCGATTAAGTACGGAAAGGAAGTATTGATTGATCTTGAGTCTAGTGAGGACCATATCAAGGGATTTTATCTCTCTGATGGGGACGACTATTGGTTCATCAGCCGTACTTCCAGTAGCTTTGTTGATGGGAAGACTTCTTCGACATAATATAACTCCTCTCAGCGCAGACGAAATGGTCTTCTACTAGCAAATACTCTATATAGGATGTCGAGACAGAATTCAAATATTCATAGTAATATCCCACACACACACCTTTCGACTATTCTTTCTGTTTAGCACTTCCATCGATTTGCAACCCAAAACGTCCTGTACGACATTTCATTCATCTACTACGATCTACCCCTTTATTAGACTGTATACATCCATCAATCTATCGTGATACAGCTTCATTCCTCATATCCTTCTTCACATCTCCATCCTGCACAGATATTCACCTTCTTCTCAAGAACAAGTACTCAACGCGAGACAGATATTGAAACAATACTACATCCAATTCGAGTCAACCTATCAAACTATCAATCAATCAATCAATCAAGTGAGTAAATAAGTGAGTTAGTAAGTAAGTATCCAATCATTTGATTTGATGAAACAAGATAAGTACAAAAAGAAGAGCAAGAGGAAGAGAAAGAAGATCTATCGCTCATACATCAGATTCAGGAGGAGGAGAAAAGAATCCATTTCTTTTTCCAATAATGAGGAAAAAAGGTTATTCTTGATATCTTTCTTCTCTATCTCCTTCTATCGTCACCACAGAGCAGAATCTCAATCTCAATGTGAATGTCAATGTGAATGTCAACGCGAAAAAAAGAAAACGATATCGTTTCCATCTTCTTCTTCATGTCCTCCCTATTTCATAATGGTAATGGTTCAATTTTGGAGTGATAAAAGTATTTTGCATCTTTGTCTCTCTATCTCTGTCTCTCTCCTATGTCTGTTTTGGGTGTTTGAGTGCTCGCAAAAAAGAAAATAAGTTCGTTTCAAGTTTCGTCCAGTATTGCAGCAGGTAGATTTATGAATGATAGGGCCTCATGACCGAAGACCTCCCAAGAAAGGAAAAAAGCAACAGCCGTTAAGTAGGTGATGAGTTGGTGTGTTATACAAATGGGTCAATCAGCGCAACAACTTTTTTTCATCTGACACACTCCACCTCCCAATCCCTTCAATGACGCTAATTTCAATCCCGTTACATCAATGATAAAAAAGGATGATGACTAACGCCCGCTTGTGCTGGAAGAAGAGAATTCTTTACTACAGAAGAAGTTAGTGAAGGCCAGATGATCGAGAGAATATTGCATACCTTCATGGGAGCATAACCCCCGTATTGATGGTTAGGTGGCATACCCATGTTTGGGTAAATCGGTGGTGGTGGAGCAGGTCGGTAAGGAGTTCCAGCTGGTCCAGAATTGTTTTGACTACGACCCCAACTCAAACGAACACGAGAATTACCAATTGGATATCCTTGCATCTGATTGATGGCCATCTCTGCAGCATGACGTTGAACAAATTGAACAAATCCACAACCTTTTCCGGGAGGAATCTTGACATAGGTAATCTCACCAAATCCTTGGAAGAAGGATCGGAGCTCATCTTCTGTCACGTAACCTGAAAGACCTCCGACGAAGACAGTAGTGTTGTTTGGGTCGGTGAATTGGTTCATAGGTTGCTGTTGATGCCCATAGAATTGCATTGGTGGACCTCCCATTGGTGGAGGATATCCCATTGGACCACCTCCTTGTTGACCGGGCATACCCATACCACCGCCGACCATAGCACCAGGACCTCCCTTGTTCTTTGGAGTTGCGGTAGAGATACGCATTGGTCGATTTCCACAGTAAACTCCTTGCATTTCTGTCAATGCACGTTGCTGATCACTCTCGTCTGAGAAACGAACGAAACCGTAACCGCGGGACATTCCAGAAAGAGGATCAGTCATGATTTTGGCGGATTTGCATGATGGGAATCGACTTTGGAACAGAGAGACCAAAACGTATTCGTTGACTTCTGGGCCAAGATCACCAACAAAGATGCTGTACTCAGGTCCACGATCATCTCTGCAAGATTCGTTAGCCACCGGAGAAAATTATTCATTTCGAGCGCATACCTTCTGTCAGCAAGACCACCTCCGGAAGCCCAGTTAAGCTTGAAAGGACGGTTCGAGTTTGGCATTGGTTGACCATTTAGCTGAAGAGCCTTCTGCGCAGCGGCAGGAGACGAAAAATCCACGAAGCAATAGCCAGCATTGCTGCTAGAACAGTCAAGTCAGGTACGTATTCAACAAAAGAGCTATGGTAGTACGCACCCTGAGAATTTGTCTCTGATCATTTTAACGCTGACTTGCTCACCCATCTGAAACCAAAGGTTTCGAATGAAGTTCTCATCGACCCAGGGCTCTAGTTCACCCATCCTGTATTCTGTCAGGTTCGGATGGCCCGGAGGAATGCTGACAACTTACCACAAAGTGGTCTTTTGTTCACCACCTTGACCAGGCTGGGAGGATGCACCATTCTCTCCTTGAGGGAACGACATTTGTTGACCGGATTGATCGGCTGATTGGCCCTGTTGTACGCCATCTTGGTTTTGAGGTGCTTGACCAGGAGCAGTTTCCTGCTGACCTCCCTGAGGGAATTGACCGTATTGCTCGAAAGACATATTGAAGCAGTACAGAACAAACGCTACGAGCGGTACAAATTAACCTGATTATGTCAGCAAGTTGACTATGTATATGTACGGTATTGATAAATCGCGCGCGATCTGTGATCTGATGTGGAGTGTCCGGCGCCAGTGACGGGACCAGTGACATATATGCCAGAGATGGAAGTTGAGACTTACGAGGCAAACAAGCTCTTTTCCAAATCCCAACGTGACAGATGTCGAGTGCAGATATTATTTGCGACTTGCAGTATGATATGCTTTGACCTGAACCTATTCCGAATAACAATCGACGTAGCGCAATGCGACAAAGAGTGATCAGGATTCGTAAGGTGCGATGTAGAAGTAGATGCGCAAGCGACACTATGAAATTCGTGATTAGTACAATGTCTTTTCTTGAGTGTCGGATAGATCAGCGTATTTATTTGTGCAAGGCATCTGAATTCAGCGACTGTAGCAGGCGGGTCTTTCTGCCTGTGACCGTGCGACGACAAGGCAGACAGACTGCGCGGAATATGAAGCGTTTTATGTCCTTGGTACACTTTGCATGTTGGTCCAACTGGAAGTTCTTTGCGTGTTGTGGACCAAGTATCCGACATCCACATTATAGCTCGAGTCCGACGAGGGGCAGGGTAGCTATGAGCTTCTAGAAATTTGTAGAAGGCATCGAGATCGGAAAGAACTGAAATTTCTACGTACCGAAGTAGATGCGCGATGCAGGTAAGATAATGTTTTGATTGAATGCGCGTAGACCTCTGAATTTTCAGTGCAGTGCAGAATTGACGACCCGGTGATGTAGGACGACGAGTGGTGGTGGTGATGGGCAAGGGATGGTAATGGTGTTGATGTTGTATGGTCGAGGTAGGACGTGAGATGTCGATGAAAGCACGCAGCAAGAAGCAATGCGTAGGAGACAACAAACAATCGCAAAGCCGAAGACGACAGGAACAGAGGAAGAGGAAAAGATGAGTACGGTGGGTTGGACGAGTGAGAAAGAGAGGAAGAGGAAGAGATGGAGAGAGCAGAGTACGTGCGTTGAAAGAGTGAGTGAGTGTGTGTGTGCGTGTGAGAGTAGCGGGCGTGGAAGTGGGTGCTGCGGTGGTGCGGTGGGAGGAAGAGCAGCTGCGATCTAACAGGGAAGAACCAAACGGGACGGTGAACTTAGTGGGATATTCGTGTAGAGTAAAAGCAGTAGAGATGGGGAATAGAATGGAGAGAGCAACGGTCTTTGAGTTTAGCGTGTCCCTTGACTTCCAGCTTCAGGGCAAGCGGTACCACTGTAAGAAAAAAGGGCGCCTGGGAAGTCTGGAGAGTTAAGCTTCTGACGTACTGTACACTGCACCTAAGTAGCCTAGCTCTAATCGGTACTAAGTGCCCAGCCACCCACAGCTCCCTCTCAGCTTACATGTTACATTAGTGAGCCAGCGCCCCGGTGCCCCCAGCGTCCACTACCGCCTCATCTTCCCCCGGTCGGTGTCATGGTCATAGCTTCATTTGTTCTCTCGAGTCTGTCTGCACTCACTTTCTTGAACTACTCTTGTCAACCTGAGATAGAGGTGGCAGGTCAGAGACAGAGAGAGAAAAGGCAAACAACTCGGACTAATCAAGTTCCATCACAAACCTGTCAGCCCCTCTCTTGACACATGTTCTGCAGCTTGATTTCCTCGACCGTGTAACACTCTCACAACACCATCATCCGTCCTCTCATTCACTCTCCTCCCACGCGCCTGCTGCAGCCTGACACTTGATCTCTATCTCTCGCCTTGATCAGCTCTCATGGACTCCGATGAAGCTGTCCGTCACTGCATACGGTCGGCGCAGATCGATGTTCGTGTGCCTTAATTACAAATAAAGTGCAAGCAGAACCGGATGCCCGGTCCGTGGTTTGAGAGAATGACTCGCATATCAACCCATCGCCAGCTGATCTCGTATACCACCCAACACACCTCGCAAGATATCGCATGAACCGGATCGAATCGCAAAACTCACTTCCCCAAGCTAGTCTACCTCATGTCGGAAATAGCAATCACGTACGTGGAAAATTTGGCTTGATTGAATCTCTCGTAAGAAATCCGACGTCGCTGTTGTCAATACCGAAATTATACTTCGGCTACTTCAAAGTCTACGGATTTTACTTGCCGAATCAGACTCGTGATTGGTGTTGATTCTGTTCCTAGGTTGGTTTGCTATGTCCACTTCTGCTTGCGCAACATGACCCAAGTCGGCTAGACGCTCCCAGTAATATGGCCCAAGTGAGACACCTGAGCCGACCATCCACGGCGGACCTTTTATTTCCACTCTTGGTCCCTGAAGCAGAACCCCAAGCGATATTGGGAGCAGGATCCTGACTGAAGACCACACAAACTACTAGAGCTCTCATGTAATGGTGTTGAAGATTGCTTGATGTCAAGAACCATAGCAGTATCTCCTTGTCCTGCTGATGCCGCAAATTCTTAATTGTTCAAGAGATAGACGAGAACGTCATGACTGCCTCTTTTAGCACTCGCTTAAACCTTTCCTGCGTGCCCTTCCAACGCCATTTTGATATGCAATCTTATCGTCCGTTAACAATGTCATGCATGCCGTAACTCCTGTCGCTACCAGTCGCGAAAATTCACTTTCGGCAAATCAACCTCAAGACGAACCTGGCATGAGGTCTGGAATTTGACCATCCATTGGCTGCCAAGATGTCTCCCGTCCCATGAACACAGTATCAATACTGTTGAATGTTAGTGATGACCTATCAGAGTTGTTTGACGATACTTACAATCTGCGGTTTTTTGCACCAATTCCAATGAGTGTTCCTTCGACTCGGAATCCACAAGATTCGAGCCAGTCCTTCAACCAAACCTCATAATCGTTCTCACGATCATCTACCTTGTCGATTTTGTTGGCTTTCTTGCTCTGGATACCACCCGCATTGCGAATAGGGAGACCATTAGAATCATTTGGCTGCTTCCATTTCCTGAGTGTGAAGAGAATCTTGTGGATATCTCGCACTCCACCACCAACATGCATCTGGCGAAGTTCTGAGGCACAGTGAAAAGGATAGCCACCACGTTTGATATAGCCGCGATCCAGAATCTCCAGCATCTTGTCCATAAGACAAGAACCAATTCCGTTGCGGCGGTACCCTGGATCGACGTAGATTTCTAACTCTGATGCGATACGCTCGACATAATCCGATGCGGTAAAGTCTGAAGATGAAGCCCAGCCGACAATCTTTTCACGCTTGAGTATTACTCCAGTTGAAGGGTCCACGTTTTTGATAGGGTGCGGGTCTGTCTTCCATGCTTCGAAATTCGCTGTCCTATCAATAGTGGTCGAACTTCCTTTGTCTTTCATGACAGCGACGATAAATGGTAGCTTGTTTGACAGGCAATCACTTATGCGATATAGCATATTGTCGAGGTCGACAGGACGTATCTCGCTCGGACGGGGACTGTGTTCAATGTACCAATTGTAGATATCAAGTAGCTGTTCCGCATCAACGCCCACGGCAGGACGTACGTAGATGTTGACTTTTGGTTGGAAGTTATCCGTTGGAGCCTTGTATTCTGGCATCGCAGCTTTTGCAACTTGCTTCTCTTGAAATTCGTGTTCGGCAAGCTTTCGTGAATTCTTAGTATTCTCAAGCCAATTATTAACCAGTTGATCTGTTGTCTCGGTTCCGAAAGATTTATTCATCTGCTTGTCTGGATCAAGTTTACCCCAATCTCCAAAAGCCTGCTCTTGAATTGGCTGTGCATACTTGGTGGCATCAACTGCAGAATCTTCATAGCCGTAGGTGGTTCTAGCACTGTTGACGTCGATCGTAAAGGTACGCTTGACCATACCAATACCATCAGGATGCCAGTTCATATTCATCACAACATTCGCCGGAATTGGAGCGCCATAGTCGTCACTGGTTCTCCACTCTTCGACATCTGTTGCCCATCGAGCAGTATACTCCCTGAAATATGGGTTGATGTTGTTACTGTATCTAGGTCGGTCTTGCCAGTCTACCGGAGGAGGCGCCATTCTGCCATCCCATCCTACCAGATCATGTCCGGCCTCTTGTGGTGCTCGATGAATTGCTTTGCCAGAATGCATCATCTGTAGCGAATCACCCGATGCTTGGCTGGCATCACTCGGAATCTCCGAGCCCCATGCATTGGAGTTGTAATCAAGGTCAGCTTTGATAGGCTGAAGCTCTACTTTCGAAGCCCAGCGCGAGTCCTCAAGCTTCTTGACCGGTGCCGGTAATGTGACATCATTTTGAATGTATGTGTCTACAGGTGCTGCCAGGTCATGTTTCACTGTGGTGGCAATTACTTGTCTCTGATTCAACTTAGGAGTAGGCTGCGTATAGGCCGGCCTAAAAAGATCGTTATTTTTGCGTTGATGTGTTACTTGCGTAGGTTGGTCGGAGATGGTGACACCGTTCCAACCGTCGGCCGCTTTTGTATGATTTTCCTCCGTATTCCAACTGTCTGACACTGCTTGATCATCCCAAGGAGACTCTGTGTCATTGTGTGGAACATCATTCTCCCAGGTCTGCTGTTCTGGTCTGTGCTTTCGATGCGATCGGGATGGACGATTCTGTCGCGCAATTCCGAGTGCTGTTGGTGATGCCGTGGCATCCTTCTCTTTTTCTCGTATCCGATAAGAAATTTTCCTCAAAGATTCGTTGCGGGCATTTTCTAGCATCTCAGGCGTAATTGCGGTGCCTCCCATTCTGTACAATGCGGCAGGTTGCTCTGATAACGAAATTGTCTGAGCTCGGGTCGGGATTGGAGATAGATATTGGGTTGAGTGGTGATGAGGCAGGTTTTGAGTCATAGACTTATAGTTAGCCTCGAGTGATGGTGAAACCGTAGCTGTCACCGTGAAGTTAGATATGAGCACAGAAATGAAAGTGAACTGAAATCAGAGTGATTGTAACGTTGACACCAGAAGTTGCTTGAAGACTTGGCACATCCATCTGGGAAGGGCAACACTTTAATGCATTATTACTTGCGCATGAGACAGAGTTTCAGTTCTGAAAATTGCGATGAATCACAGCAAGAGAATTGGCCTTACCTGATCGCATGTTCACAAATCTCAAATATCTTCCTGAATGTAAGTTCTGAAACTTGGCTGTTCCGCCTTTGGTTGGTGAAGATTGAGCAAGTGATTCTTGAGCGTGGCGAAGACGAGCATTGAGTGAGACGATTTTGTCTGGTGAAGGTCTGACTGTGATCAAATGCGGCTTGTCTGAATATCTCTTATGGCCAAGATTGACTGTCGCTGGTAAATCTGGTATGGGTGTCTGAGTTCGAATAGTCGTAGCCTCCGAGCCTCGAGAGGTATCCCCAATGTTGGGTGCACCAGAATCTGACATGGCTGGCCGTATCTTGGATCGAGATAAAGGAAAGGAAGGATTTGAAAGGTAAATGCAAGAAGTCAGGGAAAGACATGCGTCAACGTTGACTTCTCATGGCTTCGCAACGCGTACGCATGATCCGGACGCGAATGTGAAACGAGACGGACCTTTGGTCACTACGAAGCATATGTTCACATCAAAACAAGAGCAGACCCAAAAGTGCACGACACGCAGAAAGAAATTGTCTTCTAGACAAGATTGAATCAAAGAAGGACTCGAGACAATACTAGAAGAAAGCAAAGGCGGTTGGCTTACCGAACAGAAGTTCCAACTAGAGGCGGATGGCCGTCAATGGTATTCGCTCGAGAAGCATTTCTTCAAACATCTAGCAAGACCGTGTGTGACAGTAAAGAGTGGTGCTGTTCACAGTAGAGAACAGCTTTAGAAGGCGCTATCTTGCTTCACGAATACCAATTGCGTCGTCACAATGAACAAGGTACTATAAAGGGAGGAATCAATATCAGAATTCAGGAAGGTGTGAGAGAGGGTTCATGTCAGGGACTTAGCGTCGCCATATTACACTTTGACGCTTGACCAAATGAAGACGCATTGTCAACAATTGTCATACCAAAACTAGCCACAAACACCACATCCATGTCTTGATAGACCGTACCACGTCATTCACTTAAATTTGATCGTCTGAGGACACGACTCAAAAACAACAGATCGCAACATGCTCTCCGTCCTGAGAAAAGCACGTCTTAAGGACAAAGAGATGAGAATTCTTATGCTGTGAGTTTTGCATGTTGTTAAGGGTCTGGCCAAATTATTGAGTATCAAGTGGTTTGGACAATGCGGGGAAAACCACAATAGTCAAGAAGATTATGAATGAAGATGTCAATACAGTCAGCCCGACTTTAGGTTTCATCATCAAAACTATCGACTTCCGAGGGTGGGCTACTTGATTATGCTGGAGGTCGAGTCTTACTGACAGTCGAAGTTACAAATTGAACATATGGGATGTTGGTGGACAGAAAACCATTCGTTCATACTGGCGCAACTACTTCGAAAAGACAGATGCTTTGATATGGGTAGTCGATGCTACGGACAGACTTCGAATGAGTGACTGTCGAGATGAGCTCAAAGGTTTACTGTTGGAAGAGGTGACGAGAGTCCTGTTTAGACGGGTACTAAATGGCTGACACAATATCAGAGACTATCGGGAGCAAGTCTGTTGATATTCCTCAACAAAACCGATGTACATGGCTGCATGAGTGATGATGAAGTCAGATCAAGTCTCGAACTCGATAAAATATCAACACATCGTTGGATCATTGTTCGTTGCAGTGCGATGACCGGGTTGAATCTTGAGCTCGGTTTAGATTGGGTGGTACAGGATGCTCGGGATAGGTTATTTCTGTACTAGACAGAGGCTTCCAAGCTCGTGTCGTTGTACAACTTCGAGCAGCACTGCAATGATTCAAAACACACAGCTGCATTTGCGTGGATGTCGGTAACTCAGGTTTTCTGCTGAGGCTGTCAGAGGGTAATATAGCTCTTTTGAGATACGATTTGATAATTTTTATTGGCTGATGATTCTGTATTTTTATGCTCCGTCACCTTGGTGCAGTATCGTAGTACAGGTACATGGGGATGGTGGTCATAGCTATGCGACCCGATGGCCAATTCTATGACCTCTTTCTTCAAAAGCTCAATTCTTCAAGACTGCATCTCCAATGTATTCTCAATGCGCTCACTTATTGCCAGATAGGTTCGATTCTGAAGGTTGGTTGTATGTGATCGATGTTGGGAAGCACAAAGATGTGGACTTTTGAGCCGTGCAGATCACCCTCCGCAACCATTCGAAAGTCATCATAACAACAAACCTGCATACAATCCAACCGGTCGAACTCTCAATGCCGATTTTTTGATACCCGAACCCATCATCAATATCTCAGATTCGCTCGTTACAACATCTCGTTACCCTTTCCGACTGCGCCGCATTCCACATCCTATTGCCATATGATTGAAAGATACACCAAAGAAACTTAGAGGCGCATTCATAATTTATGCCCGAGGCCAACAAAGAATGAGCACATCCAACGATGGGTCCGAGTCAGTGGACCAGTTTCTGGCTCGTATCGCCAGCTTGAGGGAGACGAAGGATGAAGCAAGTGAGGAACGCACGAAACGAATGGAAGAAGACTTCCAAAAGAGCAGGAAGGAACGACAAGCGAGACGCCTTGGTATGTTGAGCAATAATAAAGATGCATGGCCATATTCTGATCAAGACCTCCACAGAGCGAGCAAGGTCTTTGTCTCCGTCTAAGACAGGACCGGCAAGAACCTCCGTACTATCTAGCCCTGCGCCTATGCGTGATGTCGCATTGAATCCTCCAGTCGACTTCAGTCCCCAAAGTTCTACATTATCACGATCGAACGCTGTACGAACATCTCCCACACTAGCACCTAAGCAGCGTAACGACGAGCCTGCTCTATCCTCTCCTCCGCCTCTGGATACTCCCACAAATACTAGCACCCTATCGAGGAGTGGTACACTTTCGTGGCAGCAGCGACCTTCACCAGGAGAAAGAAATTTGGCACGTCCTCGCCCATTGTCGACAATAGCTACTATCAGGCCGGTATCGCGAGACGGAGACCAGTCCATACGAGATGAGAAGGAGCCAACGCGGCAGGAAATTGCGGCTTCGCTGGCCTCGAGAGATCCAACGTGGTTCCGACAAACACAGGACAGAGGACTCAATTCTGCAGCCTTCAGGAAGAACCAGGTGGAGGACACTCCTAGAGTCGAAACCGGAGTTCGGTCTATGCGACTGCCAGGGCTTTCGCCGGAGGCTTCTATGATGACAAAGTCTGCGCAAGATCGTCTGCAAGAAACGCCCACACGAGAGAGGCCGCTACCCGCAAAGCCTCCGTCAACTTCGACTATGAGCGGGCCAGAGACCGATGTCTCAACATTAGGGATGCAGTCCACTCAGAAGCCAGCGAGTCCATCACCGACCTTGAATTCTCAGAAGGATACAAGCATCGAACGACCGAGTCCCGAAAGCAGTCTAACAGCTGCAGCAAGATCGCCGTCACCAACAAAAGGCCTTGGAGGATTTGTACAAAGTGCTATGATGAAACGATCCGACAGTGTGAACAAGAGATGGAGCGTGCAAGCTACTGGTGGTCTTAAGAGAGGAGATTCTATCGCTGGCATGCGACCTCTCAGTGGATTAGGTCTTACACATAGTCCAGTACGCGGCAGAGGAGGTCAGATCAGAGAAGGGGACGCTTTAGCCTCGCCTGTTACCTCACGTCCAGGATCTAGTCAGGGTGTCGCACACATATCGGCCAAGTCAGCGAGTCCGGAACCCCAAAAACTGTCTAAGGATCCAGTACCGGAGGCGGTGTCATTGGTGGATTCGAAGCCAGAAGAGGTCATTGAGCGACCAACAACTCCTACAGATTCGCAGCTGAATCGTACTCAGTCCAGAACTTTTGATAGCCGAAGGTGGAGCCCGACGAAGTCAAGCTGGTTGGAAAGTACTCTGCTTTCCAAACCGGAACCACCTAAGATGACACCCAAGACGGAAGATCAACCTCGATGGAAGGTTGATCTTCAGCGTTCTCGCTCCAGGAGGGATACCTCTCCAAGCAAACCCGTCAAAGCACAAGAAATGAATAGTGCAGCAGCATCCTCCGAAGATCCCGTTGAGTCGGGATTGACTTCGAAGCCGTCGAATGTAGAACTCTCAAAAGACCCATATCCTGCAAAGCAGCTTGAGAGGCCAGTCGATAGTGATGCATCAGAAAAGAAGAAGGTGTCCTCGAGAACCGAAGAAGACGCTGAATCTAGCAATGTTGGACCAGTAACAGATCCTAGCTCGAAGGCACTCACCAATATGACGCAGAGCACAACTGCGGAGCTGTCTTCACGTTCAACAGGCCCAATTTCTCCAGAGATCAAACTAGAGAAGAAGCCTCCTACCATTAAACCTAAGCCTCAGACCCCTGCCAAAACCGACTTCAGAGCAAGCCTGAAGCCACGAGCAGTGCCAACTGCGAACAATGGCGATGTGGAACCAGAGTTCAAAGCCATGTTTGGCAAGTTAAAATCAGCACAGACGAAGAATTACGTAGCACCCGACATTCTCAAAGACAACATCCTGACTGGAAAGGCAGCATTAAGTCTGACTGGAGGCCCACAAAAGACGAAGAGGGTGGATGAGTTCAAGGAGAGCATATTACAGAAAAAAGAAGCCATGAAAGTAATCGCAGAAACCAAGAAGCACGAGCCTGTAGGGACTGCTGAAACTCAAAAGACTGAAACTCCATTACCTGAAGCTTTAGCACGAAGGAAGACGCTTCACAAGGCGACACCATCAATCACGAAGTTGCAAGACTCGGTTAAAAGCGGAGAGTTTCGCCCTGAGACTAGATCAAGGCCTTTCATGCCACAAAAAGACAGAGATATAGTTAACAATCAGGGTCTCTCTAGCGCTTCTACAGTCACCGTCTCGTCATCTTTGGCGAATCCCAAACCAATCTCACCAATGAAGCAATTCGAGGAGAAGGAATTCAAGGACTCCACCTCGAGTAAAGATCTGCCTAAGCCACTGGTTCCACCGAAGTCGATCGGTGCAAAGACATCTTCAGACCGTCTCAAAGAGGCGTCACTAAGGCAAGGTTCCGATAAGATCCTTCCACGAGAGGAGAAAGACAAAGCTCGAGAGACTTTGAAGCAAGATGCCTCAATCAAGAATGCAACGGTCGGGAAGACGGTATCCTCGCCTATCCAAGTCACAGCGCATGATACTCTGCAAAATACCACAAGCGAAACCCTAGCTAGCGGCAAGCTTGCATCTCGTCTAAATCCAAATTTAGCAGCCCTTCTGTCAAGAGGCAACAGTCCACGACCTCCTGCAACCAGCTCTCCGCCCACCGATGAGATACAGCAACCGCAACCGCAGGGATCCAATTCTGGCAAAGTATCAGTCCGTGAAGGCGAAGGTAGCAATGAACTTACTCATGCCACCAAGGCGAGGGCCAAAGGTCCTAAGAGACGTGCACCTAAAGCTCAGGCAGCTTTGTCAGAGTCAAAATCACCCTCTTCAAAGATCGAAGCAGTAGAAGATATACACGGGCTGAGACATACAAGGTCTCTACCATCAAGTCGTGCCTCCGCCTTTACAAAGCCATCATTCACAAAATCACTTACTGAGGATGAGACCCAAGACATCAACGCTAACGACGAGTCCACAACTCAAAGCGAAGTAAGACAACAGGAAGTTAGCTCTGTCGCCTCAACAAACACCCCTGCTAAACCTAAACCGTTCGTGGCAGCTAAATCTCCAGAGCTACGGCGCGCATCGAGCAATCTAAATCAGCAGGCAACTGAGCAGGCCTTGACCAAATCAAGTATCACAAAGAAGTTTGAGATTGCTGAGGACAAGTCAACTACAGAACCTACTCCTCAGACATCTACAGTCAATCCTTTCCCTAGCCCAAAGCCACCAATCATAGCGAAACCTTTGACTCCGAGTAAATCGCGCCTCAACACTACAAAGCAGCCTCAGCTTGAAATCTCATCAGCGAAGACGACAACTTCAACGACATTACCCAATACCGAACTGAGCACGAAATCCGCTGTGTCAAAAGCTGGACCTTCGATAGCAACGTCCCAAAGGGCAACCCAAAAGCCTGAAGTTAGACTTGATGTTCCGGCTTCAGGTCCTACTGGCTCCGACACGATTATTGTGTCCGAAGTCCTAGACAAGTACTTTATTACCAGACCGAGAGCAGTCGATAGAGCCGAATTCGATACTCCTGCATTACTGTCATCAACGAAGGAGCCGACGACTAAGTTCAAAACAGTGTCAAAGAATATATGGGAGATCACTAGTGGGGGAAAGAAGATTTCTATGCCAGCCCACCAGGAACATATTCTTTATGAAGATTCCATGTACCTTGTTGTGCACGTGTATGAGCCTTCTACTGGATCCAAGGCTTCGGAGGTCTATCTCTGGTGTGGAGATCAGGTTTCTGAGGGAGCTGTTGAAGACATACAGCTCTTTTGTAAGAGAGATGCGCGCGAACATAATACAAAGCTGGAGATCATCAAACAAGGAAAGGAGCCCGCACGTTTTTATCAAGCGCTAGGTGATATCGTCATTGTTCGACGCAATAAATCATCAGCCCTGTATATGCTCTGTGGAAGGCGACATATGGGTTGTATGGCCTTCGATGAGGTGGACTTTTCTGTTGCGAATCTCTGTTCAGGATATCCTTACCTGCTATCCGCAAAGTTTGGGAAATTGTATTTGTGGAAGGGTAAGGGTAGTGCCGCCGATGAGGTTGGCTGCGCTCGTCTGATAGGAATGGATATTGGTCTTACAGGTGAAATCGAGGAGGTGGATGAGGGTGCAGAGACAGATTCTTTCTGGGAAGCATTCTCGGACCCTACAACAAAGAAAATTTGGGCAAGAGAATGGCAGCAAAGAGCTGAGCACAACGAGTATCCGCCTATGCTCTACCGAGTCGAACATGATCGTCCAAGATCCGCTGGTGGATTCTGGGGGTTGCGATCTGCGTCTCCTCCAAAATCAACCTCCAAAGCAAGTATAGAACTACTGGAGCCTCTTTGCCATCGCGATATAGATCCAGGTCACGTGTACATCCTTGACACGTACCGTTCTGTATATGTGTAAGTCAGATCACCCTGTGAATCTTTGGAATGATTCGCTAACCTGTTTCCTACAGACTACTCGATTCGAAAGCCTCGTCTAAAAAAGCAGAATTTACTACGGCCTTGCACGTCGCACAAGAAATATCGATGCTGTCACCTTCAATACAAGGGCGTACCATGATACCGACATGTTATGTCTCCTTCGGCGAACCTCCAGCTGATGTAAAAGCTTGCTTCCGAAAATGGCCTTCAGAAAAGAGACAATCCCTGGACAACAAACCTTCGGCCTGTGTGAGGTTGGAAGATGTTATGCAGGTTCTTGGAATTTAGTGGTTGTCATTGAGATGACGATGCACAGATAATTTAGGAATGAAAAGTTGAGGACTGAGGATTGACATGAAATGAGGACACGACTATTCTTGTATTGTACTATCATTCTTGACTTCTACTTTGAAAGGAGATATGGAACAATGTGGAGAAAGGCTCTAAGTTGAGATATTTTGCCATCATTCTGGTTATGATTTATGTGTGATTTGACGCTGACTGGGTACATGGTCGGGTATCTGGAATGGAAAAGACATCTTCAATTGAGATGGTGGCGTTATTGTTTGGGCGTTTATAGCTGAAGATAGATCATGCCGAAGTTCTGCGACTCCTTGTCTTATTTCTGTGATATATACTCATATATGATCCTAGCATGCTCTCTGTTTCTGACTCAGGTATCGACCTCCTCGCTATTAGATCTATTCCCTGATATTGTCACTCTCACTCTTGCTCTTCAAAGCATGTGATATCGCTACTGTTCCGACTCCAACTATATCTCTATATCTAGATCTAGATCTAGACCTAGACATACTGAAACATAAGGAAAGAAAGCAGTACTTAGATACTAATGAATCGCGAACCTCAAAAGCAAAGAAAGAAACAAACAGAGTTCGAGATATAGAAAGGACATAAGATTCATTTGTATATGGAAATATTCAAGAACGTAGGAGATTTATTCGTATTTGTACTCGAAAGTCGAAGACGACGACGACTACAATCACGATCAAGGCAAAGTTCAAACAAAACCAATATTCAAACCAATTCAGACCAGAAAATCAAATCTCAAAAACGCTCGCCTCCCCTTTAGCCATGAGATCGAAACTCTCCTCACTAGTCCTGCTCCCACCACCGAAAGAAGTCATACTACCGCTAGAGCGTCTAAGTAACCTCTCAGTCTCAAAGTCTCGTTTAGCTCTTTCCTCATTGCGACTTGCGCCCGAGACATCTTTTTCGTCACTGTCGGATTCGAAGGATGATTCGGCTATGTCGTCGTCGATTAGTGGTGCGCCTTCCCAGAGGACGCCGTCGCCGTAGCCTAGACCCATCTTTTTGCGGCGCAGTTCGCATTCGACTAGGGATCTGCTGGGGGCGGAGGGAGATGGGGTTTTGGTTTGGGATGATGAAGAAGGGGTGAGGATTGATTGGTTGACGGGGAGGTTGGCGCAGTGCCATTCTCCTAGGAACATTCCTTCTGGGTCTACTTCGTCGCGGATCTTCATGAAGGAGGTCATGTCCTTGCCGTACATGGTTGTTAGGTCGGATTTGGATGTGTAGGCGAAATTCTTGGCCCAGTGGGGTCGTCCGTTTAGTTCTTTCATTAGCCATTCAAAGGCTTCGTAGTAGCGTTGATGGCAGGGGGGATCTTTGCCGTAGGGACGGTAGAGGGTTGCATTTAGATAGAGGGATGGACCTTCAGAGTCGGTTGGATCGAGGAAGGGTCGGACTCCTGAGGCGTTGGTTACGTTTGTGCGAGATTGGAGTGATGTATCGGAGACGCGGACTTCGATTGGACAGTGGACATATAGACCTTTGGAGGAGAAGGGAATGCGGGCTGTTGCTTCGTCGTGGTTGACCCAGGCTGAGAGACGGGTAAGGGCTTCAGGTCCTTTGGCTAGTGGGATTGCCCATTCATTTACGAATTGACTGTAGAGGCAATCCATTAGGAGACCTTCTCGAGCGGGTTCGACGGCGGTTGCGACCGTTGTGCCAGGCTTGAAGCCGTATTGCATACCGAAGACGAACCATTCTATGTATGGGAGAATGCTGGGGATATAGTTTGATATTGCGAGAAGATTGTGGTAGATGTAATATCCGAGCTTACCACCATAGAATGTCGCCTTAGGAGGTCGGACTGGCTCTGTAGTTTTGGTCGCGCTCCAGATCACGGCGCGTTGAAGGTAGGGCAACCACCATACTCGAGTGTATTCCTTCTGGGTCCAAAGTTCGTTAGGCCATGTTGATAGAACTGACGACAATGGAAGTAGAGATTGTTCCCAAGCAATGTTGAAATCAGGTACAGATTGGAAGGTGAGTTCAACAATTATTCCAAGTGAGCCTAGCGACAAGAGCGCGGCACGGAATAGGTCTGGGTTCTTTTGTGCTGTACACGTCACCAGCTGGGAGTTCGAGAGCAGAAGGGTGATGCTAGTGATCGATTGGGATAGCAGTCCATGATGCAAAGATGATCCATGAGTACCAGTGGAGATCGCGCCAGCCAGCGACTGCACGTCGATGGAGCCGAGATTAGGTAAGGTATAACCTTTTCCTGCCAGCGCTTGATTCAGATTGTGCAGTGAGATTCCTGCTTCAAAGCGGACGAGACCAGGTTTTCCATCAACATCAAACTCAAGAACGCGAGAGATGTTGTCGAGATTGATGAGCCATGACGAAGTACAAGTCAGGGTCGAAGGCGAATGTCCAAAACCGGTAACACATAATCGTCTACGACATCTTCGCGCTAAGGTGACAATCTTTTGCAGCTCTTGAATAGAGTCTGGTTGGAAATAGTACTCAGGTCGAGAGAAGAATGTCTGCGCCCATGTGTGGTGAAGATATCGTTTAAGAGGTTTGAATGGAACAGATTGATCAAGCTTGGTCAATTCATATTGGAGTTTGGGGTCTAGATTCAAATTGGCTGTGGAGGGGTGAATAGATGAGGTGGCGGAGGTATTTGGTTTGGTTTGCTGTAGATTAGGAGCAGACCAATCCATGCTGAACTTTGCGGTGCTTGAGGTTCGAATATAGTGATGAGTGATGACAAGGGTTACAGCATAATGAATGTGAATGGATGAATGGATGTTGGAACTGATCATTCATTAATGATTGAGATCATGCGCCAATTTTTACTCCACAAGATCAACATTGGAGCTCCATATTACGTAATCCATCGCTCATTGGCCAGATTTGGTTGAAGTGGTAAATTCGCTTTACTAAAGATTCAACGTCTCTTCATCGCCGAGTCCAGATGTTTCTATTACGATTATCTCTGGGAACTCGTCTCTAATTACACCTGGCAGCAGGAATGACTATCCTGGCTGTCGTCTGAGATTATTGGTCATGATCGCCTGAATGTTGACCAGTAGCACAATGAACCGCAGGAGATCGCACGAAACAATTGATCATTCCTCGAGAATACGCAGAATTGGATTGTAATGTCATCCTGCCACCAAGATAGCTGCTTTTCAAGCTAGTAATTCCTAATTGATAGTTCACCGGTATCTTTCACCGGTACACCATGTAATCGAAGGCGATACAGACAGCCGTAAGCAGCTCCGTGGTTCGTTCTGGCTCTGACCACGTAGTTTCGAGCCGCAAATCTCAAGCTGCCAGCCTGGTTGACGTCCAATGTAAATGCCTGCACATGATGCGTATCCGGGGATGAGTCGTAGATAACACTGGCTATCTTCGCCCATGACTCCCCAAAAGGCTGATGTACCCCGTAACCATCTCTCTGCATTGATTCAATACCGGTCTCCGCCCATTGCTTAGCTGAGACATGACTGAAATCTGCCCAAACTTCAATATCTCGTGGAGCTGTGTCGGGTGTCAACGTCGCTCCCATGGGCGGATGCTCAACTACCAGCTCTGTTGGATAGATCATCTCCTTGATCTCGACACCGATCCGGATTCTATCCTGACCAAGTTCTGTCATGGATGCACACCAACAGTCTCCAATGTCCTGCCATGGAAGAAGTGCAGTCAACGGACCATGTACATCGTATTTGTCAACACCCACCATCTTCAGCAGTACCCTTGCAGCAATGTTTCGAGGTCTCGACAATGTCGGTGAAGTGAGATGTGCAATGACCAACGCTCCTAATCCGGGAGAGAAGAAATTGACCTTCGGTATCAACGGTGATGGCACTTCGATGATATCCGTTGGTTGATGTGATTTTGAACTATCGTGAGTTTCGAGAAGCAATGTCAGGTCATCTTGTTGCTGTCTCAGTGTATTCATTTCTGACTTTATGGTCATGTAATTCGAATCTATCCTATGACCTAGTCGTGATTCAAGTGAGCTGATCTGGTTGTTGATATGTTTGAGAGCTTTATTGAGCTGGCTCATGTCAGCACCATTGCCGACCGTGAAATTCATCGGTGGACTGTATGTATTGGCGCAAGAACCGCAAAGGCTTTGTAGTGTCTGCGAGACTTTAGAACTCGAGAGTGGGTCGCAGAGATGATTTGTATAAACAAAGCATATAGCCATGCTAAAGGCTCCAGTCATGCATACAACCAAGAATGACTTCAGCAGTATCGATATCAGTGTTGATTCTGGAAGTTCTGAGAGTACTTTTCCGAAGGTGCTGAAGAGGCGCCATAGCCAGTCGGCTGCCTGCTTTCCCACTTCCGCAGACAAGTCGTGCACTGTGGAGCATACTGTAGTGATGCCTGTACCTAAGCGACTGAGAGTAGTTGGCGTCTTGAGAGCTTTCTCTGCCATGGGAGCTCTTATTCCTCGTTCGTAGTTATAGCTATGGTCGAAAATCCCACTTGGAAAACTAGATGGATCTGTTCTCCTTGTCTCTGGGCTATCCGGCATGCTCGAAGGCTCCTCTGAAATATCTTCAAGATGTGAGCTGTCCAATGAGCTGGCCCATGCCGCTGTTCGTCGCTGCTTTTGTACTTCAGTAGCTTGCGATGCAGGCGAGATTCCTCTAGATGCTATGTTGCGTGTCCCTTTCTGCACTGGCTCAGTGGGTTCTTTGGCTGGTTGAGTTCTATTTGCGCGAGCTTCAGCAGGTCCCTTAGACAAACCACGCTCCGACGCCTCTTTGCCGCCAACTTCAGCCAGCTGGTCGACGAGATTTCTCTCCGCATTTTGTATCGCAGAGTCCATACGTGCAGCTACTTGGTTCATACTTAATGTCTCTTGTGCATGAAGCTGTTCGGGAAGTAATGGTGCCTTTGATGATCCATACGCGTACGATTGACGAGTCTGTATTTCTGGCAAAGCGGCATTTGTTACCGTATCTTGAATCGTCTCTAGTCTTCTCGACGCTGCTCTATTCGATCTTCTAGCACCTGGCGTACTTCCAGCTGCGATACTGCTAGCACGTGTCGAGCGTCGTGGTGGTGAGCCATCACGTACAGGTGTGGCACCTTGGCCCCTTCGAGTAGATCGACCAGCAGGTGACACGAGATCTGCGCCGGCCATCGCAGTGGAAAGTGAGGATGCAATTACCGTCAGTAATGATCAAAGTGATATCTGTGTTATGTCTGACTATTCAGCATGGCTGTTCAGTGGTGTCGCCTGCAAGTTGGACACAGGTTTCTTAAATATTGTATAATCTCCAGTAGCGTCTGCGATATGAGATTAATACCTGATAGATATAGTTTCTCAACAACGGATGATTCTCAGAGGGGTTGAATTTCAGAGTTGTAAATGTGAATGTGATGGTGAGTTTGAGAACTGTCCATCGCTATTCAGTTCACATGACAATGATCGTGCCCTGACTCCAGCGACCTGACTGTAGATATTGACCTCTAAAAGCTACACTAAGGAAGATTTGATGATACAATCATGCGCCGCTAAATCTTGATTGATTTCGAATGACGAAGAATTGTTCTCCTAGGGTTCTGCGTTTTCATGAAGGTGTGATGAAATGTTACCAATTATGTTATTGACACCTGGTAGCGTCGCGATGGATACGCGCCTGGAATGCGCCTGCTGGATTCGAGTCTAAAAACTTTGGCTGAACGCGTCTCGCGCCAAGACTCATGTCAAAGTGTTGGATACTATCTCCGTTGCAAGTCGGATCCCAATCAACGCGACTACAGTAGGAACCATCACATCCGGTCAACGACATCAAAGTTTCACAATTGGGCATCTGAAGCTTTCACATGCTAATCAGACTCATTGCTTGCGCTCTCAGGTTACTGGTTCACGCTATCGGTCTACACATATTAATCCTCTAGTTATTCCTAAGATGCATTTGCAGAACCCGAGCCCGGGCGGAACAATCATAGTCATGCTGACAACTAACAGTCCGCATGCAATTGATACCTTTTGAATGAGAGGACAATATCAAATCACGAAGAACAATACTAAGGAGTTGGACCTAGAATATATATGCTTCGTGCTTGTATCTCAGAGGTCATAAAACAAAGAACTAACAAAGAATTGGCTATGCTATCAGATATCACGAAAGTTCAGTTGGAGAGCCATCAAAGCATGATTTATGAGCTTCGGATCTGACATGATGACCCAGGTTTTCTACTCGCAAATTATCTCGCTCCCAATCTTTGCTAGCTAACGAGCACGATTTGCTTCAATATGAAGTTCTACACCGCCTTTGCCATTTTGGCGGGCTTCCTCTGCATCCCGGTCCAGGCAAGCGGATCCCTTGATCAGACTGACAAACTCGTCGAAGGCACTGCAGCATGGCAGGACGCATTCGATGCGGCAGTAGATCGAATCTACAACAAGACCAGCCCCGCTTTCTACATGTCTCACAAGAACAACACTGAATACGGAATGGGAGTGCATGAACGAAGCACTGCCATCAATACTGTCTGGCCCTCGGATCCAGGTGACATGCATTACTACGCTACGTTCTGGGGCAGGCAAGATTGCAAGGGACCGTCGATCTACACCTACAAACAATGGATGTTCATCTCCTCGAGCTGTCAGGGCATCAAAGGTAACGCAATGTCTTTCGCCCTCAAGGGAAATCTAGACATGTGCCAACACTTCTGGTACTACGACGATCAGTGTTCTGACCCAGCAGAGCTCAACGCTGTATGGGGTGATGTTTCGTGCTATAATGGGCCTGGCGATCCAGGAAAGCAGAGTGTTAAGAGCTTCCACGTTAGATGCAAAGACAGTAATTACGCATAACACTGTTTGTTGGAGCTCATCAGGACCGAGATCGTGTGGAGTAGGAATTTCCTTCATAGCAGCGATGAAATACAAAGCGTTCTCGAGTCTTTGAGACGAACAAGGTCATCTCTCTGATGTTTTCTCGTCATTCAATGAGCGCGTGGGAATTTGATTCAGTCAAAATTAACGTGTGGGCATCAGGATGCTGAAAGGCTTTGCAGCGAGAGCATGAGCACAAGCAAATGTACGTATCGGCTGGGAATCAGGAGGACATCTGACAGATTGCAGACGTTCAGTGTGATCAGGCAAGTCAAGCAGAAGTTAGTACTGTAATCCTAAAATGAAGGCCCAATAGCATGTTATACTACTATAAAGATACGTGTAAATACTCCCCGCCTTGAACTCCAACTCCACACCTGTGCATGACGTACTATTTGGTAGTCGCGTTGAAGCCTAGAATCAATATCACAATAAATCAATCAGGACACACCACACTCCTTACGTTTCTTCAATCTGAACTTCTCAACTTGTAAACATGGCCTCTTCTACAAACAACATGAGTCCCGAAAGCATTCTGGAATATATGAGCAAGAGTCTCCCCAGCACAAACCAAGACAAACCGATCAAGGATGGCTACGCGGCTATCGCTCTTCTGTGCCACTCCTGTATGCTAGCAGCTGGTTTTAGACTCGTGGGATTGGGCGAAGATCA
Source organism: Camptophora hylomeconis (assembly GCA_032357745.1). NCBI lineage: Eukaryota > Fungi > Ascomycota > Eurotiomycetes > Chaetothyriales > Chaetothyriaceae > Camptophora > Camptophora hylomeconis. The sequence goes on along the minus strand of JAOTMB010000002.1, from coordinate 1,403,137 downwards.
CAAAATAGGTATGAATCCATTCTCACTTCTCCAGCGTCAGCTAACAACAAGTAGAAGCAGATTCAGAGCAGTCAGACATACACGCGCTTCCATCAGAATGGGATGTCTCCTCTACATACGCGTTCCGCTACCGACACTCACAATCCTCTCTGGAATACCTGGTAAAGGTCACCCGACTAGGATCTAAAGCAATCATCTACGGCTTGGGAGAAGGCGACGATCGTACAGCCTCCTTCGAGGTCAAAGTACAAGATTACATATCAGAAGGCTCGATCCAAGGTCAGAGTAACAAAGACATGAAGACCAAATTAGAGAGCGTTTTTACCTCCAAAGATGGGATATCAGATCTGGCGAGCAAGTTCAAGATGGAAATAATTCGGAAGCTCGCTCCGGGTACACAGAAGGAGGCATACGAGGAGTCTACTTCAACCACACAAGAATCTCGATCGGCAAGAGACCAACCCATTAGACTAGAGGCACCACCAATACACGATCCCCTCCGGGACGATCAGCCCCAGCCAGCTCGACCACATCCATTCAACGATCCTCTCGCGCTCCCTCCCCGTAGGTCAGGTCCAATACCAGACTTCGCACCTCCAGGTTTCGAAGACGAGTACGAAATGAATCGTCCTCCAGGACGAGGAGGCATGTTTCCCGGTGGCGAACAACCTTTCGGTAACATAGGCGAACGAGATCTATATCCTCCGGGGTTGGGACCCAATGATCCGTTACGTATGGGTCCTGGCGGATTCAGGGGCGGTGGTGGAGGAGGAATGCATCCCACGTTCGATGATCCTCTTTTCGGTGGACAAGGAGGTAACAATGGTCAGTACAATCCTAGAGCACCACCTGGTGCGAGGTATGATCCTGTTGGACCAGGTGATGGACCTCCTAACTTGAGAGGTGGACCTAGATTCCCAGGTGGAAGGGGAGGAGCACCACCTAATCCATTTGGCGGATTTGGAGGTGGTGACTTCATATAAGAAGTGAAGAAGAGAAGAAGCATACACGAGTCATGAGTTACGATACTATGAGACATGGATATGAGAAGATGTTAACGACTAAAAGAGTTGCGACATGGTCACACAGTGCTGATAGACTAGGAAGAATAGCATTATGTATAATACCATCGTATTCATTGCTAGATGTTCCAATTCTACTTGCATTCCTTTGTTGAACATGTTCATATTGTCGGCACGCAAATGCGTGCATGTGTCACTAGTGACAACAGTATTTCACCGTCTCGAAACTTACTATTAGATATCCAGACTTACCTTCTCGTTATCGGCGAGTTCTTGTCGTTGCAATTTTTGGATATGAGGACACTAAGTCAGTGTAATCTTCCAAGCCTGGAAGTCAGTTGTACTTCCACACGACGGGATGACTTTCTGGTGCGAGTTGAAGTGACGTGATGCTGCATGTTACGTCGCATCAGAATGCGGTATTTACGACGGAAATTTGGAAGAGATGGAGAGTTGAAACTTACTTAGTGCTATTGTTGTTGTTCTTTCGATGGTTGTTTGGTGTTAGGATTGACTTGATTTGACTTTACCTTGAATGTTGTTCTATTGATCTTCTAGATTTTGGATGTAGTACAAATTCAAGATGATGATGAGATTTCACTTACTGTCCATCGACGTACCTACATCGATCTTATTCTGTACATCGTTGGTCATGTTGAGCAGCGCCTCGCTGCGTGAATGTCGTATGATCATCTCATAGGCCTGGTCCGCCAGGTTGGATGATTGACAACAGAAAAGATAGTCTTGCCGCGCCCCCGTGCAACAGATAGTGATAGTATTCCTCGTCAGTCAGATGTAGAGAACTTTCAACTTCTATAAGAAAGGCACGTTCGGCTGCTGTCACGATGTTGGGTCTGATACGCTGTCTGCGGTTCTCGTCGGCGCGAGTTCTTCGCTGAGGCTGAGGATCAGGGTGAAGGTTATCGTGGAAGTGCGTTGCCCACCGTCTTGGTGCTTGCCAGGCGTCTGTGGGCGGTCGCGTACGAGATCCAGCTTGGGTTTCACTTTGTGAGCCAGTTCGAGCTTCCTCTGGGGTGGGTGAAAGGTGTGTGAGTTCGGTCCTGCAGTTGGGACATCTTGCGCGCCCACTTCGTAACTCCGAGGCTTGCAGTTCGAGTTGGATGCACTCAGTGTGCCAGGCATTGAGACATCGTCCGTCGGCGTGAAACAAGCACTCTTCATCGGCTCCCATGTCATCTAGGCAGATGACGCAGTTTTTAGCTCTGTTTGGCGTTGGTCCAGTTTGGTGTGCTAGTTGTGTGTACAGGCTATGACGGCGTGGACACTGGTTGGCTTCTTCACCAGACATGCTGGCATTTGAGTTCTGGTCGTTTGACATGTGGATGTCTGAATTCTGGTTAGCGTCCATTTGTATGATTGTAACGTTGATTTGTGATTTTGATATTGCTGATCCTCTGTTGTTTTGGCTCTGAGTTTCTTGGTGTGTTAATCCGAGTCTGTGTCTGAGGATGTAATTTCCTTATATTCAGCAATGATCGGTTCTGTATCTATACTTCTGTCTCTAGCATCTCAGCTTTGGCCTGTGTCATTGTTGCGTCCTTTGTGTCGCACAGAATTGTCATATTTCTTTGTTTCACCAATAAAGAACTTTCTTCTGGTCTGACAAAATGCTTTATATGGTGACAATCCAATTGTTTTATCACCAAGAACGATTGTCTCAATGAACAAGGCAGCATCCATCACAAAGGCGATCGTAGACAAGGCTAAACTAGAGGATGCAGTAGCGGTATGCAAGGAAGGTAAACCGAAGGTGGTGAGGCTGGATCACGTGTCGGAGCCTGACGCAGGAACCAAGCTAATTTTCTTCTCCAACTTTGACTGGAAATTTTTGGATTTCGTGATCGTTAGAACTTGTCAAACACAACTTACTCACAGCAGTAGACAAAGGGCGAGCCAACGCAAGGAACCCTTTGACGATCAGTACATCAGAATCATCTCTCCCAGGCACTTTCGTACTACCGCATCCAGAAACAATGGCAGACAACCCATCAGCTGCATGGCCAGTGGCCGACGATGCCTTGAATCAGTCGATTCTTGATCTCGTCCAACAAGCAGCACACAGTATGTACATTGTCAATATTCTGCGATCCTAAGATAACTGACCATGTTAAAACAGGTCATCAGTTGAAGAAGGGAGCCAACGAAGGTAAGCTAGGCGCATAACAACTAGATTAAGATATTAACAAATCTACAGCTACCAAGACTCTCAACCGTGGTACCGCTGAGATCATCGTTCTCGCAGCCGATACTTCTCCTCTCGCCATCCTTCTACACTTGCCCCTCTTGTGCGAGGACAAGAACCGACCCTACGTTTATGTTCAGTCGAAAGTCAGCCTTGGAAGAGCTTGCGGAGTTTCACGTGCAGTGATTGCGGCCAGTATCACGACCAACGAAGCCAGCGACTTGATGCCTGCTATTCGGGATTTGCAAAACAAGATTGAGAGACTCATGATTTAAGGTGTTACTGTTTGAAGTCTCAGAGTTAAGGAATTGATTTGGGACCAATTTTCACGGGAGTACTGGGCCTTCTTGTGGTACACTGATAGATTTGGATGGCACACACTGTATCGAGCAGATCTAGCAGAGAGTCTGCCTGTCACGAAATGAGAATTTTGAAAACATGTCACGTTTCCTACTTGCTCTGGCGAATCAAGACGTTAGCTCAGATCGAACATGTCCAAACCGACCAAAACAGCTACGAATGTTTTGAATCTCCAATTCCAGGTGCCTTCATGGATTCTATGGTTTCAGATACTAAGCTCAGCCTGTTCTGGGGAGGTCCGGGTTAGCCATGGTCGACACATTGCTACTCAATTGAATCTTACTTGACTCATTCTGTTCCTTCCTATTATCATGACAACGTGACGCTCCAGTATGTGACCAAGCATAAGTGATTCTTCAAGGGTCGCCCTACATCACGGACAGGCCAGCTTCGTTGTTCATGGCTTTCGTAGTATTTTACTTCCGAGACAGTGACGTCTTATTGTAGCGTTCTCTTGTTCGATGTATATGGACACATAGTATACCCAAGTCACCTTCTCTGTTCTTCAAGCAGAGTCTATTGACAGCTTTGGGGGGAAACATTAGCGAGGAACATACGGTGCAATGTACGTACCCAGTCATCTCAAGTTGTCATTGGCCCATCCCAAATTCTCCACGCTTTCTGTAAGGCCTTACACACTTACAACCACACCAACTACTACAAATCAATAATGACATAGAATGCCTGCCATTCGACCGTGATTATGTGAGACATTGTCGACGGTACAGATGTTCCTTCATCACATCTGCCTCAACTCCTTCAGGCATGCTTAGAATGTCACAGTCCGCCATGAAAACAGTTGCCATCATTGGGGCCGGACCGAGCGGTATTGTAGCAGCAAAGGTATTAACACATACAACACCAGGACAGTTCAAAGTTCAGATCTTCGAGAAAACTTCAGATGTAGGTGGTCTTTGGGCTGTCTACAAGGACCGACCTTATGATGGCATGCTCAACCCTCACATGCCAACAAATTTGAGCAGATTCAACATTGGCTTCTCTGATCTTGCTTGGTCATCGGTTGGACTCGAGGGACATGTACCATACTGGCCAAAAGCATGGCAGGTTGGTCAATATCTTCGCGAATATGTCAAGAGGTGGTTATCACCTGATATAATTTCTTTCAACACAAAGGTTCAACAGATCATTTCAGAAGATCATGAGAATAAGATAAAGTGGAGGTTAAAGTTGAAATCTGGCGACGTAGATTCAGAGCAGGAGAAAGTGTTCGATCATGTCATCATTGCCAGTGGCTACTTCGGAGCTTCATCAATGCCAGATCTGGATATTTACAAGGAGGCTGGTGTAAAGACAACTCACAGCACGAAACTACGACGATTAGAAGATGTGGCCCCAGATGATACAGCCGCTGTGGGCACTCTACTGGTTGTTGGCGGTGGGATGTCAGGTGCAGACGCTTCAACATTGTTAGCCACTCAATTATCCGACGCCTGGTACAGTCCATCAAGTGACGGGAAAACATACAGCAAACTGAGGTTGGTACAGGTGTGTCCGGCTGCTGCATACGGTCTTCCACTTGCAGCACCTGTCGATCCAAAAGACACGAAGGCACCAACTTTCCTACCACTCGATCTGTGTATGTACGATCTGGGTAAACGTCCATCAGGTGACATTCAGGTAGGAGTTGGTAAGATGCCACGAGAGACTATCAAGGTGATTCATGAAGCGTTCCAGTCAATGGTCGGGGACCAATCCGAACTCAAAGCTCCGATCTTGAAGTATGCAGATGTTACGAAAGCTACATATGCTACTCTTACAGAGCACTATTCTGGAATGATCAAATCAGGTGTTATTGAGGTGATGGCAGGTCGCGTCAAACATGTCTCGCCTGTAGAAGGAGCCAAGAAGGTAAACGTCACGGTACAGCATGATGGAGAGAATCAAATCATAGACGACGTTGTCGGTGTCGTCTTCGCCACCGGATTCAAACCTACCTCTTCTCTCGAATTCCTTGATACAGAGACACAGAAAGCACTACACTATGACCCAAACCACTACAGGTTACCGATCATTCTTGAAGAGCACGCTGCCTTGAGTCAAGCAACACCAGGTCTAGCCGTCATAGGATTCCATGAAGGAGCCTTCTGGGCTTCAATGGAAATGGAAGCTCGTCTTGTAGAGCAGAGATGGCGAGCCCAAGATTCTGACCCCACAAACGAAGAACGACAGGAAAAGTCCAAATTCACAATCTCAACACTCCAGTCCCTCCGCACCTCAATGAATAATAAAGAACATGACGTCCCCCAATACTGGCTAGGCGACTACGTAGGTCTCCTCGAAACCATAGCCCGAGAAACGGGCATCCAACGTAACGACCTCAACTTCCCACCTCGATCCGGACCAATAACTCCAGCGCGTTACACCCTCCCCACAGACGACCAAGCCGAATCCCAAAAGATCCTAGACGAATACACCTCCCTCCTCCAGCGATCCCGCACCTCAGCTCTCTTCGTCGGCCGCGCCGCATTCCTCTCACTCATCGGAACTTGGACCACATCCCGCAACATAACATCCTTCCTCCCAACCATGCCGTCCGGCACACTGACTGGTCAAGCCACATTCCACGTCCGCCACCCCACAGCTCCTGACTACGACTTCGAATACCTATACGTCGAATCCGGCACCTTCACTATGTCCACGGGTCTCGTCATGCAAGCGACCAAACAGTACGTCTACAGGTATCAAGAGTCCACGGATCAAATTACTGTGTGGTTCGTCAAGCCTGATGGCAAGACGGTCGATTATATGTATCATACGCTTGAGTTTGATCCAAAGGATAGAAGAGATGGGTGGAGGGCGAAGGCTGATCACCTTTGTATTAAGGATATGTACGAGACAGAATATAGGGTTAGATTTAAGGGAGCGAATATTGAGGACTTTGGGGTGACGCATGTTGTCAAGGGACCGCATAAGAATTATGTTTCGGAGACGCGATATACAAGGTGAGGTTCTGACGTAGATGAGAAGGTATGGGTGACGGAATAATGGTCTGTTAGGGAAGAAACAACAATACGAAGTCGATGCCTCTATATTTTCTGCTCTGTCTAACCATCTTGTGCGTGACACACCTTGCAGTTGTCTATTCATATCTTTCATCTATGACCGGAAGTGCCAAACATCATCTCGATATCTAGAATTGGTCATCTATTGACTTTGTGGAAACATCTCCAAAAATTGAGACAGTTCCTCAAGCTCTCCAACCCTGAACAAACTCATGAAGCCTATCGATGACCACGCCAAAAACAGCATTGACACTGTCAGCCAAAACTTGATCCAAAAGTCTCACAGCTTCGTCCTCCGAAACATCCAGATTGAATCGCTCGCGGACTTTGCCTACTGCACCACCTGCGCCACCCAATTGCTCCTCAACCATACGCACGTCTTGCACAGAACTCTGTACCATCAAGCTGAACAAGTTTAATACAAGTGAACTCGACTTACGTAGAGTAGTGTATGCAGTGAAACAATACTGCTTGAACTGAGCATATTGAGGTGACTGTGTCCCACCTAGACCTTCGACCATTTCTTTGCAGAGCTTGATGAGAGGTGCGAATGGTTTTGGATCTCGACCAAGGATGAAGCCGAAGTCGATATGGAAGAACTGTCCAGATGGGGAGAGCAGTAGGTTGTCGAGATGACGATCACCTACACCGAGAATGTAGGTAATAACGCAATATCCAGCACATGATTTGATGTATGTGTCCATTGTTTCTTTACGGACGCCTAGGGGACCTGCAGAATCAGGATTGTTGGCTCGGAGATATGCTAGTACTGAACCTTTGTATTTCGTCGATACTGCTGCAAGTGCTGTGCTCGGTACAAACTGTACTGCGCCAGCTTGAGGTGAGGTGGCAAGAATACGATATGGGCTTAATTTCAGGTCGAGATTCTCCTTTAGCAACAGACGGTTCATGAGTGTAATTATTTGGATGACCAGTTGATCTTGACGAAGGTCATCACCAGTTTTGAAGATAATAGGATATTTGTCGGTCTGTGATTGAGCATGCGTTCTCACTGTTGTCAATGAATTTGGAGTTGCTGAGTTGTCCTTGATAGGAGCGACTTTGAAGTTCAGGTATAGTGGTGACAATGAGGACTTGAAGACGTTCGCTTCCTCAGGTACAATGCCAATAATCTCGACTTCAGGATCGAGGGGTAGGGGAAGAGGCGGATTGATCTTGAGTACCTCATTCTTCGGGTCAGCAAGATATTTCTTCAGCCTCTCAATCTTTTGGGGTCTGCTATCTCGGCCAAAGCGTATCTCTTTACTAATTCGTGACAACACAGCGATTAACTCCGCTTGACGTAGTAATGTCTTGCGATGTTCAGGGTGGCTCTTCTCAAGTTCCAGCATGAAGTAGTACTCAACGCGAGCGAACAGCTTTCTGTTGTGTGCGTTCGTGTCTGGCCCGCGGTCATCACATTCAACCATTAAGAACCAGTGCAGACTGTTACCGAGCGTGAAGTTTGCAGCTGCCCGATCAACCAAGAACTTCGCTAGGGAAGCTGTGGGCAAGCCCTCCTCCTCTGTATCGTACTTTTCGAATTTCAAAGCTTGTACGAGCTGCAGTAAGTACAATAAAAGCTCAGCATCGTCTGCTTTCCTGAGACGGTCGACAGCGTAAGCACGCACAGCATGATTGTCGTAACTTGGACCGAGCAACTCCAAGGCAGAATCTACATCAATCTCGGCCCACTTAGGAATCAGATCAACTGCTTGTCGGGCTTCATTCGGATTGTTCCAGTCTGTTGCTTTCACGAACTTGGTAAGCGCCCTCTTATCTTTGCTTAGATGTCTCCTAAACTGCCAGATCACATCCTTCTCCTGAGATGTGAGGTCTTGGGTTGGCCCATAGGATAGAATTTCGTTCAACTCGTCTCTTAGCTTTGCATTCGGCTTCTGATCACTATCAAAGTATGCATTTCGATCGCTTCGGACCAATCTTCGATGTTTGGTTTCGCAAGGATTTTCACGCTGAAATTGCTCTGGGTCGAAGATTTTGATAACAGGATACTCCTCATCGTCAACTACAATATTTCCAGCTGCAATTCCAGGGCCATATTTTACTTCAGGTGTTGGCTTCGTGTTCGATGTAGAAGTCGGCGTATTTTGGAACTCCTTCATGAGGCGCGGAGCTTCATAAGTGTAGTCTTCGAACACTACCGGATGGTCCCATCTCGGAAAGTCCACATAAAGCGTGAATCGTTCTTGACTGTCCATTTCTTCGTTGCCCATCGCCTCATCCTCTGACACATCGACAGAAGCCAGAGCAGTTTTCTCAATATTGCCATCGCTTTGCTTAGTCTGCTTACGGACTGCGACGCGTTTTCGGTTGAGCTCCTCTACCTCTCTAGCCTTCTTCGCGACCGTCTGAAAGACCAATTGATCAAGCCAATCGTTCTGTGGTATCTCATTCATCTCATGCTTCTTGAATAAAAGTTCTAGTCTTTCCAGTTCTACCTCCTCTGGAAGTTTGGGCTCTGGGTCTTCATTTCGTCGCTTCCTCTTGGGGAGTGGTATGTGAGGTGTTTGAGATGGAAATGCACCATCGGCGCGACGTCGTCGGTATACCTTGCATTTTTGTCGACCCTTTCTCAGAATTCCATCTTCATCGAAAAGAGAGATCGTGGTACCTCCAAAGGGCACCGCATGATCTAAAGCATCGTCTGGCAGCAATGGTGAATTATCCCAGATAGTAAGCGCGAGTTGAGAGGTGATGGGTAGATCCTTGATCAACACTGGGAGTTCAAGCCATTTGTTCCACGTTCTGCTGTTTTTGAAGAATTGGTGTGGTGTCTGCATGGGCATACCTAAAGGCTTCGATTCAGCCCACACCTGAGCAGTGACATAGAGCTCCGATGTGGCACTCTGCACTGATCCGACATGGCGTATTTCAGGATGTTTGAGTAGTGTGGAATATTCAGTTGGTATCTGTTTACCCTCGAGCGTATTACTTGTTCTATGTTAGATTGGGTCCATGACAGTGACAATGGACGACAATCCGGAAATCTTCATTCGTCCATCAACGCGCAGATATAACTTACATTCTTACACAGACAGGAAAATCCACCTGTCTTGAGGTAGCGAACGTGTATGCATCCATTGGTGCATCTTTTGGACCTGCCAGAATGCAAAGGTCATCATCACTGTTATTGCCTGACTTCCTCATAACGGAGATATTGTCCTGACTCGTGTCGATAATCTGACGCGCTAGTTCGAGTCATTAGCGTCAAATCGCGTTGTCGCGTTAATAGTGTGACGAAATCCCATTCCATGAGGCTTGATTGTTCTGCCTTGTCAAATCGATTGCTATATCGAGTGTTCTAGGTTGCAGCCTTATGGTCTGCTTTATGCGACTCAGGCTCAGGTGAATAAATACCTGCGCCAACCGCAAAGATATTTCAAAACACTCTATCAAATTTCTACTACCGCTTTTTCTGGAAGACGCGGCAGACTATTACCAGCATGGCTAGACTCAATATAAGAGCCGATTCATCAGATATCGAACCTCCTGCGACATCCAGCTCGTCAGGAGAACGACACGCTACATCTCCTGAGACTCCTGCCAGCAATATAGAGTCAGATTTTTCAGATAAGGAGAATCAGACCACCCCGCGATCGAAGAGGCAAGCACACAAGCGCAAGAGTAACGCGGCTCCTATGTCAGAGCGAGGCGAACCGTCAGCTAGTTTAAGTAAACGGAGAAGGGTCGAGGAGGGACCAAGGACGCAGAGCAGCAGAACAGCTCTCCAGAAAGAATTGAATGAAAGAGGTCGAAAGGACTATTATGATCCGGATCAAAATGAAGCCGAGAAGAGAGCAGTCAAGCGGAAGCTACGCGACCTGACGTCTCGTGTCAATGATTCAAGGGCCGAGTTTCTGAGATCTGGAAATACTGGTATCGTAGATACCTTGAAGGAGGCGGATGAAATCTACAAAAATGTCAAGCAGACTTCTGCCGCGACCATTGATTCCAGATTACTTGTCACAGTCGGTGATCTAGCATACAAGAAAGTCAACACACTGTCATTGGGGGATACTTCCACAGGCATAGATGTTGATGATTTCGTAACGAAATGCATATCATTCATGAAGGGTAGCATCAACGATCCGAGTCACAATCAGACAGCCACACAATCAGCATCTACACAGAGAAGGAGACGAAGAGAAGCAGAGGTTGATGAAGATGAAGACGGTGAGCCGATGGATTGGATCTATCTCGGCAAAAATGCATGTCTTCTCTACAACGCTCGGCCATCCCTCCCTGGCTTCCTACTCGGTCCACTGTCAGTTCAAAAGAAGGTTCGACAACAAACTCAGCGTCGAGCCAAAGAAGCTCGCTCTGATCCATCACAAGCGACCCGGCCTGTGGCTCTTGGACAAGAAGATCTCGAGAAACAAGAATCAGCCAATCTGACAGTTGTCTGCAGCGAGATAGCGCACCTTCTTGACAACACCATTAAGCGTGGTGAAGCCCGTGTCGAAGAAGAGTATGAAGCGCTTGCCACACCAGAATACGAGCCCACCGACGATGAAATGCGCTTCCTCATGTCCAAGCACGGGTTGAGTGATAATGCTTGTGTCCCTCTCTTCAACTTTTGCGTCAATCCCCAGTCCTTCGGTCAAACAGTCGAGAACATGTTCTACGTTAGTTTTCTGATCAAGGAAGGCAGAGTAGGTCTGGACTTCGATAGCAACGGTCTTCCAACGTTAGGCACAGCTGCCCCCGATAAAACCTTCGCAGAACATCAGGAAACACAAAGGAATCAAGCTGTATTCACTCTTGACTTCGACATCTGGAAAGAGTTAGTAAGCAGCTTCAGTATCGAGAAGAGTATCATACCGCATCGAGAGGAGGAGGAATGGGATGATGGAACTGTATAAGATTTCCGGTACGATCAAAGAAGAAGTTTACGATCGATCGTGCCACTATTTGTTTCTGCATTGGATTCAGTGGTTGTTGTTATAGCGGTTCTAATCAGCGTGGCGTAAGAGTTTCACACGAAGGCAATGCTTGTGGATGGAGAAATGTACTTCATTTGTTCGAGTATGAGATATACCAGAAGAGTCGAAGCACAAAACACATTTCTAGATGTCTGAAATAGACCTTCTAGATGCAAATAGTATTATTCAGATCATCTGTGCATACAGAGAGCGTTGAAGGCGTTGATTGAGTACACACAACCCTATCTTTAGATGCGAGCTATGTTTTCCTTTCGACCACATAACGCTACCAGCGAGTTTTCTCATTGCTCAGATACTCCTGACAGCTTTGGTCCTGATGTTGAGACAAAACCTCCAGCTGAACTGGAATTCTCGTCGGTACGATATTTACACTATCTCATCTCAGACCAAGCGACTTCTCAGCAACGGACACATCAAGACCCGTCTACAGACTGGCATTGAGTCTACCAACAGAGGAGACGAGATTGAGAACCACGTCCATAACCTCACCTTCATCGAAGATAAGCAAACCCGACCTCAGCTTTGATAAATGGATAGCCAGAGCTATCGACCTTTGGAAGCAATTTCACCTTCCTCTCCGTCTCCTTTTCAAAGGCCTCAATCCATCTCTTGACCTCACCCTCATCACTCCAATCACTCACCATTTCCTCACCTTTACCAACTTGGTGTAATTGTGTTCCACTAGCTTGTGTGTTCTGTGGCAACGGGACGAAATTTTCGATGGCTCCCCCTGTCTTCCCACTGAGCAACTCCTTGCACAGATACGGCTCTGCAGCTAACGGTCTGCCGATACCAACGCCATCACAAGCGTTTTGAGATACCGCTTGTGCCATCCCGGAAGCAGTGCGGAAACCACCCGTTACGTATACTTTGGTCTTCTTCAGGTGAGGACGAATCATCTCAGCGAATTCTATAAAGTATGCTTCGCGAGCTTTCGTTGATTCTTTCTTATGCTCGAAGGCTCGACCTTCGAATGTACCGCCGGAGAGGTCCACGAAGTCGACACGTGCTTCTTCCAGACGTATACACAGATCTCGACAGTCGTCTGGTGTTGTGCCTATCTACTGTCAGTTTCGAGATATTCTGCTCAGACAACATGAAGGCAAAACTTACCGCCGGACTGAAATTCAACACTATTCATCTTAACACAAACAATAAAGTTAGGGTCCGTAACTCGACGATGAACCTCCTCTATGATCTCGAACACAATACGACTTCGATTCTCCAGTGAACCTCCATACTCGTCCGTGCGCTTATTCGTAGTCTCAGCCAAAAATTGAGCAAGCAAGTACCCATGCGCCATGTGTATCTGCAAGCTCGTCAACATCCTCAATTCAACCTTACACCTCGATCCATAGAAACCAAACCACCTACCTGCACACCATCAAACCCAGCCTTCCAACAAAGATACGCCGTCTCACCCCACTGCTTAACCAAATCCTTGATCTCCGGCACCGTCAACGGCCGCGGCTTCGCAAAACTATTCCCAGCCCAAGATATAGTAAGATGAACATCACTAGCACTAACAGGATCGGGATTCAAAGCCGCACTCCCCTGTCGACCCGGATGACTCAATTGACATACAAAAAGCGAGCCGTGGGCCTTGGCTGCATCGGTCAGTTTTCGAAATTGCTCTATACGTCCGTCGTGGTTATCGCAGAGTATCGGGTTGCCGTAGGCTTCGACGGCATCGTAGCGGATCATAGTGTTTCCAGCTACGATGACGCCTATGTCGCCTTCGCCCCAGCGTTTGTATAGATGGATCAATTCGTCTGAGGGGACGCCTCGGGTGTTCTGTTGGTTTCACTCATCGGTTAGTACTACTCTACTACTACAGCTGTAGAATGATAGATTTCGGTTTTGATCCTCATGGATATATGTAGCAAGGGGGTGTTTTACGAACAATGTCTTCACCGTCTTTGTTCCACTGACATAGTCTTTCTGTCATGGGGGCTTTGAGAAAGCGATTCTTGGCCACACGCTTTGAAAAGGGGAACTCGATTGATTCGGCGAGTTTGGAAATATCCGCGTTTTCATCACTCTTGACTCGCTGACGGCCATTACCCTCTTCGTGAGTCGTTGTGCTGTGAGGATAGTTCTCGGCCTCAGGACCGCCTTGTGCCGTGGTTTTGTCGTATTCCATGTTAATTTCGGTTTTCGTGGTTGTTGTATATTCTTGGAGATGAGGTATGATGTACTTTTGTAACGTTTCCACGATACTAAGGCTATGGGATATGCGGTACGTTCATATATACAATTGTCATGAGGGGATACGATTAGCTTAGTGCGTGGGGTATGTTTGATGGATAAATGATTGAGATACTGTGTTGTTGATAACCTCATGTCTTATACCTCGGGTTTGAGAGAGTTTCCCCCAAAGATCAAATGCAACATCACCGTATATCAGTGGTAATGGAATGTTGATCACATTGTCTTCTCGAATCTCACTGCATTCTCCAGATGCCGATATTGTCCTGTAAGAAATCGTGAAACGTAGACGTACGTGTGAAAGGAATCGCTCGCATCAAGACGTGCTCCTCCAGGACTTGGCGTTAGACCCTTCGGCTTGAAGCTAGATTTCGATACATGGTTTCTATCCCAGGATCAATTGTTGAGTTAACGTCTCAATCACTCTACGGTCGTTTCTCTCTTGTTTGTTCGAACGTTCTTCACTCGCTTTAGTACATCATATTTTCTGCGAAGGGGGAAGTGATGCCGCTTTCAACACCGGGAATGTACGAAGAAACAAGAATGTCAAGACAAGCTTCTACACCATGATAATACCTTCCATTTTTAGGAAGAGGTCAGCTTTTCACGCGCGCGACTAGACGTTGCTTCTGCTGATCAAGCTGAATTAGTCATGGGAAAATCTGATTCTTCGTGACACCCAAGTCCTGGCAGAAACTAACAGCGCACGTTGGGTAATCATGGCGTGAGGGGTGCGCCAGTTTTTTCTGCCAGACCTTAACACCTCATTATGACAAACGCATCGAAACCCGGTCACCGTAAATTCTGTCATTACCAAGTTTAAACCTTTGAGGTCAAACTACGGGCATGGAAATTGACTCCCTGACCAGCGAAGTCCCTCCGTCGGCTGCCACTATACCATGAACGGTATTTTGTTCTTTACCTCGAGATTGAATTGCTGTGATGTGTAGTCACAAGCTAAGGTAAGAAGAATGCTCTCAAGGTAATACTTAATGAGCAGCTCGTAATAGATATTCGCAAGATTCCGTCAAGCCACCTCACCAGTGTTAAGAAAGTCCGAAAATAGCATCCTATTCACATAGACATCTAAGATGACTTCATTGCCAGGTGCAGGACCAACCTCCAACAGGGTAGCGACATACTTTATCCCTCCAAACTTCTCCAAACATCTCGCTCCAGGTCCGATATGTCTGGGTCAGCTTATTCACAAGATCACTGAACCAAGTCAAACTATCGATGACCTTCCTGCAATAGATCTGTCCTCTTACAACATAAATGTTGAGACGGTTGCAAGCGATGCCATCGCCCATGCCACCAGTAATTTAACCTCAATCAACACAAGCCTCTTCCATAAGGCTGTCCAAGTCATTGGTGCATCACGAGGTGCTAAGATGGAAAAGCTGAGCTACCAAAATGTTATCGCTGATATCGCCGAGTTCAAACTCATCGCCATCGATCCTACAGCCGATTATATACAAGCCAGTCTACAGCAACAGCCAATTCAATCTTGGGTGAAGAAAACCTATTTCAGCAAGGGAGTATACATGGTGACAGGTGTTTTAATCGCTACACCAAGAGGTGATCCTGACGGATCCAACGCATCTACAACAAGCGAGGGTGATAGCTCAGATGAGGCGAGCATCGACGGAGCTCCACTGACTAACAAAAACACAAGAGAAACACTATCGAAAATTATTCCTGCGACTTCTTTCGTCTACGGATTTAGACTCCGACAGTGTTTCTTCCGCCGTGGTCGGGCTGGGTCAGTCGTCCACGCTAGAGATGCGAAAGAACATGCAACAGAAGCGTCGAAAGTGCTACCTGTCAAGGAAAGATCAGTACTTAGTTACTCAGGAATCGCAGAGTCTGATCTGAACATCGATCAGCTCGGATCAATCGCTGAAGGTCTATTCGAGGCTGCTGTATGGGATGATGCGAGTGGAGATGATTGTACAGTTGTACTTGCGACTTGGAAGTCTCAGGAATAGTCAATTTACATCAAAGCAGGAATGGAATAGCGGGAAGTCCGCCTTGTATAGAGCAGCATAAGTACTCTAGTAATCTCTTGTCGTGGAAGCGGACTGAAACTAGTAGTATTGCAGTGAGCTGCATCGTGTCACTGTCATACTATGGCGGTTGACGGAAAGTAGGTGTGTTCAAAATCAGAAACATTTGTACAGGCTCACAACGTAGTTTTTGGCAATTATTTAGTGGACCTAGCCTACTATCAAGTAGCCGGACCAGTATATAGAGGACCGGCGACTCGATAGTGGCACATTCAATAATACGGTCAGAGTTGTATCGTCTAGTATGCATGTATTTTTTCCAAGATGATAATAATGATTATAGTGGTGGTGGTCGATGACAATAACAACGATGGCGATGTTGGTGAGGTCGGTGAGGTCAGTGCCTATAACAATAGGTCTTATAGGTATGGTGGTCCAGGGAGGACCCCGGGGCTAATACATGATAATACAGGGTTGGTTTGTAATGCAGGTGGAGATGCCGGCTAAGTAGGGGGCCGGTGCCAGTAGTAAGTGGCTGAAAAGTGATTTGGTCCTGTACACATTCCTCTCTTGACCACCGCTTGACTGCCTAAAGAAAGCTATACATCTACAGCATCATCTCGAGAGCATCGACTGCGGCCTCACATTCACACATGATTGCGTCACGTTTCTATCTATAGAGCAAGCAGCTATGCAAAAGAAATCTAGTGTTTCATCTTTCTCAGGCAGCCAGTCTTGCGCCTAATTCCACGATCAAATACCGCTTCGTATACTTCCAACATCTTTGATTTCCATCATATACGGCCAGCAAGACTGCCATGAAAACATGTTCTACAGACACGGAGACCTCAAGATAACAAGATACCTTCATTCTCTAACCACACTAGATTGATTGAAAAATCATGTCTTCGATTAAATAGACATCTAACTCAAGCACCTAGCCGCACGAATGAGGCATCCCGTTTCAGATATATTCTTGTCCATGATCCCCTTGCACATACACTTCTGATTCAACAATTCAGCCTTCTGACTCAATTTCAAACAGCCGACATCTTCCTCACACAAGGAAGACTAATCCTTGTCAGAACATGAGCAATACATAGGCCTTGAAGCAACCATGACACGTCTTGGACATATCAAGATGCAATGCACTCATCCCACGCAATCGTCCGAACTTTATAAGTGAAATGCGAGAATTCACGTGTATATCTGTCATCGCGCTACTTACATCTGTTCAGCCAAAAGATACCCACTGGGTCTGATAACAGCGATTCAATAATCATCTAGTCAGAACTCCAGCAAGAGCTCAAGATGCTATTCACAGCCATCGTCGCCGCCGTCCTAGTGACTCTCACCATCGCGTCTCCAATCTATCCCATGCATTCCATGCAAACGATGGAGCCTCGCTATCATTCTGCTAGAGGTGAGTACAATGTTCTCTAAATTCACTGTCATTCAGTCGTGATCCAGGAAAAGCTAACTACTTCTGGAAAGCAGGACTACGCAGAACGAATATGAGAAATGATCGTCCGGTCCCAATATGGTAGATTCGAGGGTATTGCGGAATTTAGTCCTGGATCGGATTTATTGATTCAGAGATGTTGCTATACATTTCTGAAGAATGTACTGGGCGGGTCTGAGTAACAATGCAGATTGATTCATATTGAGTCAAGTTGAATTGCATTTTGTTGGGCTGAGTTGGAGTTCAGGTTGATTGTGCTTTTGGATGGGGACTTGTCATATGCTAGATGCTATATAGCTCGCAATGTAAAATATCGTACTTGGACGAGACACTCTTCTCATTCTCATTATTCTAGCTTTTAGAAATACACCTAGTGAAATGGCTTGAAGTACCGACACTGTTTTCCTGATATCAACGCCATCCGTCACAAGATCCCAATAGACAGATAACTGTGTCAGGTATAGTATCAAAAACTCATCCCGCCACACCTTCACCATCCCAATACAATATTCAAGAAGAGAATCCACTTGTCCAGATACTGTAGAATACTGTCAATAAGATCGGCAGACAAAATCACCTCCAATTTCCAAAGTATCGAGAACAAAGACCCGTAATCACCGCTTCGCCTCGATAAAAGCATCGAAAACGGCCCTCCCCTCCATCCCCCTGATTTTTCCAGCATACAACCACCTAATAGGTCCCCCAAAATTATCGTATCCAACCGTAGCGTGGAACAAAACGTTACCACCGTTGGCATCAACGTCTGCCGAGCCAGGCGATACAAGACCCCAATCTGGCGACTCGGCGAGAGCAAGAGGGAATTTAGTCCAGGGTCCATGTACAGACGATGCACTGGCTCCTTTCAAATCGTACTTGACGCCGTTGTACATGTGCGTCGAGTAGAGTAGGTAATAGAGCTTTTCGTCGTTATTATAGAATAAGGATGGTGCTTCGACTAGAGGGCCATCGCTTCCGTCTTGGGCTCTGTCGATTAGGGTTGTGGCTGAAGAGATGGGATTTACGGGTGTGATACCGTCATAGGGAGAGATTTCGAGGAGCTTGATGGGGGTTGGGGAGCCCGGGGAGAGACAATTGCCATCGACTTTGTAGATAACGTAGAGTTTTTGTGTTTGGGGGTCGAGGAATATTGTAGGATCTATGGCGCCGCCTTCTGAGACTGGACAGATCATGGGTGTGTTTGCGGGGGTGTAGGGTCCCTTGAGGGTCTTGCTGATGGCGGTACCGATGCAGTGGGTGTTGGGCTTGGATGAGATGGCAGCTGCGTAATAAAGGACATAGTTTTCGTTCTCGGCTTTGTGGACATATGGTGCCCAGACGTCAGGGTTATGGGCGGTCCAGCTCCCTGGGACAGGAAGGGCGTCTTGGTCCAGGAGTTTCCAGGTTGGGTCGTCAAAGGATTGTGTATACGCTATTTGCACGTTGGTGCCGTTGCCTCCCGTACCAAAAGCATAGAATCCGTCATCTGCTTGATACAGAGATGGATCTGGGAAATTTTTAGCAAGTACTGGCTTGACCCACGTGGTCGTGTAGTTTATATTGGTTACCACAGATCGTCGTCGGATTGGTATAGCTGTGACAAGACCACATAATGACAACACGCTGATGATCGGGAGATATGTAAAGAGATGCATCGTGATATGAGCAGTTGAAATGTTAGACGAATTGTGAAGTTTGTGTAGCTATGGTTATCTTGACAGCTTCCTGTATTGGTGAAAGATCATAGCATTTATATAACATTACCACATGAGGACCTCCATTCAAACCAGTGATTGGTTCTTCAACCAGCAGACCTTTGGTACAGAGTGCAAATTTTGCTTTGGTACAGATCACTCCAGGTATTTTGAACCAGGGGACAAGTCATGGTTAAGCAGGCAACATGTTCATTCAAACAGACTATCTCGACCTTTACATTTTTGAGCATGGTAGCCTCACGGAATGGAAACAGGAGACACCACGAGGAAAATGGGTCTAAGTGTGACCCGTATAAGGCCTGCTGCTGTTTGGTGACTTACCTGCTCAGCCGGAGTCAGCTTTGTCAAGGGTACCTGAGGTCATTGTTTGGACGCAACGGTAGGACGAAATACTGATTCGGGTCATAGTATCTGCGAGTGTTGCCTGAATGGGATAGAGAAAGCTTTGATAAGCGTGTGATCCAGGCTCTCCTTGGCAATGATGAGATTGTCGGTAGTGGTGAAGATTTTGTAAGCGGTTCTAGGCAGCAGATATGTCTGATACGGGTAATCTAAAGGCACAAATACCGTATTCAATGCTGCGGACAAGGCCCAGGGGTTTGGGTGGCATGTTTGTTGCCCTCCTGGTAGAGCAACACTGCTTAGCCATTGTGCTGCCGAAGATTTCTGAGTAGCAGTTGGTTATATTGCGATACGTTGTAACCCAGTTGAAGCAGTGGCATGCGTATGACCTATGTAAAATGTATGAGATATGAAATAGCTGGTATGCAGGTACTACAGTAGGTCCCAAAAGTCTGAACCCTGTGTACCTATTGTAATGCTTACAGGCCTGATAAACATAATCGCTAGGCGGACCCCCGCCCCTAACTGATTAGCCTATATGGCTGCGGAGGTAGGCTCTAATAGAGGCTACGTCACCTAAACTATACCTAGAAGTCGGGTGCCAACTTAGAAGTGGATAAACTAGTCACGTATAAGAATCTTTTAATCTTCCTTTGTCCTTACCTTTATATAAGACTAACACTCTATATTCTCGATCTAAATAGTCTATTATTACAGCGAGAGCTTCACTACTAATACGAGTACGATTTTTTATACTAATATAGTGATTAGGCAGGAAAGGAGTAGTATAGATTGTAAAATCAGATTGGGGGTTCAGACTTTTGGGACCCACTGTAAGGAAAAGTCAAATTTCTGAAACGTCAGCATCTCAGCATCTGTAGGTGGAAAGGGGGGCCTCGTCGCGTGGGAAGAAAAGGCATATATGCGCCCTGATTACTTGCCTGAATCATGGCCTCCTGTTTCCAATCGTGTGTTAACCATCGGCCTTGCTATTGAGTACGGTGTGAGATCCAATGACTTCTATGATCCGCTCTCATACTTCGACAAGCATAGTAATTCATGCGGGTGAGGCAAACCATCAGCTGGTGATGTATCGAGAGACAAAGAGTAATATTGTTAATGATACAGCAAATCGAGCTATTGCTTTTGTCATCCCTCCGGAGATGCGCCAATTCCACGAGTGTGATGCCTTCTTTTTACATTCTTGCATTGCGGAAAGAAGTATTTAGGATCCCATTACCAACAGCCAAAGAGTTGGCCCATCTGAAAGCTATGAGACCGACATGGCGCTTAACTTCCATGCAAAGTCGTCAATCGACTAGTCTGTGAGCTCAAATTCGAACAGAAAATCGCTGGTCTGATGAAATGCAAAAACCCAACAGATCGTAAAGCGGCAATTACCTCCTGTGTCAAACCGAACGAGGTGTCGTTCGACACCACCAAGCTGACAATTGCATATTCAAACACCTCCTCCGCTTCTATTGACCTGCACTCCTAGCTTCTGGTTCGCATTGCTTGTGCCCTCTTTCCAGTTTCTTCTTCCTTCTTCCTCCAACAATCGTTTATTGGTAGCTTCCTGAGCTCTTTGATTGTTGATATAGAAGTATGCAGCAACAGGAAATACCACGAAACTGGCTAACAAAGCTTTCTTCGATCCACTGAAGAAGGTAAGTTTTTGTTACAATTAGCTGGTCCCATACAAGACCTACCTCAAAATTGGACCTGGACGGTAGCCTGGAATAGAACCATGAGGAGTACTCATATTGACAAGATTGACGGCAAATACGAAACCTGCAATGATGGATCTAGCCCTACATCAACAATGTCTAATTATGAGGCCTTGTATTGTAAGTCTGAGATGTCTGGCGAAATGAAGCACACGAATAATTGCCCTGGCTTGTCATTGATGGCACTTGCCTTCTACATACCAATGACTGTGGCATTTTCGGTCGCCGCTGAGAGGGGAAATTCGGGGTTCGTGTAAGCTAATGACTCAGCAGCTAATCCCTAGAGTTTCCGGAAATAGGCACCGGACTTTCAGGCATCGTGACTTGATCATTGGGGAGCGCCAAGATTACCTCCCCCATCTTCCGCTGAAGCTTCAGGTGGTTTGACCGCCCGTATCGCCGGGGCGAACCTACCAGCAATGCCACCACCTCGAAGTCTGTGCCAAGGAGAAACCTGGTTTTCAGTCAGGTTGTTAGTACTGTAGTATGGGATTGCGCACAGGCCGATCTATTCAGAGTATACAGTTACTACTGTTCCATCTCGACGCACAATCCGAATCGACTATCCAGTGCATGATGTGCACCATCTGTCTTTCCTGCAACATGAAGATGGCATCGCCTGGTCAGCTTGACCTTGGCTCTCGTATCGTTGGATCGTGGCTGAAGACCTAGAACCTTTTCGGCCAATCGCTAGTCAGCCTCCTTTTCGCGAGCATGCAACACAGAGGATTTGACAATTCTAATCTTGGAACGTTATTGCTGCGTACCACGATATTATCTTGTGTCGGAAAGCTGATACATGATGAAGATAAGTTGACGAGAAAACAATAATACACGATCATTAGCCAGCTCTGTATGAATCGGTACTATCGAGTGACACCTCCAGACGCGACAAAATGATCACCACTGTCTGGATACCGCTTCCCGATCACTGGAAATTGACAGAAGTTCAGGCCGGAGTGCAAGTCATCATCGCCATTCTCTGTACCTTGGGGATCTTCGCTTTCGCACGCTTCTGTTGGCAGTTGTCCAGCTTGAACGTTGCTAAGAATAAGGCAGTTACTTTAAGCTCATTAATCTCAATCAACACCATCGGCGAGGCTTTCGATGCACTCTTCTTACTTCGACGCAATGTCTTTCGTCCAAGATATTGGAGAATTCTTTCACAATCGATTACTGTGATCTTCCTTAGCGTCGCTGCTATCGTGTCGGGACCGATTGCTAAAGCTTCCACAAGAATTGGAACTGATATCCATTCGCTTGCTGAATCTGGTTTACTGGCAAGCAGAAGTACTAATAGTCTCGGATACGGTTATGTCCAGTGGAACCAGACTGCTACCAGCTTGGATCGTGCAGGGTTTCCATATGATCAATTGCTAGATTTTGTACCCAACACAGATCTCAAGTGGGTGTACAAACCTGAAGAATGGAATTCGAGTTGGACTATGACCTGCAACAGGACGGACTACCAGCCTGTCACGCTGTTCGACACCGGGAATTGTACTGGATTGTATCAGGAATTACCTGGTATCGACGATTTCTTCCCACAAGATAACTTCGATGCCATTTGGTCATCATGGTATGGACTATACAAAAATTCAACCTTTCTCACTGATGCACTACTTGTCGTGGGAGGTTGGACTTTTCCAGGGTATGACAGCAATACAGGAACTACTCTGAATATGACTTTCTCGGTCGTCGCTGTTCAGCTGCAACATCTTGCTAGAGCCAAACAAGGTAGCGGTTGTCGATATGGTCGAGGGCCTATCCAAACAAGCGCGTACAATATGGTTCAGTGTGAGCTCAAGCGCCGCGACACATTGGTCGATGCATACAATACTGCTTTCCCAGATCATGCAGATCGTGACGCTGTCGTCGATGCTTATGTCTCACACTATACAATGAGAATGGCCAAAGAATCTGTTGAAGGACGACCGATTACTGGCATTACAACCGATGAACTGATACGGTTTTATCAATCATATCTGGCTGTCAAGGACACGTATCACCCACAACCTGTAGCAAGATCTATCAGCATGAACGTACCAGTTGTTCAAATATCGCTCACTTTTGTGTTGATAGCATCTCTACTGTTTGTTTTGGATCTTTTCGGACTCATCAACTAT
Source organism: Camptophora hylomeconis (assembly GCA_032357745.1). Lineage (NCBI taxonomy): Eukaryota > Fungi > Ascomycota > Eurotiomycetes > Chaetothyriales > Chaetothyriaceae > Camptophora > Camptophora hylomeconis. The sequence continues at coordinate 1,379,982 of JAOTMB010000002.1, read as the reverse complement.
TTGTGGTTTTTATGGAAACATCTGGATATCGTTGCCCAGACTCCCGAATCGAAATTGGACTGGGCTGTACAATCAATCATTCAAAAGTCTGATGATCCGAATACTCCCGTACCTCGTTCGGCTTCAAGATGGAGTGTGGTGGCAGCGGTCCCGGGAAGTCATGTCCATCTCGACAAAGCAGAGAAGTTGCGAACATATTTTGAGCACGCAAAGTTCCACGGTTCTGATCAGGAAGATTCGATACCTCTGAACTCTGAATCATACCCGACGCCATCAATTAGTGTCTCAACTCCTCCGAGCTCTTCCTCGAACATAAATCCATACGATACTCAGTATGGCAGACCCAACACTAATCCCGGATTAGGGATGCAAACACCAACTGGACATATGTACATGCCATACAACAGTCATGCTGGCTACTCACGTTTGACATGACCCTCATCTAAGTCATGGGAGTGAGGTTGTCGCTACTATTCCGAAGCCGCAGATCAGAAATTCAATACCACGTGTCCTGGTTGGTTCGAGAAACGAAAATCAAATCCTCGTGTTGCGTCAGTAGGGCAGAAGGCTTACTCTTCCACTTATCGTGCTTCACATTGCATTGTCACAGATCAAAGCAACAAAATTTCCGTTGGAACAAGTGAAGGTTCGGTATGCAATACGCCTTCACAATATCCGTTTGTTTTCTAGCGTCTTCAATATATATACCCTAATTTGCAGACCTTTGGTACAATGTTTCCTGTCAATGCTACTATCCGCTCTATCACTTGAATACGCCTGAGTTAAACTGATCATTACTCTGCAGAATGGATAACCCACCTCCGTACGACAACAATGGAAAGTTGCCAGACTGGTCGTCTGACGAAAAGAGAAGTTCGAAAGGGAAAGGTCGTGAGTTCTCTGATGACTACGAAGATGATAATCACTCCAGCCATGGCAGAAAGCAGTTGCAAATCGAGGGGCGAGACGACGATTCAACTGATAATGATCGACAACTTACTCTGGGGGGTGCTCGTGGCGCAACCACTGCTGGTGGTCCAAGAATTACAATCAATCGAAACTTACCAACACAACGCATATCTGCGTCATACTTCCGACCCCAGGCTACCTTGGATCAGCCGTTAGACCTTGACATTCATTTGGGCAATACTGTGAACAACGATGCACTTGTCGTACACAACGCTGACAACCGACTCGCAATATTCCGTCCACCTCCGGGCTTATCGCATGATGAGCGGCTTGCTCTTGTGCTCAGTAAGAATCCCGACATCGACTTTGATGATGCACTAAAGATGGTCGAGCATGCGGAGGAAGAAGTCGAAATTGAGGATGTATCGGATATGCATATAACACCTTACGTGAACAGGAGTTCTGCTGGCTCCAAAACAGCAGCGGCACCACAAAGAAATATCACCATTAGACCTCAGTCTAACGTCACCGCAGTAAGCAGACAACCCATAGAAGAGTCGACATATTCTCCGCCGACTCCACAACCAGTGTCCAGAGCTCGTTCGTCAATTTCTTATGGTGGACGCGCACCGTCAATTACACCATCAGAGTCTGCATCCCAGATTCCAAAGACAGCAGCAGAGCAAGAAGATGAGGATTTCCAACTCGCTCTTGAGCTTTCGAGACAAGAGAGTGGTCCTCCTCAACAGAGATCGCTTGGAGAGCCCTCAGGTTCCAGGTTTCCACAAGCCAACAATCGCTCTGTTGCTCCTTCAGCTGCACCTTCTACCGTGTCCATGCCATCATTGCTGCAAAATTCTGCAAGATCGCGCATCATAGCTCCAAATCAAGCTGTAGCCGCACCGCTCCCAATACAGCCTCTGTTCGCACCGGGTACTGGATCTTCTCTGGTAGGTGGCAGTCATAACGGTCTACTTCCAAGGACAAACACCGCAGTTGAACAACAACGACTGGCAGATCTGGCTGCAATTCAGAATCTCCAAGCAGAACGCTCTGCTCAACGAAGTATGGCAGAATCGGATCTGTATAGTCAACTATCATCTCCACCAGAGGACAGAGCCGTCAAAGCACAACTAGCATTGGCTCGAGAAGACCTACGTGATTCCAGATTAGCGACCCAGATGACAGCTCTGTCATTGAATCAAAATCGATTGGCATCCATGAGACGATTTGCAGATGAGGATGAGATTGCTGCAGCACAACGTCGGGTCGATGCTGAAAGTCGTCGTCGCTTTGAACTTGCGCAAGCCGAATCTCGAAAACAAGAGTCAATGGAAAAAGCTCGAGTACGCGATCGACGCTGGCAGGCAGAACAAGAAGAGCTTCGTGAGCAGGAAGAACGAGATCGAGCATTTGCGCTTGAACTACAGCAGATGCAACATGATCATGTTGTTGAGAAAGTCGACGCATTTGGTCGTGCTACTCAACAGCCACGTCGATCCTGTCCTATTCACCCAACTCGACATAATCTTGAGATGTCTACTTTTTCAGATGTTGATGGTGAGCATCGTGAGATCACCTACGAAGCTAGCCCAACTGATCGCTGGACTCCGGAGAACGATCAACTTGCTCTACAAGGATGGGATGACTATGAGAGAGCCGGTGGTAAACCTCGAGGTGGTTCGTCCAGTTCATCAGTGAGTAGAGGTAGGGGACGAGGCAAGAAGAGATGAGACAGGCGTCCGGCAGCATGTACTATGGTAAGGGGTATGATACGGAAGCTTAGACTACAGTAGCTCAGGGACAGGGCTAGACTGAGCTTCACATGCAAGCTATCTCACACCCTGATGAAATTGATTCTTCTCAGAAGTAATAACAACCAAGTAGTGATACCCTCAATAGACACGCGACCATTATCGAGACCGGTAGCCGCGACAGGACTCTTGTCAGCGATTGATTCTAGACAAGGCGCGAAGAACAAAAGTTTAGTTAAGAAAACCAACCAAAGTCCTTCTGTCCGGACACTAGAATTGATGCAGTTACCAGTGAGGTGTTTTTCTCTTGGACGATACGTAGTTTGGACCCACGTGCAACCGATTCGTGAAATGGATTGGGAGATTGTCCGATGTTCCGAGAAGTTTTCGATGGTTGGCCGAAGCTATAGCAATGTCTACTAAATTTATTGGGGCAGCCCTACAACCTCCGATCGCAATCCCTTTCAACTAAAAGTCACTTTTTCCCCATTGTTCTTCTTGTCAGTTCATTCAGAAAAACCATACATCTGATTCTTCATCAGTTTCTTCTCTCCATCTATCCATCCCTCGCACAACTCTCCTCTCCGTATATCCCGTCACAATGGCTGCTCAAGTACCAGCAAGCTCCACCGGCAGCACCAAGGTCGATGCTGTCGTTCAAAACATCAAAGCTGCAGACCCCCAGAAGCTCTCTGGTCTTGCTCTATACTCCAGATTCGTATGTTCAGGTCTACATCGAACAGACGCGTACTTTTAGCTAACTTCTCCGAAAGGCCTTTGCTGGTGCAGTCTGCTGTTCCCTCACTCACGGTGGTCTTACTCCAGTCGATGTGTACGTCACAATCCCTATTCTCGCAAGCTTCATCGCTAATCAATCTACAGCGTCAAGACAAGAATTCAGCTTGACCCAGTTACCTACAACAATGGCATGATCGGTGGTTTCCGAAAAGTCATCGCAAACGAGGGTGCCGGAGCTCTTCTTACCGGAGCTGGCCCAACATTCGCAGGTTACTTCTTGCAGGGTGCATTCAAGTTCGGAGGATACGAATTCTTCAAGCAACAATGTATCAACCAAATCGGATACGAAGCTGCCACCAACAACAGAACCGCTGTTTACCTCGCTTCCTCAGCTGCCGCCGAATTCTTCGCTGATATCGCCCTTTGCCCTCTCGAGGCTACCCGTATCAGATTGGTCTCTGAGCCAACTTTCGCTTCAGGTTTGATCTCAGGTTTCGGCAAGATCTACAGGCAAGAAGGTTTCGGTGCTTTCTACTCCGGTTTCGGTCCCATTCTCTTCAAGCAAGTTCCATACACCATGGCCAAGTTTGTTGTTTACGAGAAGGTCGCTGAGGCAGCTTGGCAATCATTGGACAAGAACACCGCTTCAGATGGTCTCAAGACAACTGTCAACTTGGGTTCCGGTTTGATCGCTGGTTTCGCTGCCGCCATTGTTTCACAACCTGCTGATACCATGCTTTCCAAGATCAACAAGACCAAGGGTCTTCCAGGTGAGGGTACTACCAGCAGACTTATCAAGATCGCAAAGGAACTTGGTATTCGTGGTTCATACACTGGTATTGGTGCTCGTCTTTTCATGGTTGGTACCTTGACTGCTGGTCAATTCGCCATCTACGGTGATATCAAGAGAGTATGTTTTTGTTCTTCCCCTCCGAAGTCCAACTGCTAACAAATTTTTCAGGTTCTCGGTGCAACCGGTGGTGTCGAAATTGCTGCTACCAAATAAACGAAATCCATCACAATTCCAGTAATGAGCGGTTTGATCGTTTAGTTCATCGAATTTCGACATAATCTTTTCCTCTTCGAACCTTTTCGCAGTTTCCATTTACGGCATATGCATGAAAACAAAAAACAAAAGGGATAAAAAGATGGTCTTAGACAAGAAAGAGTATTAGACTAGATCTTTTCATCCTCTGGATGTTTCCTCCTCTTTCTCTGGGTTAGAAGGATGGACAGTCAGACAGACAGATACCATGTACAACAAAATTCTTGCATCTGCATTCATTATCATCAATCATCTTGTGCATCACACACTGGGCAGATTGGGAAAGTGAAGAGATAGAAGTAGAGAATCAAAGGAGGAAAGAATAGAATATGGATGAATGAGCGTTAGATTTTTAGGCAAAGACTATTCGAATTGAAACTTCCTTCACATATTCTTCAGATCTTGATCGTATACATTGGCGATACCAGCATTGTAAATTCCATATGACAAAGAGGATATGTGGTAGTGGAGCAGTCTTGCGATTCATGAGTTCGCGATAAACGTATAAATCGATGTTCTCAGAATGCTAGTATACCGCAACAAACAACAACATGTCGAGACTTGAGAGCGTGAATGAGAACGAGCAACATCTCATGTCATTGTTCTCGATCATCCTAATACGACATACTGTGGAGTGATAAACTACGATCAGTATGATGTATTCAGATACTTGATTTATAGACAATCTAATCATTACGCAGTACTTTCACTATCACAATATATGTTCATCTCCGTAGTCTTTTCACGGAACACCGAAAAAACTCCCCGACGAAACAACGTCATCGGATCCCCGTCCGTTCATGAGTTTATACCCGTATCTTTTGCTCCAAAGAAAAGCAAAACACCAAACAACGAACCACAAGTTCCGTTCAGTCCACACCCACTTCCCTACAGTACTATTAGTCATTCCATCACTTTCCGTTTGCGCATCCGTCTTCCCCAGAACACAGTATTACGGACCTGGGTTCACCAATACGTCAAAGGAAGCCAGCAGCAAGCAAATCATATCAAATCAATCAACATAGAACCCATCTCTCAACTCCGGACCACCCCGCTGAAGCGAAAGATATGACAACACCCTCTCAAGCCCCTCCTCTTCCTCCCTCATTTGCTTTATCTACCTCTGTACCCTCACCTTCACCAACTCTCTACCAACCAACAAAAACCCAACACCTCCATTACCTGCACCAAACAGTAAAACTAGCAAAACTATCTCCTCCCAAACCGTCGAATTTCCGCGTCGGTTGCGTTATAGTTTCGTATCCTGAAACAACCTCTTCTTCGTCCACTACTACGAATACAGAACATTCAGAACAACAAGAAGAAGAAGAGGGAAAGATAATCTCAACAGGCTATACATTAGAACTAGAAGGAAACACACACGCCGAACAAAACGCCTTGACGAAATTATTCTCTCAGTCTCAGTCTCAATCTCAATCTCAACCCTCACCCTCGTCCTCAGAAACAAACACAGATACAAATACAAACACAAACACAAATCCCCAAACAAATCACAAAAACGTCTACCTCTACACCTCACTAGAACCCTGCGCTCTCCGACTATCAGGAAATAAATCCTGCGTAAACAGAATTATAGACCTCAAAAAGAACAACAGCAACAATAATCCAAACATAAAAAAAATAATCTTCGGAGCAAAAGAACCCTCAACCTTCGTCCAACAAAGTAAATCCTGCCTCTTACTAGACGAAGCAAACATAAACTGGGAATACATATCTGATTTGGAACACGAGATTTTAAGTGTTGCTATGGAAGGACACGATCGTACCACAAAAGAGACAGGCGAACAAGGAGGAGGAGTGAAAGCCGGTGTTGAGGGAATGTCAACTTTACACGCGAGAGTAGATGCCATGGCTGCGAATGGAGGTATGACTAAGAAAACGGATGTAAGTCATGAGGTTGAGGAGGAGAGGAGGAGACAAGAAGAACAAGAACAAGAACAAGAGCCGAGGAATCCGAAGAAGAGGATGATGGAGGTTTCGTGATAATGTATAATATATTATAATATAATATAATATAATATAATATCGGAATCATTTTGTGCTATGTTGCATATGTGACAATGATAATGATAATGATAGTAATCACCGCAATTCTGAGGATGATAAGGACAAATAGAGAGATTTTCTTCTACGGTTCTGTGCTGAACAGCTTCCTTCGTATTACTGGTAGTAGTATAGTAGGTAGGTCATAATGCTCGTTATTTTCAGTTCTACTGCTAAATGATGACTAGTACTGACCAATAGTTCCGTTTACACACACAAGATTCCACCAATCTGTGCAGGTTTCAAGTACTTTGACTTGATCTTGTCCGATATTCAGACTTCAAGCACCATCTCGTATGTGTCACATGGTAGAATCTCTTTCCCTGTGATATCGGCGAATCAATTCGTCTTTACACGAACGGCTGTTTTGGTATCTCCAAGATGGGATGTTTCAGATATCGAGATTCTGTCGTGTCATCTTATCTTTATCAGCTGTAGAAGTCATACTGTATGTGATGACCAAGGATAAGAAGGGGTGTCTTTCTGTCTTCTCATTTGTGATTCAAGTGAGAGAGGATATCTCAAGCATCTGTTTTGCATACTAGACGGGCTATGTATACAGAATTGAACGAGTTCCGTATCTTCTTTTGCAATGTCCTCATCCTAGTATCACCTCGACTTCTTCGTTTTCGTACAGCACATAAACTGTCCGCTTCAAGCTTCTTGCAACATACTCCGCTCGAGCAAAACTTCTCCTGTACCCTCGAGGACATGATCGTTCGATCCATAAGCCGTTGAGAAAATCGAGAATGAATCGTTTTGAAAATACCTCTATCTTCCCTCCCCGGTAAAGATAAAGGTAGTCCTGAATACCATATAACCGAATAAGTAGCTTCTCATCCCGCAAAAAGTTGATCGAATTTCAGTCAATCCTAGCATTTTCCAATCCTCTCCTCTGTCGAGCCAAAGCAGGAACTCGTAAATTGTTGCTAAGTCTGATACTAGTGCTGTTAACTTTTGCATGTCGTGGTTTCTTCAAACGTTTCCTGGCAACCATCACTGGTACACTAGATTTCGTAACAAGATAATTTGAGAACGATCCTAGCAAAACACCCTTCAAAGAACTTCGACCTCTTGTTCCTACAACACATAATGTCGGATCAAGCTCATCAATAGCATTGAGAATTAAATGCTTAGGACTTTTGCAATGAATGACTTCAATCATACATCTGATTTGTAAAGGTGTTTTTCGAACCAATTTGAGGAATTTCTCTGTAATCTCGTCCATAGCTCTTAGTCGTTCCATTTCCTTCTTACTTACATTCCTTGCATCAACAGATGAAGTTGACTTTAATGCTTCAGTAACGGGAAGGAACTTTGAAAACCCACTTGGTTTACCTTCCAGATCAGTAGCTTGACGTGTCAATTTAGCCATTGTATCTCCTGCTTGTTGAGCGGCTTTAGCAGATTCGGCCATAACGATTGCATTGCCCTCAGATTCCTTGGGAGCTGATTCATCTTCGATAGCATAGATTGCAAGTATTGTATCTCCATCACGAAGCATTGTGCCAACTGTCCATTCTAGAGCGTATGAAGCTTCCGTGCTCATATCGGTACATGTGAGATAAAGTTTGGTTTCACGATTGGAGTTTTCCGCTTCTTCTTGCAATTGAGTCCATTCACCTCTAATAATCATGCGAACATTTCGATCAGCAATAGTGTTATCGACAGGTGAAATATTAACTCCGAGAGTTTTGGCTTTCTGTATATCAGCATCTTCTTCGTCATCTTCAAAATCTGCTGCAGTAGGTCCTGATCGACCAAAACTAGAGGGAGGATGTATATCAGGTTTACGGTCAGCTGGCCTAGAAGGACTCGTAACAGGATCAAGTAATGATCTAACTCCTCTAGATTGAGGTGCGCTGGTGTCTTCGAAAGGTTAGCAAGTTGTCGAAACGAAAGAAAACATGACATACCTTCGTCCTGCTTCTCTTCAAGTTTCTGCTCAACTTCGTCTTTAGGAAACGTCAAAGGTTTTTGTCGGGCTCTACCACGCTCATCCTCTGTTGCTTCATCTTCCTCACTACTCGACTCTCCAACTTCTTCATCATCACTGCTCATTACAACATCTTCATCCGCCTCCTCATCCTTCTCAACTCTACCAGTAGGACCATCTGACATACTCGAGAAACTACTCGATTTATTGGACATCCTTCTGTGAGCATCAGACTCAGGACCATGTGCATATATTGATCTTTTATGTGTAGCCTCTGGTGTGAGCATAAGGGGAGCACTTCCACTTGTAGACGATTTTGCATAGATTGATGTCTCTGGCGGACTAACAGCTATCTTTGGTGATTTTGAACCTACTTGTAGATCTGACATATCATTGTCCAAGGTAGCAGCCGAGTATATGCTATTCTTGTTTTGTACACCACGTCCAGCAGTTCCCGTACTTGTCGGCATAGAAGCCATATCGAAGTTATATTGTTTCTCGAATCCTTCCTTCTCGTCAAAGTTAATCTTTGGCAATCCTGTTTGTGAAGTCTCGGAGGCAGATTTGGCTGGAGAAGGCGATGCAGCCCGATGTGGTCTCGTCCATGTCGATGGATCCGAAGGGTCTAATCTTGTCGAGGGCTTGCGTTGATCTCTTGGACTTAGAGGACTTGTGACACCAACGCCAATTCCTGCGATGGAACCATGTCGAGATCGTGGAGGTGAATCAACATCGAGCATACTGCGAATGGAAGGTAAAGGACTCTCTCCTCGACTGACTCTACGCGCAGGTTGTTCAGACGACCTCTGTCTTCCAAGATTTGCTAGAACTTCTCTATTCTCTTCGTCGAGTGAGGCTTCTAGACTCAAAGGTGCACCTATACCAACGGCGGAACCTCTTCTTCGAGCGTAGGGATCTGAGGGGCTCAGGTTCGCCATGATTTATGACACCAGATGTAACTACACGCGTGAACGAATGCGAAGTAATCGTGTGAGGTGGTGAGAAACAAGCAATAGAACTACAAACGTGGAAAGCTCACACCATGATTGAATAGAGTGACCTGCGCAGCCACACGCTTAGTTGCACCGTGTTTCTGAACAAGACATGCCACTTGAACCATTGTTCAATCGCAGGAAGGAGGAGCCGTTGTAGCTGCAGCTGCTTCTCTTGGCCATGATCACCGCCAAGGTAGAAGAAGCATGAGCATGAACAAGAGCCTGTCTGAGAAAGAGGGTGGGGTTGAACTTCTAGATTCTGGACTCTGGATCTTTTCTGGGTGGACTCCGAAACATGTGGTCCCTCAAGTTTGCTGCACATCATATGGAAATTGGGCATCATCGCGACTGGTGGCTTCTTCCTCGATCGACGAACCAATATAAGTAAACACGCATCCACCTACAATGCATAATCTATATACAATATATCGTTCTTTGAAATACAAGGCTGATATCTAAGACGTGCATAAATTGAAGGCTGACTGACTTATCATGTGTCCGGTTAGTGCTGCGCATGTATTGCGTCAGGATGACCAAAGGTTCATTGGTGAACGATAGCTGCGGATCTCAGGAACTCTCTTCCAGCTCGAGAGCTTAAGAGCTTACCAGGAACGAGCATTCTCGAGAAAGTCTCCCCAGGTAAGCAAGGCTTCATATCTTCCAATACTTTCGATACGCCAGAAAAGATATGCAAAGAACAACACGAACCTCACGCGTCAGAGGCTTTCTTTTCATCTTTCTCGTATTCCAATCCCTCTACACCCTGGTGAATTGCGCAACATGTAATACAGCACAAAACCCATCTTGCGCTGGTGTCGCACAGTTCGAAGCTTTATGTTGTCCAGCGCCATCGGTATGTTACTGGGCAAATCGCGACGGAGCAGCAGCATGTTGTCCAGCTGGACAGAATTGTAATGCGGCCGCTACCGCAGCAGTATATTCGTACTACACGACGCCAACTGTGGTTTCTCAGGTTGTGGTGTATTCCAGTACGTCGACGACACCAATATTGACGACACATCTTACCACTACAACTGTTGCTGGAATTGTGACGGTTACGACAACTGCTGGGTTCATTCTTATTGGTACACCATCGTCGCCGCCAACACAAACAGTCGTGATAAAGAGTGGTGGAACGAAATCTCAGATCACTGTACTGGAAGCTATGGTATTTGCTATGTGTACTACAGTGTGGTGGTTGCTGTAACTCGGGACTTCTAAAGCAAGTCCGACACGGGCATACGACCATGGTAAACGCCCGAGGAACGATCCGTCGTCGGTACGGAGGAGCAGCCGTCAATACATGAGAGAAGCCACGCTCCAGACTTCTTCGAATCAAGCAACAAAGTCCTGAGATTCCACAAATCTACCAGAAAGATGCAACATCTGGAGAATCAACGCTTCAAATGAATACGATAATGAGAATGCAGGAGGAGTTTTGCGATCATAATACCCATGATATTTAGCAATTTGTAATGTGATATTAGCATATATACCAGAGCCGACGCCATAATATTAGTACAGTGTTATACAGACTATGCCAACATCGGCGAGTGTTCAAACACACTCATCGCTCATATCACGTAAAAGACTTTTCCCATGTTTACCATCCGATCCACCCGTCCATGTATTCATCCTCTGTTCGTAAATCATTAACGCCGTCATCGCAAAATCACAACATCGAGCCGTGTTCATTAGTGGTTCCAGGAATCGACGATCAACAGACTTGCTTGCTCGCTCGCAGAAATCTCATCGATCCACAAGATCGTATCATAAGCTGTACCAATAACAAGCAACCCGTATCATAATCTACTGTGATCGCTCTTCCTCTTCGATTGATTTCGGCACTCTAATGCATAAAGTCAGCAGAAGAACCACAACCACGCCCCATCAACAGATGAAAGAGGAAAGGGAAAGAACTTACGAAACAACACCAGGCACAACAACACTATTCAAATTCCTCATAGCCGTAGCAAAAGCCCCCTCAGGCAGTTCTCCACCCCATCTATCCTCAACCTTCTTAACCCTCATCTGATCCCCCACACCCTCAGTAAAGATCTTGATCTTAGAATCAATCGTCTGCTCCTTCCCAATACCCTTGACCGTATATTTGTTCTTCATCTCCAATTCAATGGGGTTTCCGTCGCTGACGACCGTACACGACAGACGCTGTATATCGCTGAAGGCGGCGCGGAGTCCATACCATTGGGCTGCGTATTGTTTGCGTCCTTCGGCTATGGTTAGAGGGTCGGCGAATGTTGCGTCGTCGAGCCAGAGGGATAGTTTGCGGAGCGAGGGTCGGCCGGCGAAGAGGTCGAGTATGGAGCCTGTGAGTACTTTTTGGGGGTCGGAGAGGGAGATTCCTTGGGCGGAAGAGAAGGTTGTGTTTTCGATTTTGTAGTTTGAGAATGTGAGAGGTGCGGATGTGGATGATGGGGAGTAGACTTGAGCTGGTTTTGACATGTTGTTTGCTATTGCTCGGGATTGTGATTGGGAGGCTGTTGCTGTTGAGCTGGGGATTGAGACTCGAGGGGAGATCTGCTTCGATATTCGAGGAAATGTTTCGAAGATTGTTGGTGGGATCTGAGTCGGGACACGCATTGAGGATTTTTGTGTGGTAATGGATGATAGAGAGAATGGGCGGAAGTGTCGGGGATATATGTTACAAAGAGAAGTGAGGTCAGTCAGATATTATCGATGGTGAGATGCTGACGATTGGACCATTTGGGTTCGACGAATGGATTGAGTAGGGTTTGATGAAATGCGTGGTTGTCGGAGAGTAGAAAAGTGGTGATGAAATTTGTGTCGTCTATCAGTACTTTAGACGACGGCGGTGATGTCAATTTCTTTTCTTGAGGCGGTGGATCAATGTCAATCCATTACGACTCTGGGGAAGAGGAGTGTTACTTTAGCGTGTTACATCGATCGATCGAGACATCACACGGCAAGGGTTTAAACCAACCACTACTGATTTTCTTAACCGCTGTTTAGCCATTAAAATGCAGACGACCAAACATATCAGATTTTCTTTCCATATTGTAACCTGTGCGAGCTTTTTGCTCAAGCACTTGAATCTTTAGTAACGCCACACCTCCAAACATTGTTCTTATCGTGTTATCCTACTCTTCGTGTCTGTCATCCCGACCTATATATCCATCCTTGTCTTCTCCAGTAATAATGTCAATCCATCAACTCCATCGCTGTTCTCAGTAGACACACCATGATTCTCATTACCAGGATTGTTTTCAGTCGTGTTTCGTTTCCTTTGTCGTATTGTACACAGAACAGCTTCAAGTTCTCTTTCCAAGTCATTTAGATCTAAATCGCTACGATTAGTCTCCAATTTCCTGCGATACGTTCTCAACATCCTGCAAGTTGCTTCCGACGCCGCTGTCAGACTGCCTATCTCTGCTGGAACAGCCATGCTTGCTCTTCTTTGAGGGATTGAAGCTTGTGAACGAAGGTCGGAGGGAATCGATGGCGGTCTTCTCAATCTTCCGTTGTTGGCTCTGACAAATTTGGGAGTTGTTGATAAGGTGACAAGTGATGTTGGAGGTGACGGAGACTGTCTAGAATAGTCCGGTCTTTTCGAATCTAGCTCCAGCTTGACCTCTCCCGTGCAAGGCTGCTTGGTTAATTTCGTTGACGACCTTGCTTGCGGAGATGGAGACCTCTTCTGATTTGTTGGCAATCGTTGCTTGATGTCTGACTGTGTAGCTTCGGGAGACAAACTCTCATTGGACTCTGCAATTGAAGCTGATAGTGCAAGCCTTGAGGTTTTCCTTCTAATCGAATGTGGAGATGTCTCTCGTGTTGGCGAGCTTTGTCGTACAAATTCTGCTACTTCAACCTTTGACAAGACCTTGCGCAATGGTGGAAGTGAGGCCGGACTTTGCTTGATAGGAGTATTGTCTGTATCCCACAACAAACTCGCCTGTGACTGTGATAAATCGTGTGTCGGATTCGATAACAGATTCAAACTGGCAGTCACAGACCATATCATGATCGTGCTATCAAGCCCTGTCGAAACGATTGAACGACTTGATAAATTGTCTTGTCCCTCATCTACATCAACCAATATCATATCACTGACACCTTCAGTATGTCCTGCGTCCCGACCAAGGAGTATACCCTTATGCACATCGTATACTCTGATGGACTTGTCGATGGAGGAATAGCCTGCAAGGATTGGTGGTCCATCAAGGTTGTCGGAAACGCTTATGCATATGGAGTTAAGAGTCGCCGTCTCATCAGTATCTTTATCAGCTACTTTGAAAGTGTCGAGCGTTGCTCCAGTACTCGTATCAAGCTTGACCACAAATCGGTCCATTGTTGAAACAAAAACTATCCTCTGATCATCAGGATGTAAAGACATGGACAATGGTGATCCCTTGAGCGTGATGACTCGAGTCGAAAGATATGCTGCCAGAGATTCTCCACTGCAATCGCGGTCCATCCGCTCGCGTATCACTATAGTTCGGTCGGCTGAACAAGATATCAATCTATGGCCATCGTCGCTAAACACCACATGATGTACTGCACTTATATGATCGTCAGATGTTTGGAGTAGTACCAAACTAGCCTCACGAATCTGGAACAACTGTACCGTCCGATCTCGACTGCAAGTAGCTAGCATTGATGTTTCATCATGAATCGCAATCCCAGTCACATCAGCACTATGAGCTCGCATAGTCTGACATATGTCCCATGAGTCGCTGTTAATTGACCGCACAACACCATATCTGTCACCAGTAATAAACAGCTTGCATCCTGGTGCATATCTCATCATTCTAAGTTCATTGGTCTCGTTATCGTTCTCATCGTATAATTGGTCAAGCTCACACTGCTCGACCCGAAGTAGCGCACCGTCGTAACTCCAGAATCTAATCTCCCCGTCATTTGCCCATGTGAAAAATGATCCCAGCCCAGCGTTTTCGGGTAGTTTCTGTAGCCCTCTAATCAGGTTGCGATGAGATGACAGCTTGTCGATAACAAGTCTGCCACTGTTTGCGACCATGGGCAGCCATCGTATCGACCCCAAAGAATCAATTGATATCGTGAAATCCGTAAGGCATGCCAAAGCAACTACACTGGCCCTTTTTGATGGGGTCAAGCCCAGAGATTCCCGTAACAAGGAATGTTTCGAACTTCGTGGCCGCAATTTGTTGACGTTGTTCTTTCCCTCTTCTATTTCTTGCCTCGTGTCATGCGTCAAGGAATATATATCTCGTTGCTGCAACTCGCTTCCATCTGTCCATACTATTTTTTTCGTGTTGGAATGATATGATATGGCTGCTGTCTTCTCATTGCCGTATTCTGTTTGTGATAGAATCATATTCCCGTTGGAGAGATCGAGGACACATAATTGACCATCATCCGCACATACGACAGCACTATCCGAAGACACGGCAGTGATAGACGTGAAAGTTGCATCAACCATCTTGCCCAATAAGCAGTTTCGACCTTGTAAAGGTGTCGGTCCGGGGCTCGGTATTTGTTCACCCTCCATCCTTAGCCTTGCTCTTTTCTGTGGTGAAGTCTTTGGAGTAGATGTGACGTGCCATATCTTGATATGTCGTGTACCAACAGTTACAACACTGTTACCACACCAAGTCATGTCGCAAACGTTGGTTGTGCACTTGTTCGTGGACAATAGCCTGAGTTCTGCAGTCTTAGTGTTGACAGACCAGATGTATAGGAAGCCATCATTTATATCGCCGAGCGTCGCGAGGTATTTCGAGTCTGGACTGAACGCTACACTACGTACGCCAATAGAATGCTCCGTTATGATAGACAAGGGTGTGTCTGTAGACGAAGCCACAGCAGTTGAGAACAGCAACACTCTCGGATTGTACCCTGTTTCACCCACTGCCAGCAATCCCCCATCTGGACTCAGAGCGACACATGTTGTTGCTTTTATTCTTTCCCTTGCCGACCATGTCGAGTTGTTAGACTCATCAAGCCACTCCCTACCAAATCCTTTACTCTGAATATCTTCGTATCCCCTTCTTGGCGTCAAGGTGGTCGATCGCCGAGTAGGGGTGTTGCTATTGGACGTATGATCGTAATGAGAGGAAGTTGGATTTATCGCGACAGCAGTTGGACGTGCCTTGAAATACCGATATCTGATTGAGCCTGCATTTCCTACTTCAGCTAAGACAGCAACCGAGCCGGCGCAGTATGCGAAAGAATTGGTGCCTTCGCATGATGTGAGACCACTTGAGGTTGTAGTGGTCGTCCCGATAACATGTTTCAAGTGTAGCACGGAGGTATTGGTCGATGGTTTTCGAGGGGAGCGAGAAGGCTGTTTCGTATACGGAGAGTTTATAGGTGTCTTGGATAAGACTGTAGTATTGCCGAGTCTATTTCGTAGACTATATGAGTGTGTAGACATATTTAGCAGTCATTTCTATGTTGGGCGCAGTCTGCATGCTCTTGAGTTGTAGCCAACCCCACGCACGTCACAATGAAGTCATTGTACGTGTCCGACCATTTTATAATATAGGATTTGGTGTAGAAATTTTCAGTACAGTGTGTGTCTTTTTGTGTAACAAGGAATATTAGGCTCAAGGCTTCCGTACCGTTAAAGAACCTGTATTCCTGTGTGGTCAAAGAGCCGGGAATTCGTGTGGTTGCTATGGAAATGTTTACTTGTCCGGAAAGGGTAAAGTGACGATACTCTCACACGTGGCATAAAGTTTCTATCACAACTCGAGGACGACAGCATTCTGAAGTTGACTTGACACCTGACAAGCAATTCGTGTGTTCGAGAAGAACTATATGATCCGAATTCTTCATCCAGATATCGTAATTGTATGCTGTTCTTGGTCTGACAGCTTTCACGAATCGTTCTTGACGGGTTCTTGGCATCAAATGTCTGTATCAAGCTTACCAAAAATATTGGATTCACATCAGATATCCTCCAAAGATTCTCTTGTCACAAAGATCACGTGAACCGATTTGAACAATATTCAATGCATGTGTTCGGATATTCTGTATCATGCATTTGTTAGCACAGAACGTCTGAAACACGTTGCGATCGATTTACCATGCCGCGGCCTTGAAACGTCAATGCGACGCATACCAAACATCTGTTGACTGTGCTATTGTCACCGCATCATTTGCTGCTGTTATGGCTCCGAGGTTGGCAATTCTCTTGGTGTGCCAATCATGATAAATGTTGCTTTCCGACTCTGATCCCGCGAAACTTGTTTGGTAAAATATCGAGCTATATTCAGCTTGAAACGTGTTGCAAGGAAATCATTGCCATTGTGCAGTGCTTAACATTAGAAACTCATAACTCTATAAGAGACCCTGGTCTACCGTGCTACACTATGTTCGATCAATTCGTCCACATATTTCGATTGAAAATCGTGAGAATTATCGATCTACTGACTTAGAAACGCGTTTGAGAACTCATAGCAACATGAAGGCCTATATCGCACTGAATGGTAGGTCAACTCTATCCATCAATCGTGGCTCACTGACACCGTGTTAGCATTCCTACTAGCAATTGCAGTATCCGGAGCAGCTTTGCCACCTCGACAAGCAGGTACTCCTACACTGCCAGCTGGTGCAGGTCCCAGGTGTACCGATGTTTCGGGCCAAAATCCAGGAAATCTAGCTGGAACCGGGTCACATAAGCAATTCGCTTTGGGTTGTTGCCTGTCAGATGCTGATTGTCAGACGGGTTGCTGTGGTAAGCTGACTGGTGTCTGTCAAAATCTTGGAGTTGCAACATTGCCAGCCATCGGTGGGTGTGGCGGTGTATTTGGTAGTGGTGCGGCGCAGACATCGAGCCCAGCAAGCAGTCAAGGATCACCAGATGCGACCACAACAGCATCATCACCAAAATCTACGAATCCGGACTCGCAGCCAAGCACTGCTCCGGTCGGAGGTACCTCGCCTTGTAGTCCGTCACAGGATCCCGGCAACTTAGCTGGTAAAGCAAGTGGTACTCAATTCATCACTGGCTGTTGCGATTCCGATGCTGATTGTAAGAGCGGATGCTGTGGCAAGAATAATGGTGTTTGTCAAGCTCGAAAGGTTGCCGAAGACTCTACCAAAATCGGAGGATGTGGTGGTCAGTTTACATCTAAGAAGATGGTGTTCAAGATGTTCTGAGAACAAGACACAAACACATGTTTTAGGTTAACGTGGAGTTAGGGCACAGGATGGTTAACACCACGCAGACTGGGAGATGGAATTTGATAGAGCAAGAGTAGCGGTGAATGCGATTGTTCAACCACGAGACTGGAAGGTCGGGAACGTAAATGGAAATTAAGTTTCAACTTTTGACATCCTGTTCTGTATTGTTTTTCTGCATATCGATTGAGGAGAAATTGTAGTGGTAGGAAGGCTTTACACCGAAAGTTTCAAGTCGAATGAAGCTTAGTTGGGACTTGGCCGTGGGGATGGCGGTGATACCTCCAGTATTCGTAAAGCAATCTCACTGGCTTGTTTGACAGCCACAATCGCTAGGTGAAAATAGGTACTACTGCAACTTAATCAATCCCTCGCGATTAGGCTACTGTAGTCTGGGCCCTGGTCATTGGAGCATGATGCAGGGAGTACATTTTGATGAAGAACTGTCGGTCGATAATAGTGTGTGCTTATTGTGACTAGTCAGACACTACTCAATGTCAGGTTGAGGAACAGGAACTTTTCCAACCCAAGGCACGAACAAGTAGTGCTAGTGCTACTCGTAGTAATGTTGGTACCTGTCAATGACTGAATGCTGATTGCTGATCGGTGTCAACATCCACTTTCCACGATACAGTGCCACGCTCAATGACTGACGATCAGATCAGCAGTCAGTCCTTGTCAACTCGTGCCTTCCCAAATCAAGATCCCCCAACCCACTTTCACCCAGGTCTATTTGCTACTCATCATCATCCTCATGCTACTAGTACCGTGTCTTCGTCCCTAGAACGAGGAGAAGGAGGGGCGCTCCAATGTGAATGGCTCCTCAATACTTCAGGCCCGAGTGGCCCGAAACTTTACTCTCTCTCGTTTGCGCCATCTTCCACCACCAGACCACAAGCTAATCCCCTTTACACATTCTCGCCCGCATTGCTCTGCACATTCACCGGCCTGGTCCTTCCTCCTTCAACTTCTTACCGGGTCCACCACTGTAGACTTCTAAGATGCGCTCGAACTCCTCTACCCCGGCCTTATTTTTCTTTCCCTTCCGATCAGGATTGGGACTTGTATCTCACTCACCATATAACGACTGTCCGCAACTCACACTGGTTCTACCGACATATTAGTTCTTGTACTTCAGCGCGGCCAGTTTCTGGTTATGCATTAAGTGGGACACTTCTGCTGTCTGCCGATCACAGGACATATCCAAAATGGGTTGCTCAGCGTCCAAGGTCGAGGCATACGACCAAGTCGCTCAACAGCAGAATGATGTGATTGAGAAGCAAATCAAGCAGGACAGGAAAGAGGATCAGAGGACGGTCAAAATATTGTTACTTGGTACGCAAGATTGTCCACACACGTTGAGTCATGTCACTGATTGATCCCAGGTGCGGGCGAGTCGGGCAAATCAACCATTATCAAACAAATGCGAATAATACATACAAAGGGTTTCGAAGAAGATGAAAGAATACAAATCAAAGCCATAATATATTCCAACGTAATTGTTGCTTGCAGAGTATTACTCGAGATTATGCAAGAACACAACATCGAATTCGAATCTGAAGTCACCAATACATACGCGGATGTAATCGAGACAACCATGACTGATGTCGATGCGGATGACGCTTTTACAGACGGTCGAGTTAAGCAGGCTATGATGGGACTATGGGCAGACGCAGGTATTCAAAAAGCCATCACGAAAGGACATGAATATGCTCTGAATGATAATCTACATTACTACCTTGAGAACTTGTCAAGGATGTTCGACCCGGAATGGATACCAAATGACCAAGATATGCTAAGAGCTAGATTACGGACCACTGGTATTACAGAAACTGTTTTCGACTTAAAGACTCTCATCTTCCGTATGATGGATGTTGGAGGTCAAAGATCGGAGAGAAAGAAGTGGATTCATTGTTTCGAGGGAGTACAATGTCTTTTGTTCATGGCTTCGCTCTCTGGATACGATCAATGTCTGGTTGAGGATGTTCATGCAAATCAAATGCATGAAGCACTCATGCTCTTCGAAACACTTGTCAATGGTGAATGGTTTAAGAACAAGCCTATCATCCTGTTCCTCAACAAGATTGATCTCTTCAGCAAGAAGCTACACAAGTCTCCCATCTCAGCACATTTTCCAGACTATCAAGGACGTAACGACGACGAGCTGGCGGCCAGAGAATACTTTGCCAATCGATTCCGAAATCTTAACAAAAACTCACAACGTGAGATTTACATCCACTACACAAATGCTACGGACACGACCTTACTGAAATCGACTATGCAGTCAGTACAAGATATCCTAATTCAGAGAGCTCTGAACAGATTGATACTATGATTGGGTCCAATAGCATCGAGTTCCATGTCTGCTAAGGAAAGAATTTGTTCTCATGATCAAAGATGATTGCACATTACTGAGGACTCGCCTACAATAGGCTCATCTCCGTCACCGTACATACTTTTGCAGGATACAAGGAAACTTCAATAGCAAGTCTACGCGACATACAACGGGATTAAATGAATGATGATTTGTACCAAGGAAGGAAATGGAGGCCTAATTCTTTAATGGTCATACGGCGTTCTCTCACTAGCGAATGGTGTCTTGGACAAGGTGGGGATAAAACAGCATGTGACCGACATGAGTACGAGCGTGGCAAGCACGAGGGAAACTTCTTCTACTGGTTCTGCTAGCGACACATTTAACTGTGAGTTGATAGGAAGAATCGCAATTATAGCTATATATGATAGAAAGGTGAGAGTGAATAGACACAAAATGTTGGTGTTCATTATTCATATTAGACTTAAATTCCTCCCAATCCGATCGGGTATATCAATCATATCCTATAGCACCTTTACACAATTTCATCTCACAAACTCACAATTACTGCTTACGATCTCCCTTCATCTTATGGAACAAATCACTAGCCAAACTAGTACTAGGACGTCTCTCGGGGTTCATGTTGGTACCAGCAGTAGCCTCCATACCAAACAAACTATCCTTCCTGTCACTGTCACTAGCAACAATGACCGAACCCTTTCGTGAATTGACCGTCGCAGCTCCACCCGTAGCAGGAGTAAAACTACCTCTTCGCTCCGAAGCTTCGACATTGGCCATTGCTTGTCTTGCTGCGTCGCCGTGGTCGAGACCAGCTGACGATCGTCTTCTATCGTCTTCTTGGGCGTTGCTTGCTGCGCTGTGACGACGGTAGAATCCTGAGTGTTTGCGTAGAAATTCGTCGTAGGCTGGGTTTGCTTTGTAGCCGGCACCTCCGGTCAATTGGTGTGGCATGGCGAATGCTCCGGACATTTTGGCGGTTTGTGTGTGGTGGTTTTGTTGATGATGTTTAGATTAGATTTTGTGCAAGTGTTGGAGTACTAGTATAGTAGTATATGAGTGAGGCTGAAAATGTAGATGTCGAGATTTATATAGATTGGTTTCTTGTTTGAGATCTGTTAGATCAAGAGGCGTAAACTAATGATAGTAGTAGCAGATTGTTTGTATAATATAGTATAATCTCGAACAGGAAATTCAACAACTATATACCCCTTCCACTGCATCTCTCTCACACACGAACACGAACGGACAAACGCCTTGCCCTTCACCCTTCCTTCGAGAGCCACATACGTCGACACCTGCACATCAAAAGGCCTCAACTGTCAATTAAAATCGAACCCCGCATCCCTGTACGAGTCGGATTGCAAGTTCCACAGAGTCCCACGGTCCTGATTCGACATGAGACCCTGTGCCCAGGATTCATGACCGTATGTATGCGCCAATGGCAGATCAGGCGCATTTTTTGGTCTGCTTGGTTCGATGGTGTTTCGTGTATGACGGCTGTGCTAGTCGTTGAGAAGCGCTTCCGTTCGTGCCGGCGCACCTCGTTTGATATTTTGATGGTTTGGGGTTTTTGGATTTGATACTATGCAGGTTTTACATGTGTGGATTTGTCCTTGTGCACGCGAGCATGTACGAGTACGAGTCATTCATTTGATTTGATTACATAGTAGTACTCGTCAGTATTGTTTTGTGTCCATGTGGCTTTATTTGTCGACGAGTCGTGAGAGCTGTGCTATGTTGCAGGCGGCGTATCTTCGTTGATTATCACACAGTATCAAATAGATGCACCATGACATAATATTGGTGATATACCCAGATGTAAGTGCACCTGATTTAATCCCTCTACCAGTACGAAACAATCTAAGAAAAGCTCGTCAGTAACTCAGAATCGGCCTTTTATTCCGGGCATATTCTCTGCATTACTAGTACTACTACGAATTACCCAACTCTCCGTGTGTGTAAGAGAGAGAGAAAGAGAGGCACATGTCAAAAGCAAACAGAGCAAACATTGCATAAAATTCATCATCACTGCTCACAAATAATGCAGTGCAATGACTTAATCTGATGCCGTCACCGCGGTCACCGAGGTAAAAATTTCCCTGCAGCTTCAGCTTATTTGATGCTCTTTGAGCTTTGATCACTGCAATTATTACGGCTAGAACATTCTTCCAATTTTCTTGCACAAGCCGAGTAGTCAGCACTTTTCGTAGCTCGGAATCGGATTCGGGATAACATAATTTCTAACGATATCATACGAGATAAACTAGCACTGTTGCTTACTTACGGTCTACTATCCACGCATGTCGAGTTCGCGTTGCATCACTTCTTCCCGACTATTGTTTAGAATTCCAAATCCCTCAATCCGACAATATCGAACATCTATCACCACCACCACATCTCTACAATCCTCTTTTTCCTCCTCCACTACCAAAGCTAGCATCTACCACCAACCGCGTCGCACCATCTTCTCCTTTTCCTCCTCCTCAACCTCAAGCACATCGCCCACCATGGCCTCAGCAACAACATTCTTCGACTTCACCCCCAAAGACAAGAAGACTCAAGAATACCCCCTCTCCCAACACAAAGGCAAAGTAGTTCTGGTCGTAAACACCGCCTCCAAATGCGGCTTCACCCCTCAATTCAAAGGCCTAGAAGAACTCTACAAGTCCATAACAACAAAATACCCCAACGACTTCGTGGTCCTAGGCTTTCCCTGCAACCAATTCAACTCCCAAGATCCGGGCTCCAACGACGATATACAGAGTTTTTGCCAGGTCAACTACGGCGTTAGTTTCCCTGTTTTGGGAAAGACGGATGTCAATGGAGATAAGGCCGAGCCTGTCTGGGAGTGGATGAAGAACGAGAAACCGGGTTTGATGGGACTGAAGAGGATTAAGTGGAACTTTGAGAAGTTCTTGATTGGAAGGGATGGGAAGGTTGTGAATAGGTGGGCTAGTACTACTAGTCCTTCGGGTCTTGAGAAGGATATTTTGAGGGAGATTGAGAAGAATGCGCCTGCTAAGTCGGAGTTGTGAGGTTGTGTTGATGATGATGATGGTGTGATTTGATGTGAGGATTGAAATCGACAAGTGAATGGTTGCGTGTACAAGTCGAAGGGGTCAAGATATCTCTACGTGAAATTGTCAATCTATGGAACGCATGATGGGGAACCAAGTTATATACCAATTACGCAGGGATACATTATTTTACTACATTTGTCAATCATCACTAAGTCAAAGATCATGTTGCTAGCACCTTACTTTAAGATACACCTTCGTCTATTTACTGTGTGAAGAGCTCTACTGCAATATGCTTAGACACGGTACTATTATTACAATACGATTAAGGAAAGAGCCGCATACTAACGAGCAGGAAATACATGAATTTCTATCCATGTCTCTATCCTTCTTGTCGTACATGCATATGCATTCTCAGTTGTACGATGGCAATAAAAGACAATGTTAATAAGGGAATGGTAATGACGGCAGTAGTACTACAGTAATGGTAATAGCAGCATTTATAGAAGAGCGTAGTGGAGCATGGATTTTGTGGTGCGGTTCCAGTAATTCTGATACTAGAGTCTCTCTGCAACTACTATTATGTATTCTGCAACCACTTTATGCTCTGCAACCGATGGATCGACGGGATACCGTTGACACTTTGGACACGGATGTCCCAACAGACTTTGAAAAGAGAGGAGTTTCCGGATTGGGTAGGGTCTATTACTTGTTTCGTGCATGTATAGGATTCGCATTGGGTTTGGGATTGGGATTAAGGTTGATGTTGGGATGAATCAGTATCTGATCGCATCTATTCGGCACTTTGGTATCATCTATTTTCGGAGCGAACAGGGTCATGGCTTGCTGAATTGTCAAATTCATACGTTCTATTTACATCTCTGCCAAACCGCATCCATACAATTCATGGAAATCTCACTCTCTCTTCATAAACCTTACAAGAGCAAAATTAATGCCCACTACCTCCCTTCTCACTCCTCTTCCTCTCTCCCTCCCTCTCAATCTCCCCAACTAATCCATCAAATCTATCCATAGCCGCCACACCACTAAGTCCAACATTCGCAACCCAAGCCCACCAAACACCACTCCCCTGCTCAACCCCATGTCTCCTCAGCCTCCCACTAGCCATAAACCTCATCTCAAGTCCATGTGCGACAACCATGAAGACCAAAGCATAAGGTGCAAGTCTATTACACAACCAAGCCAAACCCGGTACTCTCCCGCCCAAACTCCATATATTATAGAGCACGCCGTTGACTTCAGGCGTGACCCAACTTCTAAGAGGGAACGTCACAAATGAAATCGACGCCAGTATCGTTAAAGCTACTTGCCATATCTTCGTTGGAGGAACCCAGGTTGAGATCTTGACTTCGCTGAGTCCTAGACCGGCTAGGGATTCCTTGTGCATTTGGACCATACGCTCCCTTGCGCCTGAGAGGCTTTCCATGGGTGGTTTCAAGGGGATGATTATGTTGTAGTTTGAGGTCGAGGTTGAGATTATTAATTGCGACGGTGTTATGTCGATTAGTTTTGGAGAGAGGGTTTGGGGTTCCGGCATGGAGTTGTAGTGTTGGAGGAATAGGGATAGGGAGTTTGCGTGGTCGGCGTTCATATGTGTGATTATGCGGTTTTTTATCTTGAGAGTTTGGGGATCTAGGGATGTTGTAGGTGAGGAGGGCATTTTGACTGGTTGTTTGGGTTGGTGAGTGGATGTGTGAATATGTGAGCGATTAGATAAATGTGTATTGTTAGTCGTGGGTTTTGTGCGATTGGAGTATTGTGATCTTGATGTTTCAAGAGTGAGAGAAGGCGAATGAAACGAAATGGTAATGTAGTGGTAATGTTGATGATATTGGTGCTGTAATCAGGATGAGGTCCTGTATTGTTGACCGAATGGTTGCAATGTGGACGAAGATGTAATGGATGTGAGTGTAAATATGATGACGATGATATAAGTTCTCAAGCTCCTCTTGGTGGCTAAAGGTCGACTATTCTAATTACTGTTTGTATTATGTACTCAATCAACTTCTCCAATGATGTGCAGGCAGTATCAAATCGATGAATGTAGCTGATGCTATCGTCAGTCAGATTTGTTATTGCCGTTGAATTATTGTTCGAAGGCAGTACTGTGCTGTCGAGTCTGAAGTTTAAACGAAGTTTAGACTGGCTGGAGTAGATATTTGCAGAAGTTGAGAATTCCGGGGTTCGGGACTTGCGGAGAAGAAGCAAGGGCCGTATGTATTATGTCGTGCGTTCACACTTCGAAGATCTGATATTAATGACTCGATGCGTACGTGAAGTGTAATAGTAGTACATCAAATAAAAAGGATTGTTTCAAGTTAGTAGTGTATCAACGCTCCACGGCGGCCGACTTTCGGATTCGGAACTCCGCAAATACATTTTTACTTTCATCATTTACTACTATTGTACTACGAGATTACGAATTGATGTCAGGTGTTGCTCACTGTAACATTTCTTATTGTGATGCTGGCAAAATTTTTCAGAGGACATACAATGAAGCTTCTCTAGAGTGTAAGTTCGATCAACGATCACGCGAACAGTCATGGATATCTGGTGGTGTCGTCTTGTTCTTCGAACATAACCTCCTATCAACACAGTGCTTCGATTTCAGAGCTATCTGATTTATACACACCATGTGATTGAGAGAAGAATCCAAGTGAATCAAGGTATTGCAATGATGAGAGGTGAGATGAGAAGCTGGCAAGAACCCAGTGCTGGAAGCAATCTTCGGAGGTGCAAGCGAGCAGGGTAAGTAAGAGTACAGTGAATTTCTGTATCTCACCTTCTTGCCATACCACGGAAACTGAGAACTTGATCGGTTGTTGCTATATCCGATATCTATCTTCAATATCAGTCCGCTTTGACGACTCCTCTGTCTCATATTGGATCTTCAGCATCCTCTTCTTGAACGGTACCACCCATCAGTGTTTTGGTTAGAACTTCGGTTGTAACTCGATGTAGCGGACATGTTGGATATCTCGTCCCCAAGTTGAGTCTGTAGATCTGGAATATATGGATACAGTAATAGAAGTATAAATGTACTTGTTCTCACAACATTCGATGACAGTTCTCGCGTCCCATCGTAGGCATCGGATGTTCGATGTCGATGTAAAACTGTGCCTCAGTCAGGACACATCATGAGAACACTCGTCATACCGTCTCTCTATAAACGACCCAGTAAAAGCTGTCTTGCCATCCGAACTTTTGGAATAATCATGAATGTTGTGTTCTTAATATTTCAATCACTCAATGTAAACCTCGCCCTTATGTGTTCCTGGTCGCGTCATTGGTCCTAGGGTTATATACCATCGCAATCCTAATTCCCTTCAACAAACACGAAGGCGTGTTGGCCGAGTGGTATGGGTTCATTAATAGTTTGATATCCGCTTCCTATACCACATCGGCTGAGGTTCTGTTCCAGGCAATAGTTCGATATTCGCTTCCTCTCCGGAATAATTGACCCAATCAGCTTGCTGAGAAGGTCAATTGTTTTTGTCATTTGGTCGAGTATTCGATCCTTGATGATGTTGTCGTGTTCTTGAGTTTTTGCAAACACATTTTTTCAGTGTCAGTGGATGTGTTCGTGGGCTCTGATATCTAGAGTGTTCTGTCTACTAGCCGAGCCATAATGTTCGACAAGAATGAATGTTCTTCGCTTCATGAATCTGTTTCTCGTTCGGGACTGGTTCAGCGCAAAGTAGGATGTACAAAAGATCAGATCTTACCTTGCTTGAATTTAAAGCATCGATCAGTACCTCCTCGAATGTAAGGCAGTCGGAAGTACAAATGAGCAGCAATATCATCACACCTCGTTTAATTGCTAGGTTGTAGATGTCGATATATCGAAAAGTCGTTCCCAAGTCCTTCAATGATCTTCTGTCTCTTTCTTATTTGCTAATCTTCTCTTGTCTCGGATCA
This sequence comes from Camptophora hylomeconis, assembly GCA_032357745.1. Classification (NCBI taxonomy): domain Eukaryota; kingdom Fungi; phylum Ascomycota; class Eurotiomycetes; order Chaetothyriales; family Chaetothyriaceae; genus Camptophora; species Camptophora hylomeconis. The sequence goes on along the minus strand of JAOTMB010000002.1, from coordinate 1,353,105 downwards.
TCAGAATCCCGCCTTCACCTCGGTCGACGCAACACCCAAACGTCTCCTATCTTTCGGGAATCCTGGTTCCTTGTGTCCGTCATACCATACCACGACGAAAATAACCACATCTGCCTCTTGACCTTGGAGCACTATCTATACTGGATATCGGGACTGCTGTATCGTTTCTTGAGATTGAACATGGGGCCCCGACTTGACGGATGTATGGTGTCAAGATTACGATTGATGTTCGATGAGAAAAACTTGAGTCTTGTGTTGTTGTCGAGATTAGGATTGGCTTTTTCGGTCAGCCCAGCCTTGTCTCATGTATTCAAGTTAGGCAGATCGCCTGAATGATAGCTCTACCGCTTGTCCTCCGAGGGGAACAAGGTCTGTAGCTTCTTTTGTACCTCGATGCTGTCATGGGACTGGACCTTGGATCGTGCTTTAGAGCATAGCAACAGATTACCATCGATTGATAGCTTGCAAGAGCGGACCTCAGGCGAATATGATACCCCTTGATTGGAATTGTGGCCGTAACTTGATTGGATCGCTGATCGACCGTGGTGGGGATTACAGTATCCGAGAGCTTACTATGAATCACAGCCCTTCTACAACTCCAGATACTAAGTATCTTCGTCGATCAAAGCCATGTCCTCACTATACATCGTCGGAGCTCAATGCACGGGAAAGACAACGCTTATCAAGGCACTGATCGCTAAACTCATACTTTCCCAATCAGAACATGAAGTAGATATCATCCAGGAGACTGCACGGGAGGTATTGCAGCGGCATGGTTTCAGCCGAGATGACATTAGAAGAGGTGGGGAAAAATGTGCTCTACTTCAAAAGACTATCCTCGAAGCTCAATATGAAAGAGAATCAATGAGAAGTCCGGAAGTCACATTGATCTCAGATCGTTCAGGACTTGATCCGCTTGTGTATGCCACGATATACGGGCCAGAAGGATCGGTAGAAGAATTGCTACAAACTGTGGCATGGCAGCGTTGTAAGAGGAACTTGCAAGCTGCGACTGTTGTCGTGTGTGAACCTGTTCCAGAATGGTTATTCGATGATGGAGTCAGGCTTATGCCCCAAGACAAACATGAATGGCTACTCCTTCATAGGACGTTCTGCAAAATGCTCGAGGAGCATAATATTCGGTATATACTATTGTCAGCCGATGTATCAGACATTACAGCCCGAACAACATTCATTGTTGACGTGTGGCAAAAAGGCCTCTAGCATGACTGTCGTGATTACCCGGCAAAAAGCAGTTGATGGCTTGTCTGAATCGATAGAGGAGTGTACAGAGAGCTCACAGCTTGGATCGCTCAACTCCCAGCAAAAGCAGATACCACGCCAGAGTGTAGCACTTTTCGTATGACCAGTCAGCATATTGTGCCAGAATTGTAGTGTGAACAATAAATGTTGGTTTATCAAGCTTGAGAATGTAATGTTTACCACGTCATTTCCAGAAATGTACGAGCTTTTCTCTAACGACTCCAAAAACGTCGGCAGTCGATGAACCGAGGCTGCAACGCATACAATAGATCCCCCTCCGGCTAACTCGAGCCGCCATACTGCACGGTTATTGTGGTATTTATGTATTGGGAAACTGTAGGAGAAGAAAATCAAAATGCGTGATAATCATGGTGCTCTTCAAATCGCCTCATCCAGATGTCGAAAGTGAGTGAAATGTCTTGATCTACTACTGCTCACATTGGTTACTAAAAATGATCTAGTACCGACTGACTTGACCACCTGGGAGTGGTTGTTTGAGTCAAAAGAATATTCACCGCTTCACAATGTGGAAAACAAATCTTTAGCTGGCTATGTTGATGCCATCACTAAGGAACGACTAGACTGGGCTCAGGTCAAGACTAAAAGTACGGCATTGAGTACTGAATTTGTTACCAAATATGGCCTTCGTCCAGGAGATACTGTGTCGTTGTTCAGCACAAATACAATATGGTATCCGGTAGCAATGTTTGCTGCTATACGGGCTGGCAAGTACAAGCTCGCTATGCTTGTGGAAATTGTACTAATGCTCGAGCAGGTGGACGAGTCAATGGAGCATCCCCTGCATACACAGCAGAAGAAATGGCTTACGCTCTAAAGGTTGCGAAGACAAAAATACTCTTGACCTTACCCTCATCGCTCACTGTAGCACTTGCTGCTGCTAAGGCTGTTGGACTCTCGAAAAAGCATGTCTTGCTGCTGGAAGGTAAAGTGAAAGGCTTCATGAGCATTCAGGATTTGATCGAAGATGGTCTAAAGAAACACTCCGAGCCAGCATACCGGATCCCACGTGGAAAAACCAATCAACAAATTTGCGGTTACCTCAATTTCAGCAGCGGGACCACTGGTCTGCCCAAAGCTGTAAGCGTCCCCCTGATGCACGCTGTTCTCGAGGCTTACGCATCTAGGTCATGTTGTCTCACCACAATATCATGGGTCAATGTCTGCAACTGAGGCAACTTCAAGCAGACCCTCAGGCATACAAAATTCTGGCAGTCATGCCTCTCTTCCACAGTAAGTGCTTACCTCATATGAGTTGATAATTGCTGATCAGCATCAGTCACTGGCCTTGTTCGATTTTGTCACTATCCTCTGCTGATGAACGGAGACTCGATAATGCTTCCTTCGTTCAGCATGCGGTCAATGTTAGATGCGATAGTTGAGTTTCAGGTAAAAGAATTGATCTTGGTCCCGCCGATCCTGTTGAACTTGGGTCGTGACCCAATTGTGACCAAGTATGATCTCCGGCATGTTCAGCGATGGTCCTCAGGTTCTGCGCCAATGTCACCTGAGGGGATCAGATCTTTACAAAAACGGTTTCCTTGGACAGGCTTCAGACAAGGTTATGGAGCCACTGAGTCGACAGCCTGTATTTCAGCTCACCCACCGACTCACTATGATTTCAAATATGCTGCTACTGGAGGCATGCTTGTGGCAAACACCGTAGCGAAAGTGATTGACTTGACAACTGGTGCTGAGTTGGGAAGAAATCAGACAGGTGAAATCCTTGCAAAAGGACCTCAAATTGCAATGGGTTACCTGGACAATGAGGCTGCAACAAAAGAAACATTCGATGAAGAAGGATTCTTTCACACCGGTGATGTCGGAAGGATAGACGATGAAGGTCTGATACATATTGAGGATCGAATAAAAGAGATGATCAAGGTGAAAGGTCTTCAAGTACCTCCAGCAGAACTAGAGGATTTACTCTTGGGACACCCTGACGTGAAGGATTGTGCAGTGGTAAGCACGCCAGACGATTACGCAGGTGAAAGACCGAAAGCATTCGTCGTTTTGCAGGATAATGTTCAAGCGGATGAGAAGAAAGGTCGAGAGATACTTGCATTTGTTAAGGAGAGGAAAGTAAGGTACAAGTGGCTAATCGAAGTCGAGTTTGTAGAGCAAATACCAAAGAGCTCGACTGGAAAATTGCTGAGGAGGATATTGAAGCAGACAGAAAAGGACGGTTCAGCAAGAGGCCTTCGTGTTAGAGACAATAGAGAGAGGGCGAAGCTATAGATTCCAATTCATTAATCTAAATTAAGAGTAAAGTCGATCTGAAGTCATGTCCAGTCTGACAGAACGAACCAATTAGGTGTAAGCTGAAGGATATCTCACAGCCTCGTCGCGTACATACGTCATCGCGCGACGCGTGAATTTGATTGTAATTGACTGTACATCTTTCGGGTGGACAATTGTTTGGACTACGCATTGATTCCAAAGCTGTGCCAACAAGTTTGTTTTCTCATTCAATTTCGTTCTTGCGAGTAGAACCTCAGATTTTAACTGTCACTACTATCATGGCACGAAAGTTGAAGAGTCGGGATCCATCCGCGTCACCCAGCTCGAGCGGTGATGAAGACATTACACTCTCCGACCCACCCTCCACAATCAATCCTTACGATGTCCTGTCTCTTGAGAAGACGGCTACAGCTGATCAAATCAAGTCTGCTTACCGTCGATCTGCGTTGAGACATCATCCTGACAAAGCCTCTGCGGAGGACAAAGAGACGGCGAACAAGAAATTTCAAGAAATCGCATTCGCCTATGCTATTCTGTCCGATGAGGGAAGAAGAAAGAGATATGACACTACAGGAAGCACGGAAGAAAGTCTACAAGACGATGACGATTTTGACTGGCTCGACTTCTTCCGAGAGCAGATGAGTGCTATGGTCGACGGAGATATGATTGACAAAATCAAAAGAGAGTACCAGGGCAGTGAAGAAGAGCGCGCCGATGTGTTGAGAGTGTATACGGAAGGAGAAGGTAACATGGACATGATCTATGAAGAGATCATGTGCAGTAACGTTCTGGATGATGACAAACGGATCAGAGGGTACATCAATGCTGCCATCAAGAAGGGAGAAGTCGAAAAGTTCGAGGCCTATACGAATGAAGGCAAGGAGCAGAAGAAACAGAGAGTGAAGGCTGCCAGAGGCGAAGAGCAAGAAGCGATGGAACTGGCAGAAGAATTAGGGGTCAAAGACAAGCTATTCGGCAAGTCCAAGAAGGCAGGAAAAGGGGCCAAGCAGGGAGATGATGATGCATTGAAGGCCTTGATCCAACAAAGACAAAAGGATAGGGCGGGAGGGTTCTTTGACCGGCTTGAAGAGAAGTATGCAGGTACCGGTGGAGGCAAAGCAAACAAGGCAAAGAGGAAGGTTGACGAACCACCTGAGGAATTGTTTGCCAGAAATGCCAAAAAAACCAAGGGTAGAAAGTAATGGCCTGACTGATTGAAATTTAGAATTGAGCGCGGCGTTTCGGATGGCATGAGTTTGGCATGGGGTGCATCACAGTGCTTGCAGCATACTTGTAGATAGTGTCATTGGATAGGAATAAGATAAGTTGCAGATGGTTTGCTATCTTCCTCGGCAGCCCCATGCCTTAACGGTCCGTGTTTGATCGTCGACGCATGCGCCACAGCAAGATGATAATTCGGCCAGGAGTTACCAAGAATATTCCACCGGATACGCCAGAACCTATGATTGCTTGGACAGCGAAAGACGTCGCAAATCGTACCTGTCTCGTGGTGCCACTTGCGCGTTGAGGTTACACATCGCGATTCGAATAGTTCTTATGTACGATGGGCAACGGTGACAGCACGAGACATGTGGCGTCGGCACAGAAAGTAGCCCTTCCAGGAGTGAAGACGCTAGGCGAACTTGATACTTATCAGAACAGAAAAGATAAGTCTGACAAGGAAGGCCACCCTTCTGAAATCTGAACACAACGAAGGGTGCCTAGATCTCTAAGGCGGCTGCCGCAGCATGTTGTTATAGTCCTGTGCTACAGTACCACTACAACTGTGACTCATGAAGAAAATATTGAGCCGTTGGGCAGAAAAAGGTATCGCTCTTAATTGAACGTCCGGATATAAGAATTAGGTTGTCGGAATTCATTCGAGGACTACCGGGGAACAGGAAACAGCAGCGGTAGTAGCGTAGGATTGGGGGACATCCCACATCACAAAAGCAATAGGGAGGCGAAAGTTTGAGTCAGACATAGTCTGCAAGCCAATCGTCAAGCGGGCGTGAATCTACAGAATATAACGTTCCCCAATTCGAGATAGATGAGAGGTGGTGATGACGATGATGGCCGTGTCAAGTCAATTATACAAACTTGCCGGGAGGAGTCAGCCTCGAGTGCATGATGACGAACGAGTTCGAGAGAGATTCTTCTCCAAATGCTGCAACTTTCATTTCAGGCAGGAGCGCCTAGAGTCCAGTCCCAAGTAGAACAAAGTCTGGTAGCATTCCTGCCCCGTCCAATTTTGGATGCTTGAGGTTGAGATAGTAGATGCACCTGACTGCATCGTGAAGACTGACCATTGTATATGAATATGAGATGACCAAGGTAGAGCCCTACTTGCTTGTACTGGTACTGCTGCCGCCGTTCGTAATTGCGGCGTCAGTGTCTCCAGCTCTGGTTCAACCTTGACCTTGAAGTTCGCTCGTTGTAGTAGTACTGCCAAGACCTACCGCCAACTGCGCTTCCTCCTTTCTTCATTTTTTTCCGTCACTCCAAAGGTGCTTGCGGTTCCATTTCAACACCAACACCAAACTAATTCACCAACTCATCCCTCCCATCATCTCTTTCTTACCCGTCATTCCGGTAAGATCTTGGTATTGGGATCATATCATCAACTTCATCATCGCCGAGTTTTCACAGCTCGTCGACAGAAGCTTGCTGCTTTCACGCAACCTCCAAGATTAGCCTGCGCCTCTCCTCTCACTCTGTCAGCGACATTCACGCGGCTTCCGTTCATTCGAGACAGTCGCCGCCTTCATTTTCCATCAGTTATAGACAGCGCTCTATTCACCTGCCGGTTCAGGCTTGTCACCGTAATATAATCGCATTCGTCATCGCTTTCGCCAGCCTTGACTGTCGCGCCGTTTTTCTTTGACAACCTCAAACGCGGACTCACTTCACCTCAACAAAGACACGTTATCAGAACGTCTCTTTCTTGATTGCCTCAGAAAGTATTGTTAAAGTAATACACTTTGCACCTTACTTCTCTCCCTCACGTCTAGCGACCGATACGAACTTGCCTGCGCAATATCGATCTTCGCTAGCTCCGATCTGCACCGAGAACGATTTCAAATCCTCATGCATTCGAGCCTCACAACATGTCTACATCAGTTGGAGGTCCACCGGTAAATCAAAACCACAACGAATCTGTCAACGGCAGAAACCCAACCATCCCCATAATTCCTTCTCACGCCAGCAACGGCAATCTTCACGCTCGAAATCCTTCGATGACGGTCACACCTGCAGGTGCCAGTTTCAACGCGAACGGAGGTCCTCCACAGGGAAATGCCAACAAAATCCAATTCGGATCCATGAACGCAGCTAATTCACCTGCTTTGGGAGCATCTTCTTTGGCACATCAAACATCAAACAGTCTCGGTGTAAACTCTCTTGGTCCACATGCCGCGTCGCCACAAGGATCCCCATCTCCGATTCCACAACCTGTCTCAGTTAGTGGCGGTAGACCACCTTCATCCTTGCAAGGAAATGGAGTCAGCTTTGGCCAGCTAGGCGCAGAAAGCAGTGATTCGAGCGTAAGTTATGACCATGTGCCAGAATTTTCTTACTGACTATCACTAGGGTCTCTCCCGTCCTCTTTCTCAAATGCAACTCGGTCCCAATCAAGAACATATGCGTCGCGGTTCCTCTCAATCAATTCACAGTGACATCGGCAATCAATCCCTACCAACCGGTCCTGGTGGACGCGGCGGATATTCCCAAGGCGGCCGTGGCGGTCGAGGTTCATCATACTACCAGACACAGATGGCATACTCTCCTCACCAGACCTTTCGTCCTGCACAAAATGGTCGTGGAATGAATGCCAACTACCAGAACCAAGGTCGTCATCAACAAGTCCCATACCAAGGATCACCCAACCTTGGAACTCGAAGTCCCATGATGAACAACGCAAACCCAGGAACACCTCAAATGGCTCAGATGCATATGATGCCAGGAATGCAAGGCCAGCCCGGCTATTACATGGGCCCACAAGTAAAGCCTCCCTATCCCATATCCCATGATCGTCCCCGAGATCCCGCTCTCGATCCCGCACGAGGGAAACAATCTGCCAGAAGTCGAGGTCGCGGCAATCGTGGTCGTGGCCGAGGCACTGGAAGAGGTGATTACGAAGCTGGACAATTCAACAACAGAGTTATCGCTCCTAAGCACTATGTTTCATCCTCATTGCCACCCATTTTGCCCCCAGATTTTCTTCTTCCTGATTTATCTCCCGAGTCTGGTAATTTTGAGCATTTTCTGACACAGAACAAACAGGGCTACGGACCCCCAACCGCTGCCGATCCTAGCATCTCGTACATGTCGAACATGAACATGAACTACATGCAGCAGTACCAACATATGCCAAACCAATATGGTCAATATGGTGCTCCTCCTCAGTCCCCTCGTCCCCCTTACCAGCAACCAGGTTATGGTGCACAGATGCAACCATCATACAGTCAAGGTCCTCCGTCTATGTCACGACAATCATCCCAGATGTCCGCGACTGCTGACCGACCTGGATCAAGCATTGGTCAAGCTCCTCACACTCCAAGTGTAGCCGTCTCCCACGCCGGTTCACGTGCACCCAGCATGTCAACCCCAAAGCCCGAGTTCAGTAAACCTAAGAAGAGTTCAGCAATTGTCATCAAGAATGCTGCAGGCGAGATCGTCAACTTCAAGAAGCCGGCATCATCGACCACTCCGGCTCCCGTCAACGCTACACCTGCTACCCCAACCCCTCCAAGCCGAACCGGTAGTGCAGCAGACCACACCCGTGCCGAGAGCAGTGCCAAATCCGATGAAGAGAAGAAAAAGGCCATGCAAGAGGCTGTGGCCAGAAAGGTTGCGGAAGAGAACGCGAAGCTGAAGCAGGAGAAGGATGCTGCTGAACAAAAGGCACAGATGGATTTGGAAGCTGCCCAAGCTGCCGAACGCGAGGCCGAGAGGAAGAAGGCTGAGGCTGAGGCACTTGAGAAGGAAGCAGAAGAGGCCGCTGCGAGAAAGGCTGCTGCTGATGCTGAAGCCGCCGCCGCTGCTGAAGCTGATGCAAAAGCTAAAGCAGATGCTGAAGCTGAAGCTGAAGCTGAGACTAAAAAGGCTGCTGAATCAACCAAAGAGACCGCTCCCGAGGATGACGAGCCAGACTACGACGCCATTGAAGCAGAGATGGCTGCCATCGAGGCTGAGGAGGCTCGTATCGAGGAGGAGTATCAGAAGAAGAAGGCCGCTCAGAAGGAAGCTCAGCGTAAGAAGGAAGAAGAAGAATTCGCCGCTTACGAGGCTACTATGAAAGAGGCCGAAGCTAAAGCGGAAGAAGAGGAGATTGCTCGAGAAAAGAAGAGAGCGGAAGGAATTAGTCAAGATCCTGAATCAAAGAGACTTTTCGCCAGTCTCAAGCTCGGTGAAGGAGCAACACCAACTTCTACTGCTGAAGAGACTCCTGCTGAGACTCCTGGTGAGAGTGGAGCACAAACTCCAGTCTCCGATGGTTCTATGGCACCTCCAAAGAATGCTGCCTCGAGCAGAAAGAAGATTGCAGACTTGACTCTCGATATCAAGAAGTCTACTGAACCTGCCGAGCCAAGTGCTACTCTCAAGTCACTCACCACAGCAGATCGTCTGCAGGACATTACCAAAGTCTCGTATCCAGAGGGTATCGATGCTCCGACCTCATCACTCAACGCAGCTGCACCTGCTGATGGAAAGTTCAAGTACAACAAGGAATTCTTACTTCAATTCCAGGATGTCTTCAAAGAGAAGCCAACTCTTGATTGGGATACCAAGATTCGTGAAGCACTTGGTGAAGGTGATTCCTCTGCTCGTCCTGGCACTGCTAGAACTCCGTCCTCAATGGGTGGTCGCAACCCGTCCAACCGTCCTTCTGCTGGAAACTTCCAACAGATGGGTCAATTCGGTGGCGCCGCTTCGTCGAGAGCTCCTGTCCCTGCTGGTACCACTTCGGAACAGCGCTTCGCTGCCTCACAAGCCGCCATGCGAGGTGGCCCAGTCAATCCATTCAATATGGGTCGTGGCTCGATGGGTCCTCCAATGGGTGGACGTACACCTTCAAACAATCCGTTCGGCGCAATTGCTGCTGGCTCACCCAGACCTGGTGGTCAGAGTCAACGTGGTGGACGCAATGAGAGCAAGCGTAACCGTGGCAATCACAAACAAGAAGTTGAGGCCAACAAGAGTATGCCATTGACTGCTGGTATGTCAATTGCTTTGCCAGAGGTCACATCAACTGGCTGGAAGCCACGTAGTATTGGTCAAAATCCATCAGGACCTACACCAAGTGGTGATGGTTACCTTGAGGCTGATGTTGTGCAAAGAAAGGTCAAGGCGGCCCTCAACAAGATGACTCCTGAGAAATTCGACAAGATCGCTGATCAAATTCTTGATATTGCTGCTCAATCCAAGAGTGAATCAGACGGCCGTACTCTCAGACAAGTCATTCAGCTTACCTTCGAGAAGGCTACTGATGAAGCTCACTGGGCTCCTATGTATGCCATGTTCTGTGGAAAAATGCTTCGAACCATGAGCCCTGATATCAAGGATGAGAACATCAAAGACAAGAATGGCGAAATCGTTACTGGAGGAAATCTCTTCAGAAAATACTTGCTCAACCGCTGTCAAGAAGAGTTCGAGCGAGGTTGGAAGGTCAATCTACCAGCGCCAAAGGAAGGTGAATCTCAAGAAGCTGCTATGCTTTCTGATGAATACTATATTGCTGCTGCCGCCAAGAGACGTGGTCTTGGTCTTGTCAAATTCATTGGTGAATTGTTCAAGCTTGGTATGCTCACTGAGCGAATTATGCACGAATGTGTCAAGAAACTTGTTGATTATGAAGGCATGCCTGAGGAGGCTGAAGTCGAGTCGCTCACTAGTTTGCTCCGAACAATTGGTAAGCAACTTGACGATCCTCAGAGTAAGGCTCAAGGACGAATGGATGTCTACTTTGCTCGTATCCAACAAACCATGGATATGCCAGACCTACCAAGTCGTCTACGATTCATGCTCTTGGACATTGTTGATCTAAGAAAGAATGGATGGCACTCCAAGCAAGACGACAAAGGTCCAAAGACAATCCAAGAGATCCGTGAAGAAGCAGAGATTGCAGCACAGAAAGCTGAGATGCAAAGACTTGCACAACAAGCTAACAGAGGCGGTGGCGGTGGCCGTATGCCAATGGGTCGTGGTGATGCAAGAAGCTTTAGTGGATATGGTCAAGCACCACCACCAGATACATCCAACCGTGTTGGTGCAGATGACTTACGTCGTCTTGGTGGTCGCAACTCAAGAAACCCTAGCAGCACTGGACCATCACTTGGACCACCAAGCTTGTTGGGTGGCGGCCGTACCAACAGTCGTCGTGGTCTTGGACCTGGTAGTAGTTTGTTGTCACGTGGAGAAGAAAGCAATGCTAGCAGCAGAACTGGCACTCCACCAGCACAAAAAGACAAGAAGGATGAATCCAGCACAAACGCATTCAGGTAAGTTCTCATACATTTTCGTCCGCAACGTTGACTAACAATACACAGTGCTCTTGCAGCTCTTGACGGTCACGATAGCCATGAAGATCCTGTCTCACCTCCTACACAAAAGTCACAGCCAAACATCGAACGAGAAAGATCTCGATCACCTGAGAAATCAGCAGAGTGAATCGAGCATCACATTGTACAACAAGATTCGAATTCGAAAAGTAATTAATTCTATGGCCGCTCGTGGGGAGGTTTTGGGGATGTGCATTGATACGATACCCGGCGAGAGTCGCCACTGATTGCATTTACGGAGCGGGCCAACAACACTATTCTCTTCGATTTGTGAAAGGATAGAAAAAGCTTGTCCCTACTTAAAACAACATTCTAATTGATTGCTTCGCCATCTAGCTGGCTGGGTGGAGCAGTTCGGAGTTCCGTCAATAGACATTGAACTTCTAATTTTTCAAGTGCTCTTCAAATTTTCAGCAATAGAAGATGGATTACGTGGCTGTCTTAATGAGAAGGTGACTTGCTCATATAGATGAGAAGAAAGGATAGACTGGCATTTGATCGAGACTCAGAAGAATGTCAAGGATGAAGCCGAAGAAACGCCAGAGAGGAGATTGCGCTGAGGTGGTTTGCTGCTTTTTCCCATCAAGACGAGGCACGAACAAGCACATTCATTGATTGATCTCGATCAGTCTGGCGAAGTGTATGAGCTTGTTTGTGAAGTCTTGGTGTCTACCTGTAATGTATAGGCCGGAATAAAACTGCTTGACATTGATTGTACTTCTTTCGCATTGGTTGATATTGTAATTATATCGTGAAAACATCATGTACGTTATCTACTGACACTTGTACAAACGTAGACTGCGTTTATGTTCATATCCATGTTCATGTCCATGTCCATCCCACGACGCGTCAGAAAAGTAGACTCATATACAAAACTCCAATACCATGAAGCAAATTCCTCTATCCATATACATCCATCCGTCTGTCTAGACCTTCCTCCCTTCCTTCAACAAAATCCCCGCAATCCTCGCCTCCTCCGCCTCCCTCCCCCTTTCCCTTTCCTCCCTCTCATACTCCCTCAAAACCCTCTCCTCATGCCTCCTTTCCCTCTCCTCCACCATCTCCTCCCACTTCCTACGCTTCCTCGCCCGTTCCCTCTCCACCTCTACCTCACCTTCTTCCTCCCTCAACAAACGTCTCTGCTCTTTCTCGGATAGAACCCATGGTTTGGAAAGTGTGTCTTGTAGGAATTGGGTTCGTGAGGCTATTAGTTCTATTTCTTTGTTTGTTGTGGGGATCAAGATGAGGCGTTCGAGGTGTAGTTGCAGGGTTTGCCGGAAGGGTTGGAGGCGTCCTTTTAGTTGGGCGGGTGTTCCTGGGATGAGGGTTTGCAGGAGAGTGTAGAGATTTGCTTTTTCTTGGGTGGGTTTGTCTTTGGGTGTGGGTATTGTTGTTGGGGTTTTGTTTGCGTTTCTGGAGTTGGGTGGTGCGTTTTTGTGTAGCGGATTTGGTTTTGCTTTTGTCTTCACGTTTGTATTTGTGTCTTCGTCCTCTGTGGTCTCATCTTTTGTGACTGGTAACGGTTTGTCGCATTTGACGTCGATTGTGGAGCCGCTGCTGTCGTCAACGGTGAGGAGCCAGAATCGCTCGAAGTCCTCGATGTTCAGGATTATACCTATCACTTGGACATATTGGATTGGGTGGTTGAGGTAGAAGAGGAGCTGGTTCTCATTGCTGGATCGGTAGCCATTCTCTGTTTTGGTTACACGGGGTAGAGTCTTGTGTTGAGAGTGGGTGGTGAGGTTATGGTGGATGTCGTGGGCTGTTAGTTTGATCCATTTGAACCATGTTGGTGAGGCTCTGTGGCAGTAGGCTGGGTAGAATACTAGAGGAGGAGGACGAGGACGAGGAGGGATTGGGTCTGGTTGATGTCTGAGCTGTGGCACGATCGCGACCTTATCGTTGTGTCTGTTGTTGCTATGCGGATATGATACTAGACGAGCATGATTTGCAGTGGGCATGTGCGTGATTAGATATGATGGTGGTTGCTTGCATGAATGACATGGTTGTTTGTTGTCGCGTGTCTGCCGGTTGCGGACGTTTATGTCAGCGCGAAATCGGTAGGAGAAGGGCGCTGCCGGTTGGAACGGCACAGGCTCGGTGAAGATACTCGGTATCGTTACGACCTCAATACGACGGAATATACAGTCATTCCGGGCAGATAGCTGGCCAATTTTCTGACATACACAGTCATGTCATAGGCTGTACGGAATATACGCTGTCCAACCAATTCCGCGTGAAGAAATGAGAGTAACCTCCTTATGCTTCTGTACCCACATTACCACTACTACTGTCGGTGACAAACTGATCATACAAAACTCGCCTCTACAACTCTAATTGATTTCTTTCACTTTGCCATCATGCCTGGCCTGGTCCTGCCTTGCCATTTTTCATCGTTGAGAATTTATAGAAATAAGGTCCCGTGACTTCAAACCTTTACCTCATCATATCTTTCATATTAAGAACCCCTCACACGATGCCCAATGAGGCTGATCCTACTGTCCGCGGTCCCATACGAGAACATGTGAGAGACTTTACGACAGAGAAGGCAGCACACCACTCCAAAGATCAGACATACGTCCAGGACGTACCGTCTCCTCTGTCTTTGAAGCAAACTACATCAACCAAACATGACGTCGACGGTAATAACGCAGATGCCGCTACATTACAGAATCAGAGTTCTCGGCCTCACGATGTTGAAAGAACTACAACGACAACATCATTTGCAGGTCCGCCTCACAGTATCTTCACAGGCAAACAGACCAAATTCATAGTGTTTATGGCGTCATGGGCCGGGTTCTTCTCTCCAGTATCGGCCAACATCTACTTTCCAGCTTTGAATTCTATAGCCAGAGATTTACATGTATCGAACACCCTGATCAACTTGACTCTCACGTCCTATATGGTGAGTGTCTAATCCGATTGTGCACGGGACATCATAGTAACAGATCACAGATATTTCAAGGTCTGGCACCTGCATTCATTGGTAGTCTGGCTGATTCTACTGGAAGAAGACCTGCTTACTTCGGTAAGTTTTCTCTATAATACGAATGACTCCGCTGAGAAAATCCCTAGTCTGCTTCGTCATCTATATTGCAGCAAACATTGGTCTTGCACTACAAAACAACTATGCTGCATTATTCGTGCTTCGATGTCTGCAATCTACTGGTAGCTCTGCCACGATCGCCATGGCCAGCGCGGTTGTTGCAGATGTCTCGACGCCAGCTGATCGTGGAAAGTATATGGGCTTCACCTTAGCTGGTAGCCTGTTAGGTCCGGCCATAGGACCAGTCCTCGGTGGCATACTTGCCCAGTTTATAGGCTGGCGATCCATCTTCTGGTTCCTCGTCATATTTGCTGGGGCATTCATGGTGATATTCGGTATCTTTTTTCCGGAGACAGGTAAGTGAGATGATTCTGCTATGATGATTTTCATTGACACGTGTAAGCACGTAACATTGTCGGGAATGGATCCATTGCACCCAAAGGATTGAATATGTCATTGATGAACTACTTGGCAATCCGAAAGGCGCGAAAATTATCCGAAGACAGTCTGGAGAAACCCATCGATGTACCAGCACCTCAGAAGCAAAAACTACGATTCCCGAATCCTCTCTCCTGCCTTCAGATCCTATGGGACAAACAAAACGCTTGCCTTCTGTTCTACAATGCCTTTCTTTTCGCCGCTTTTTACGATGTCACAGCCGTAATTCCAAGTCAATTCGCTCGGATCTTCCACTTCAATGATCTTCAAATCGGTCTCTGCTACATTCCCTTCGGCTGTGGAGCACTATGTGCAGCACTCATCAACGGGCAACTTCTCGATCGCAACTTCAAAAGATGGTGCAAGAAGCTCAATATTCAAGTCAAAAAAGGTCGCGACCAAGATATCAGCAACTTCCCCATCGAGAAAGCCAGACTTCAAATCGCCATTCCAGCCGCCTACGTCGCCATAGCTCTTATTCTGGTATTCGGCTGGGTTCTAAACTATGAAGGGCCATTAGCCGTCTTACTCGTCGTCCTCTTCTTCGCAAGCTGTTCTATGTCGCTAGCCTTCAACGTCACAAGTACACTCCTCGTGGATTTCTACCCCAGAAAACCGGCCACCGCTACCGCAGCGAACAATCTAGTCCGATGCCTTCTCGGCGCTGGTGCCACTGGTGTCGTGATACCAATGGTCAATGCTATGGGTCTAGGATGGACCTTCACTTTATTGTCTCTCTTCCTCCTTGCTACGAGTCCGATGCTTTGGGTTTTGATGTACAAAGGTCTGAAATGGAGGGAAGAACGGAGGGTCAGGGAACAGAATGTCACGGATAAGAAGGAAGCCAAGAGAGCTAGGAGCATTGAAGAAGGAAGTGTCGTTGTTGAGGGAGGTGTTGCTGAGTTAACGGCTGTAGTTGAGGAAGAGAGGGAACGAGGTATGTCGAGGAATGGTGGCGAGGATAATGACAGTGAGAAAGGACATGGAAGTGGCCATGAGAAGGATATCGAGATACAAACGGGGGGCGATATAGACGGTGATGCTACCAGTACGAGAGACGACGATGGGGATGGGAACAGGGAAGGAACAATGGATACGAAACGAACCCGGCGTAGGATTGGTGAAGGCTTAGCTAGAGCCATCTCACATGAATCAGCTGGATGATACATAAAGTTGTTTTTTCTCTTTTGGGTCATCAATTTCTGAGACTCATACTTGTATTTTTATTAGATAGAATCTCGGGCATTAATAGAAATTTATGAGGTCATGTTGATTCATTTATGGGTTTTAATTTCATACTTCTATCTACCTACTTACTTACTTACCTAGTATATTATTATTCTCTGTGTGTAGTTGTTTTGTGCTGGTTTATACAGTACAGTAGCGCGTGTATGTGTACGAACAATACCATACCGTACTGTATCATATCATATCATATCATATCATAAGAGGATAAAATGTGTGGGAGGAACATGGATGAAGGAGATAAGATGTCGTTGGAATAAGACAGTGTACTGTATGGTGTGATATACGATGCTGGAGAAGACTGTGTTTTATTATAGTATCGGGTGCTATGCTATAGTATGATGCATTGTACAATGCTACTATACGTTATACCAGCAGAACGTCGTACGATTTGCTAGAGCTTGGTTGGAAATTGAGTATATCTGGCTGGACAAGAGCTTTCTTTGCTATCGATAGACATGCGTCAGTGTCCTTATTTTTACCTTTCTGTTGGACGCAGTAGACGCTATTTCGATCTAGTACCGGGGGCACAGACAGCTGGACAAGACAAAAGGGACCAGAAGATGGATGAAGGCTGGGAGAGGTGAGATGAGGATATCATAGGTCATAGAGAGGGGTTACCGCTGCTGTTGCTAGTAGTAGCAATGGCATGAGCTGGTTGATTTGGTCCATGATCAACCCAAATATACTCTCCCTCAGCACCAGACGGTTCGTACCTCAACTCACGGTCAAACAGCATGATGCGAATTTCTCTTCGTCTCCACCAACCTGCGCGATCAGTTGTGAAGCCCAGCCGTAAATCTCTACCTGAATGGGTATCGGTAGTCTCATTAGCGATGATAGCTGCACGTCTGATATCGCCATCTGTACCGTCGATTCTTTCTTGCAGCGGCGTGATCATCGGTGTGCTTGTGACACCGAACCAGATAGGTGCTTTGTATGGCCAGCCTTGGAAGTCTCGGTTTGTGTTCTCGAAGTTGGTGAAGGTTTTACTGTGCATTAGTAGCATTAGTGTTTTTGGGTGAATGAACCAGACTTTGTTGCCAAAGTTTGGCAGTTCTGAGTCGGGACATTCGGGGTGAGGTTGGTCCAGGAGGATTGAGAGGCCGAGACTACCGTCGAAGGCTGGTGGTGGGATGGAATCAACAGCTGTCGTTTGGGGTGTGGGTAGCATTAGTCTTCCGCCAAACAGGTAACGTTCGATGGCGGCACCGAGTTCAGCATCAGTATCTCCTTTCCAAAGGAATGGCTCTGGAGGTTCGAAGCCATGATCCAGCTTGAATTTAGTGATCATCTCGAGACGCGAGTGCTTAAAAACTAAGTGAGCTAGTTCATGAACTAGAATACTGGCAAATGCGACAGAGACGCTATCTTGGTAGTGGAATGGAAATTGATGCCAATGCGAATGATTGAATGTATGGAAGAAACCGTCAGCAAACGCACTTACATACCACATATCAGAATTGGACATTCTTCTAGCACGAGGATTAATCGCGGTAAGGCCGAGAGTGGGCTGTCGTTGGCTGTCGTAAGGATAGTGAAAGAATAAGACACGCCCGGCGATGTGACTGAGTAGAACATCGAAGTTATGCTCCATATCCATATCGACTGTCATTTTGCCATCAAAACGCAATCTTGTTCCTTCGACAACGATGGGTGTATAGGCGATATGCATCAAAGCGTAACGAGCTCGATCAAGAAGACGAGTTGCCAGACGTAAAGCTGGTCGCATTCGCAGATAGATGTTTTCCGAGAATGCATGTTTAAGTCCTATATAATCTCTGTTGGATGTGGAAATCATTCGCATAACATCTTGGAGACTGAGGCTGCGGAAGTTGGCCATATGCCAAATATCGTGAATATCAGTGTTGTGAAGATTATCAATGCTGCCATGGTTTATCTGAGGACTTGGATCTTGTTGAGGGTTGAAGAAATGCTGAGCATTGAATGCTTGTGTTCCAAAATTTGTAGTGTCCCATACGTCATCCTCAGGGGCAGTCATATTGAGCGTGTAACAAGAAATGGATGGCTAGAGCTCGTGTGCAGTCTAGTGCAGTGTTACGTTTTCCAGAACTGAAACATCTTGAAGCTCATGAGGGAAGCATTATGTATCGTTGTCTTCCAGCCAGGTCTGCTTTCGATCTTGGTATCTCGGACTTCGAGAACAAGGGATTTCTCGAATACCCTTCCGGAAGCGGACATTATTCAAGTCGGGTGTGGATTGCGACGCTCTTTGTAAGAAGTCGTGAGGTTGATGTATACAAAGAAAAATTCTGAGCGCATTCGACTGTATTGAGTTCAATGAGAACAAAGAATCCGAGTATCGTCGAGATCAAAATGAGTCAGTTCGAGACAGACAGATTCGACTGAACCTACTCTACTGTCAATCCTCCGTAACGCAGGTCAGCGATTCAGTATCAAGCTGGTTTCCAGGGGTGAAGTTGCTCTGATCAGATTAGCCACAACGATGAGACCCTTAATGATGCGCTATTAATGGGCTTGAGTTGCTGACATACAGGTGTTCCAGACATCAAGAGACAAAGTCGGTGACACAAAGAAGACTCAAGTTCGATGCGGAAAGCGTCAACACCAGCCACACCGGATAGTAGGACAAGGGTCGGGCCATAGCCTTACGTACTTTGTCGTCAGTGGATCATCAATCTATGTCTGGTGCGACAACATATTATGATCCGGTAGTACGGTATTGCGCAATATTAGCTCCGTTTCAAGGATCTGTGGCGATCTTGACATGGCATGGACGGTCATAGTAGTGCGCACATGACTGGATCTCTTAGTGATAACTCGATCGCGAAGCGCCATGAATTAAATTCGGAATGCACCATACCAAGTAAGGTGTCAAGATCGGTGCCACTATGGTGGAACATGTCTGAGAGGCAGTAGGACCAGGCTTGTAAGCGCCCAAGATCTCGAGACATGATGAGAATGGTGAGTATCCATGCATACCACGATCATAAAGTCCTTTAGATTCGGTATACAACATCTAAATCGTGATAGTAAGGGATCGGCCAGCCCGAACGTCAAGCCACAACTCTATGGCTGCGCCAATGTGACGGTCAATCAAGAGCCTCAGCTTAAAGTTTGAGGTCGGGGGGTTTGGAGGATGAGCGAATCACAAGGGTAAGAATACGCCATGGAGGAAACCTTCTTCAGCCTCAGACGACGACAGAGCTGAGATCGCAGCGTAAATAGCTTCTCCTAACGGCTTGACTTACTGAGTTGGTATTAGTTTGGGATATGGTGGATTGAAAGTGGAAGATGGTAAGTTTGTTGATGCAAAAAGATTAACGTCGCGGCAGCACGTGGAATGAACTCAAAACAGGAGCAAGAGCGAGAAAGCGGGCCTGGAAACTTTTTGCTCCCGGCCAAGATGATCTGCCTTGTGTAAGGTTGAACTTGAGGATTAAAGTTCTTCCTTACGACTTGACCAGTGATGATCGTTCAAGTCACGGGATAAGTGGAGACCCGCGTTTAGTCCTCGACTGCGCCTTCTTGCTAACCTCTTTTCTTCTACGACACCGAATTCATGGCTGACTGAAAGACGTCTCAGCTTCAAGCACAAGACACAGGACTTTCGACATGGTCAGCATCGTGCATGGGTAACATTGTCGAGATACTCAACACACTTGGATACACAAGAATAGGGATCGTTTTGCTGTCTTCCCCATGTGACTAATTCTACATGCAGAGAGCGCCTCACGAATCTGTCAGAGACAAGGGTCAACTTTAGAAATCGCAATGCAGACATGACACATTGCTCACGCCAATATGTGGCTGGTGTGGATGAAGGTTATACGTACGTACAGCACATCAAATCCTACCCTGGAGATTTGTATACAAAAACACAAAGAATAGTGTGCGTCATGGTGGTGGTGACGCAACCAAAGTAAATCGAAACGTTACCGTTCCCACGGATAAAGGATCAACATGGGAGGGAAATGATGAACAAAAACGTGGCATAGCCCCCACCTCTGCGAATCGGTACTTGGTAACAGCTCACTTTACCGTGTTGTTGCACTGTAGATGGACAGGCTGGCTTGCCTACACTACGATAGGTAAGCTCCATGGCTTCGACAGACCTATCAGGGCGGTTTCAACACAAGGGTTCCAATCCCTGGTAATGATCTTATGCATGTCGCATCAAAAATTCCTCAGCAAACATATGCAGAGACAGAGACCGATGTCATCAGTAATTACTATATCCAAACACGTTACATTTCATCTTGCATCTCATCCCGTATTTGACTGCGCATTACCGCCATGACCACTGACATCAACATCACCGCTGCCACGTACCAACTTTCGCTCACTTCTCTCATACTACTCGGATGATGCCAGTGACACCAGTAAGTGTATCGATCCAATGCATCCGAATCCCTGACTGCCACGAGCCATGCTAAGACGCAATAGTTAGGCTTTAGCTTAGGCGTTGCACTGACGCGCCAAAGATTTAAAAACAGCTGCGCAAAATAAACCCCGGGCGCCACCTACTCGTTTAGGCCTTAGTGCTAAACTCTGCTGACCGACACAATTCTTACAGATTGCAAAGCTACACAGCGCGAAGATACGGGAAAGACACCAACGTTGTATACAGTACAGCCTCGCAATCCCATGGTTCCTCTGCGTCGGTGACTCTAGTCTCCTTTCCCTTCCTTTCCCTTAGTCTCCTTGCTCTAGTCCCGGTTCCTCTACCCTTCCCTCACTCGCGCCTATTCTTACAGTCTGCTGCATCCACTTATGATTCAACTCCGAGAAATCCAAACTTACACGCGGGAGTGGCTGACTCCATTCCATGCATCCATTCACCGTAACAATTAATTTTTTTCAGCTCTTCTCAGCCCTGGTGTCTGACATACATACTACATCCAAAGACATCATGACACTTCCTACTATATAGATCCCTTGGAGTCTCATACTTCATTTGGTTCTATCATTCCAATACAACAACAATAACAAGTAAACAACAAATAAACAAAAGCATCATTTTCCTACTGTCTTGTCTTGTCTTGCATTTCATCTGCCAGGTCTAAAACATCATTCATCAGCATTTCAACTTGTCTCTGCCTGCTTGTCCGGGTCATCCATTTTCCTATTTCCATTCTGATCAGCAGTCCCTGCTTCAGCATCTTCGATTCAGAACAAATCACTGCCAGGGCTTCCCTCAACATCTATTTAGAGAATAGATATTTCCGAGTCAGTCATCAGCATCATCATCATATCACCGCCGAATAAGTTTCTTCCAACCAAACTGCCTCTATTCGGATATTAAGTCACACATTTTCCTTGATTTCCTACTATCTATCTGTTGTCTTTCCTATTTCCTATTTCATATCTGTCTATCTGTCTGCTTTCCTTTTCAGAAAAGTTCTCAGCAAGTCTTTGAAAAGTACTATCATCAACCCAAAGCAACCTCTCCACTTGCTTCATTCACCGGAAGCAACCCATTTTCTTATTATTTCCTATCTGTTTCTTTCCACATCAACCTCATCCAATCAACAGCAATGGCCGCAGGACGTGGAGGTTACAACTCACCCATCACCTTCGCTGGTCGAGGAGGCTATAACTCACCCGTCAACTTCGCAGGTCGAGGAGGGTACAACACACCAATTGAATGCGCCGGCAGAGGAGGATACAGCTCACCAGCCGAATTCGGTCGAGGAGGATACAATGCACCCATGGACGCGGCAGGCCGAGGCGGCTACAATGGTCCCTTCGACTGCGCGGGCCGTGGTGGATATAACTGATCGACGGGCGGAAGACGTCAGGTGCTGATGTCGGCTCATGGCGAACACACGAGGACAGGATCTTCGTGGGGGCCGATACGACGAAAGGGTGGAAACAGCAAGCCTGTTTCACGGATCATCGACTTTTCCGACCTGACGAATCGATCGCACAAAACTTCTTGAATTCACACAATCTCACCGCGGTGGCAGTGCCTCGTGGTTTGCGACCTATTTTCCTACACAGAATCTGTGTAATCATTTTTTGTCAGCATCAGCATAACTTCAGCGATTTTTTGATTTACGCGGTCGAGCGTTTAAGCGAGCATTTGGAATTTGATCTTTTTGGATTTGATTTTCTGGCATAGCGGCATAACAAAGCGAGCATATTCAGGTAACATTCTACCATCAGCGCCTCAATCAGGTATTGAGAGCAGCTCAAAGCATCATGGGAGCATTGAAGAATCATGGAATATAGAAATAGACATAGACATAGAAATCATCGCTCACGCGACTCAAATCAATGACAGACATCTTACTCCGCATCAAGTTCAAAATGCTCTCAATTCCAAATTGTACCTTGCAGGAATAGGAGAATAGTGCCACGGAAACAAAAACTTGAAAAATCGTAGACACAAGTGGAAACTTGACTTACTTTTCAAACACCACCCCGAGTACATCTTCGACATCTCCACCCTCGCCTCGCCCCGTAATCTTGGCAAGGCAAGCAGCCGCGTACCGAAGATGTTCGGCCGCGGTTACAATATCGAATTCAGCCTCGTCTGAAGTGATACGGCCCCCCGAGTCCGAGTCTGAGCGCAGATCATCCGTACGACTATACGCAGAGTCAGTATCACGGAAGCGCGTGCTACCGCGTGTGTGGCTGTGGCGTAATCTAAGCGGTTCGTGGGGTCCAACTTCGCCCACTAGATCATCGTGTCCATCGATGTGGTGGCTAAGCTCCGGATCCAGTCGGACGGTATTGAAATCATATTCTCTGACGTCGTCTGACGGTGCATTTTGCATGATGAAATCGTCTAGGTGGATGAGACACTGTTTGAGATATACGGCTTGTCTGTGCGTTACCGAGAGCGAAGCGGCCCAATACGATTGTGCTTCTTGCGGAGTCAATAACGATTCGTTGTCGCCTGTGGCAGCGCTGGTCATCGATGTGAATGTGGAGGTAAGTCCTCGGAGGAAGGACTGGATGCTACCTGGATCAGAAGATACAGATTGAGCGTGATTGGAGGTAGCCTCCTTACAGGAGATGAAGAAGACTTTGTCGGGATTGAAGTCGGAAAAGGTACTCTTGAGCAAGTTTCGTGTTCGGGCCTCGAAATGTGCTCTCTCGCTCTCTTGTATCAAGTCGATTTTGTTGACGACGAACAGAACAGTCTTACCAGCTTTTTGGCATGACTGTACTGCATCGAGTAGCTGTGGATCAATAGCGACATCGCGTATGCTTTCGTCGTCCATGCTCAATGATAGCAGTGCGATAACAAGATCTGACTGCATAGCTCGCTCTCTGGCTCTCCGAATACCTTCTTGTTCTACTGCACCAATATCATTGATCTTATTGTCGCTCGATACCAACATTGGGGCTCCACGAAGTCCGGCCATATCTCCGAGCCGAACCAGCCAGCCGCCAATATCAACGCTGACATCTACGATGTCTCTTGTAGTTCCCGCCTCGCTGCTTACGATCGCTGCTTCTCGACCTACAATCCGATTAAGGAGTGAACTCTTGCCTGCATTTGGCGCTCCAAGCAATGCGACATTGATGCCGCTCCTAAGCAATTCGCCACGGCTAGCGTTTTGGATATGGAGTTCCAATTCTCTTTGCAAAGTCATAACTTGTCTTGAAACAGATGCCATGAATTCTCTGGGTGACTCGTCAA
Organism: Camptophora hylomeconis; assembly: GCA_032357745.1. Classification (NCBI taxonomy): domain Eukaryota; kingdom Fungi; phylum Ascomycota; class Eurotiomycetes; order Chaetothyriales; family Chaetothyriaceae; genus Camptophora; species Camptophora hylomeconis. The sequence goes on along the minus strand of JAOTMB010000002.1, from coordinate 1,329,659 downwards.
AGTGTTGATCTTCACTAAAGTCGATCAGAGCCTCGAGCTCGCCTCTTGCATACAGCAGCATCTTCCTCCATTCTTCATATCTTGCAGCAAGACCACTAGTAGCACCCGTGACGGCTAGCTTGTGTTGTTGTTCTGTTTCCGCAGCCAATGTTTCCCCTAGTGCTTCTGCTTGAGTAAGATCGAGCCGACCATTGTAGAATGCGCGTTTCGTAAACTCTCCAGGTTCTGCTGCACGTATAGAACTAAACTCAGCTGTTCGCCGACGTGGTCGAGTATTCGTGCATCTCGGTATTGCGTCTAGCAGAGATCGAACGACCGCAGGTCCACCATGGACATGGAATTCAAGGATATCCTCGCCGGTCACAGTCTTCGGAGCTGGGAAGTAGAACACCAAAGCGCCTGTATCGATCGTCCGACTCGTGTCATCAGGATCGAGTATCTTCCGTAACGTCGCATACCGAGGGTGAGGAAATGCTCTATCCGGACAAAGTCCACCGTAAATATCAAGACATGCCGGGCCCGAGATTCGTACGATCGCGATGGCTGCTCTCCCTGCAGCTGAAGATAACGCGTAGATCGTATCAGGAGTAGGATGTATGTCTTTGCGTCGTTGCCGTACCGGCAGCTGCCATTTCGTTTCTGTCGTGCTCAGAAATCGCGAACCTTGGTGTGCACAGAATGACAGGCGATAGCGTAAGACCCTCGTATCAGATCGTGCCAACCGATTCACAACCGAATGGCTGCTGTGAAGCTGGCCGAACAACCGCCATCGGTATTGCATTCGTGTTAGCGGTTTGATTCAGGATGAGGTTTCACATGAAACGCAAGAGTGCGTGCTTTCGAGCAGCGGATATCATTTGCTACGGCTCCTGATCCACTTTCTTCAACCATCGAAACAACAAATGACAATTATACGATGCTCCCTTCATTCTCATAACATAGTAATTCTGTTTCATTCATCTATACCAGGAGTTCTCCTGATCTGAAAATATAGCTTACCAGACCAGATGGTCCTGGTATGTACTACAAAATTCTCCTACGGCAGAGACAAATTGATCAACGTGAGTCTGTTGAAGTTCAATGTTCAAAGCAATGAATCCTCTCTGGGCGATGTAAATACGCTTCGTCAGCATGTGATGAAAGAACAGAGCTTGAAGCTCGTTGCGATCTGGACCAGCGAAATGAACAGTCATCATACTGCCTACACCCTTGATAAACATCTTGGGTGGTCGTCGTGAATGTGAAGGCGTGTGATAATCGTCATTTATCGGAGCTGAAGGTACATCCCCAGTGATATTGTGCTTTCTAAGGAGATCTTCAATAGTAGTCTTCATGTTCGAACCAAGCGTATTCAACTCTTGAAGCCTAGCTGCGTCTAGTAGACCACAGCCTGCGACACCCGCTGTCATGCTAAATATATTGTTGTTGAAGGTACCGGGATGCTCAAGTCGGCCGATACGAGGGTCATAGAGATTCATGATATCTCTTCTCCCTCCGAAAGCACCAAACGACATACCTCCACCTACCCACTTTCCAAGAGTCATCAGGTCTGGCTGTATCCCTAGCTCGGTGCCATATCCATGATATGATAGTCTGCTGGTCATGACTTCATCAAATATCAGAAGTGCTTGTTGCTGATCAGCGAGCTTTCGTAGACTGGTCAAAAACTCCAACGACCCTGCAAAACATCCACCACTTCCGAGCACTGGCTCAACCAGAATAGCTGCAAGACTATCAGGAGCTAGAGAGTTCACAAGCTTGGTAGTCCCCTCTGTATCATTGTATTTGCCCACCACGAAGTCGTGAGGTAAATTTATCGTAGCTTTGCTCGAGGAACTTTGACCAGAAATTGTGCTTCCATGATAGCCTTTCTCGAACACCAGAATCTTCTTCTTTCCAGTGAAAACTAGAGAAGTTGCTATGGCCATCATATTGGCCTCCGTTCCAGAATTGACGAAACGGACTAGCTCTATTGGGGAGAACCTGTTGCACACTAATTTGGCCAGACTTCCTTCTAGCGTGTTATGTGCACCATAGTTCCACCCGCCCTCCAATGCTTGTTGAACCGCCTTCTTGATGACAGGATTATTGTGACCATAAATTCCTGCTGTGTACTCACCCAAAAAGTCCACATATTCATGCCCGTCTACTGTTGTCAAGTAGCAGGATCTACCAGAGGAAACGGTCAAGGGAAATGGAGTGGTATACAGCACAGTTCTTGTATTCCCACCTGGCATCGAGAGGCAGCGATCTTCATGGCACTTGTTGGACGATTGGTGAGACTGTTCGTAGTTGATATGTACAGCTTTCAATGCAGCTGACAAACATATTTGAGGTGCATCAGACACCGAACCCATCTTCTTGGATGCTTGTGTACAACTTGCGAAGAGTCTTCACCGACACTCACAGCTTCCAGTGTACGACCTAGACAACTCAGCTTATGCAACACGACCTGCGAGTTCGTTGGCACCGCTCGTGAGATGAGACGGTCGTGTAATAGCGACACACGTTGTTAGTCAAGTTGCAAACCTTCAAACTACAGCCCGTTAGTCGATCATGTCCGGTGGATATCAGCGTCGTACCCAATTGAGTTGTGTGGCACTAGCATTGGGAATCAAAAGTCAGGCAAAAAGAACCGGTGCATATCGTTCGAGGGGCATCGACGGAAGGACGCCAGCTCTTTTTGTCTGGCCATGATAGCCCATAGAAACATTTGAAGCTTACGAGTACGCGGGGGACAATTCAGAACTGGGATACTAGTTTAAGTAGTCGAGGTGTTCTCTGAAAGCTCCCGCCCCGATCCAATATATCATTCTTTCTTCTTGAAGTTCCGTCAGCCAAGGTGTGCTTGCACTAGTTCACAGCTGCGTTTATATCCCACTCGACTCGATCAAAGCCAAGATGAGTTTCTCGGGTAGGCGTATGTCGGTCCTCTCCTCTAGCGGGCATGAGAACCGAAGATATACTGGCACCCATGAGCCTTCCTCTCAAGGTAAGTCGAGCTTCGAACGTGTCAGTGTTCTATCTAATAGTACTGCAGAAAAGCAGTCCTCCTCCCATATAAACCTACGCTCTCACCCCGCACACAAGGCAGTCCACGCAGGTCTCGAAACAGGTCGAGCAAGTACTGGTGTTGTTTGGTACGACTGTCAGATCGAATCGCGCGGAATACACGCTGACACGGTGAAGGACCACTGAGCAAGCTTCCAAGCATGGCTTCATAGAACATCCTGAAGAATGGGCAAACTTGGGTCAAGGTGCACCTGAGGTCGACGATGAGATTGAGGGTTGCTTTCCTCGACCCCAATCAATTCCTATATCTTCTGCTGGAAGAGAATACGGTCCAACAGCTGGTATCAAGAGTCTTCGTGCTGCTGTCGCAAACCTCTACAATGACAACTACCGCAAAGGAAAGGAGAGTCAGTACACTTGGGAAAATGTGAGTACGGATTCTGCAAGACATTTCATCCCTTCAAGAGACAGAGCGAGTAGCTCGCGGCCATTTTGGATGGCTCGCTCACTCTCGTAATCATACTACACTTCTTATGTTCACTCTATCCAAATAAATCTAGACAATTTCTTACTGACATGTGTACAGGTCTGCATCGTTCCTGGTCCGTCCACCTCCTATTTGTGTCGGCCATGAGATACTAACCTCACACAGGAGGAAGAGCCGGGTTGATCAGAATTGCCGCTGTGTTGGGAAACACCTACCTTGCTTTCTTCATCCCCGACTACACAGCCTACAACGAGGTAGGTACAGCTGCAGTACTCATTGAATCCCACAGGCTGACCGTGTTCAATAGATGTTGTCTCTGTTCAAGAACGTGAGAATGCCTATCTCAAGTTCCCTCTCACATCCTCTAACATAGTGCAGTTTGTCGCCATCCCATCCCCCCTTTCTAGCGAAGATGGTTACCACATCCATGCAGATAAGATTGCAGAGGAATTAGCAAGAGGAACGTCCGTTATTCTGACTTCAAATCCGAGAAACCCTACCGGACATGCACTAGACGAGGAGGAGCTGAAAGAGATCCAAGACATCTGTCGTGATCGTGCGACAATCATTTTCGATGAGTTCTATGCAGGATACAATTACAGATCCAACTGCGATGGTTCAACTATCTCCGCAGCTTCTAATGTTCAGGATGTCGACGAAGATGATGTTATCCTCATCGATGGTCTTACCAAACGCTTTCGACTACCAGGATGGCGTGTAGCCTGGATTGTTGGTCCAAAAGAATTCATCAGCGCCTTAGGATCTTGTGGTTCTTACCTCGATGGCGGCACCAACGTACCCTTCCAGGAGGCTGCTGTACAATTCTTAGACCCGCCTAAGGTCAAGGTTGAGATGGCTGCTCTGCAAACACACTTCAAGATGAAGAGAGATTTCGTTCTCAAGAGACTCACAGAGATAGGCTTCCGTGCCGGTAACCAGAGCATTCCGGACAGTACGTTCTACATCTGGTTAGATCTCACCACGTTGGAACCACCACTACCAAAGAATGCCGCTATGGACATCTCGAACGGATTGTCATTCTTCGATGCCTTATTGCAAGAGAAGACCATCGTCGTGCCGGGCATTTTCTTCGACCTGAACCCCGCAAAGCGACGAGATTTGTTCGACAGCCCTTGCCATCATTTCGTGCGCATTTCATGTAAGTCAAAATAGTTCGATCTTATGATATGAGTTTTGCTAACCATTCTCTCTTTAGATGGTCCTAAGATGGATGTCCTCAAGATGGGTATGGATGGTATTGAACGTGTAGTCAAGCGCGCTCGAGGTACCTTGACGGATGACACAGCGATAGCTGAAGAGCCCGGTTCTCCATCGAACGTTCGTGGCAAACGAGATCGCGGTCACATTAGAGTCCACTCTAACAAGGGTCATGGCGAGAATCAGGAGTAAATTCTAGCCTTTGACTTTGCGGGTTTGAGTCCAGCAGGTGAGATCGCTGAGAACGAATGCTATCCGGAGCTGTCCTGCAGGTAGTGTAGGCAAGAGCCTTGATCTGACGACGCAACGAAATCGCAGCAACCCCTAAATTACGAACTTTGCAATGAAATAAGTTAAGAAATCAAACTGAAGTGAATGCTTAAGCGATATAATGCAGTCTTCAGGATGTAATGGTCACATGGTAGTCGCTGTATAAGTGACACTAGCACAACGCCGCAGGAACAGCGATCAAGTAGCTACTTTGTGAGTGACATCGAGCAGTATGACCATTAGAATATCGCAACCACAGACACACAGATCGTCATCGCGTAGTAATGGTATGGTCTTTTGTCCTATGAACCACAGATCCCCTATATGCATAGCGCCAACCACACCAGACCAAGTCAAGCTCGGCACTCTTTCGAGAACAATCGGTGACTTCCATGTCACTTGCCAGCAACACGATCTTTCATGCATTACCCTCCGCTACTACATCATCAGGCCCTATAGTGTTAGTCAGTATTCGCGTACTGAGTGGGAAGAAAGAACAGAATAGCGGAAAGAGGTGGGTAGATGACCATGCAGCTCTGTAGATCAACTTACAACAAAGCCAATGTGATATCACCATGAATGTGAGCCTTAAGCTCAATCTCGATGTCGAGATTAAGCTCTAACCTCAACTTCAATCCATCCTGTTCCATTGGATCCGGCGCGTCGGTTTTAGCATCGACGCCCTGAGTCGTGTCGTACGGTTGACGGGGCGGTGGTCCTCGCCAGGGGATCTCGCCTCTCGCCATGCGGGCGTATGTGACTGGACCGTCCATCGAGTCCTTGGGCGGCTTGATGTATTCGAACGGTTGGGTCTCGGTCGTATCCTGCGTCGCTGGGTTTTTGAGCCAGTTGTCTTTGTGGTCGTAGGTTTCGCGTTTTTGTTTTTCGGTGGGTTCGATGTCTTGCTCTTCTTCTGAGTCTTCGGAGGCTTCTGGGAGTGTTGCCATTGCTTTTGAGGATGCGGAGGCTTTACCTGCTGATGCTTGAGATTTTGCTTGGGACCCTTTCTGGCGTTGATTTTGTCTTCTTCGGCGGCGGGATGCGGATCTTGAGCGGGATTCGTAGCCTGGGTCTTCGCCTCCTTCGTCGTCTGATGTTTTTCGAGGGGGTGCTGGAGGTCTTGATTTGGATTTGCTTTTCGATGGCGTCTGCTCCGGTGTTGGGGTTTGTGTTTTTTCAGGCATGTCGTTAGTTGTCTACCTTTATCGCGTGAGCAAAAGAGTTTAGATCAGAAGGGCAGAAATGCTGTGCTTGAGCATACAGCTGATCAGACGATATTGTACAAGCGGTATGAGACTCAGAAGATCAGAGCTCTGCGAATATGAGAGGTAACAACGCCATGGAAGCAGTCGATATCAACGTCACAATGATTGCACGAGGGCTGCGACACGCACTGGCGTAAGAGCAGCGAGGAAGCTCAACCAGGATATTCGCTCTGAACGTCAGAGTCAAGGTATTCATGTCCTCGATAATGCAACGGTCGTTTGAACGGATTCATGTTCTTGTCACGATCCCAGTAAGGATCCATTTTCGAATGGATTCGTACTACATGAAACCGGGGTACTCCATGTTGTAGGACAAAGGGACGTGGCTCTAGACTTAGTCGAGTTCCAAGAAAACTGACACGAAACGGCCTCGGAGTGTGGCGGTCCGAGGCTTGACTCTTGTCTGTGGCTGGTAATGGTAAGATGATCGCTCTTGTTCTATTCCTGAACACTGTCCACTGTCTTCCAGACCCAAGAGTCTCGATTACGGACGACATCTTATGATTGCAAGATGCAGCGACTACACTCTTTTACACGCGTCTTTTCTGTCTGAACAACTTCCGATATGCTTGATGAGAGCTAGGCGCGCTTGTGAAGTCCACGTAATCCTGGTCTACTCCGTTCGCTTCGGTGAGAATGATCTCCTTCCTCAGACCCGCAAGCCAACATTCGCAATCCTGTTACTATCCCGGTCATTTCATTTACTCGAAACGCCATCAGAACAATGCCGGTCGAACGAGTTCATCAGCCAACGCTCCAGAGACCAAGGCTGAGCCTTCATCACGCCTGCTAGCATCCCAGCTCATGCTGTAACACTTGACCAGGACGCAAGGTCTCGCCCGTTACAGCAGCGAACAGTCGCGTCATTTTGCTCCTACTTTGCAGGGTATTTTCTAGTCAGGACCTCCGAACAGCGTCTTGCTGACGTTGTAGTGGAGCTGAGGTGTATGTCCTGTACTGAGCTCTTGAAATGGTCAATTCTTTACCCTGTCGTACTTACGTCGCAAATGACAATTCCATCCAGCGTTGACTGCATCTCTCCATCTTTTCACATCTGTCTCGAGCCCCAGTATCACTATGTCTGCCGAAGAATCTAAAACCACAGAGGAGTCTTCTGTTGGAGCCAACGCTGAAGGAGCTGGATCTGCTTCTGCTGCCGGAAGTATAGGAGCTGAAGCCTCGTCTAAGAAGACCGAGGAAAAGAAAAAGCCCAAAAAGCTTGGAGCAAAGAAGCAGCAAGAAAAAGCTGAAGCAGAGAAAGCCGAGGCCAACGGAGAAGAGGAAGCTCCCTCGCCGAAGATGGAGAGATCACAATCACGTCAACCTAGTCACAGTCGAGGCCGACGTGGCCGAGGTCAAAGTCAACCTCCATCCGACAGCGATAGTGCATATCGAAGTGATGTATCGCAAAAGCCCAAGCGCAACCGCAATCGCAACAGAGGTAAAGGCGAAGCTCAGCAACAGCAAGGTGGTCAGGGAGGTGGCAAAGGTGGCAGCCCCCTCGATGCCGTTGATGAGGCTGGTGAAGCGGTGGATGGCGTCACAGATCAGCTCGATGGCGTTACAGAAGGTGCAGGTGATCTTGTCCAAAATACTGCGGGTGGAGCCGTAGGAAAGACTCACGAAGCCCTCGGTGGATTGCTGAAAAATAAGAAAGGTGGGAAGAAAGGAGGAGAGAAGAAGAAGGGAGGCGAAGAGGGTGGTGACGATGATGGTGGACCAGATGAGCAACTGAGATTACGCCTCGATATCAATCTTGATATTGAAGTGCAGTTGAAGGCAAAGATTCATGGTGACTTGACCCTGGGACTGCTGTAAGTTCTCTTCATTCGTTTTAATCTGATATGACTGACAAACAATGCACAGGAATTAAATCAGCTGTGGGACGTTCTACAAGACTCGTCTGTACAGCAGATTCATGTATCGTTGTAATGGTGTCAAGACATTTGTCATCCGTACTGTATTACGTTGTCGACTGTTTTGATCGGCCTGGAGAAAGTGATCTGGTACATACATCGCATCCGCAGTAAAACTTTCACACCTTGCGTCTGAAAACGAACAGCGCATCGTCCTTGCCGGCGAAACTCGGCAGAGGTATTTGCACGATCTTTTCAAAGTCTTGCTTCTCTCTCCCCATCCATCGATCGACCATCTCATCTTTGAAGCCGGTGTAACCATTGCCATTCTGTGTCCCAGCTACGGCTATTATATCCCCTTTATATGTGTCTATCACCTTCCTTGTGAAGTCTCCACTCACAATAGGGTAAACCATGAGTAAAACATCATCCTTCGCTCCGTTATCACCTCTCTTCTTGATGAATTGAATGCCATCAGTGTTGACGGTATCATCGATCCAGCAAGTCCTCCATGTACTCTGACCGCTATCAACAGCGACAACATTACAACCCTGCCTTCGAAGCATCAACGTCCAGTACCCATTGCCAGAACCAATATCGAGTATCGTTTTACCTGCAGCCAACTTCTTCATAATTTCAAGACTCTCGTAACTTGGACAAGCACAACCGAAATGATGCATGAAGATTGGTAGAACATGGTGACTCATTTTGAGATTCACTGTATATTGATCCGGACCAGCATACTCTAGAGATTGACATGACCACGCCCAGAAGTCGATATAAGGGTTCTGATGAGGTGCTTTTCGCTTTGACACCACAACTGATGGATCCAGATATCGCTTGAAGGTGAGATACTCTGCAATACCGGCTCGCAATGAACCTTTCTTTGCATTCGATTTCATCCCTTTGAGCGCGTTCGCAGCAGACTTGCTAGGATCGAAAAGAGAGATGTAGGATGCAATGTCGGATATCTCGGGATAAGTCGTTGTCTTTCCAGATTCGTCCAAGTACCAATCGTGTAGTCCATGTGCAGGTCCAGCGCTCACAGCTTTCTGCACCTGTGAGAGATTGATACTGACATTGGCATGATAGACGTAGGTATCGGTCTCGGGTATAGAGAAAGCCTTATGTATGGCGGTCTTTAAATCATTGGCTTTGAGAGACTCATGGATTTCATCGATCAGTGACTGATCGTTTATCACAACTTCCGGGTCAAAGTTTGAGGAGCCAACTGTGTACGCCTTGTTCGGATTTTGTGCCATTCTTGTGGCTCTGGTATGAGTATGGTCTGCCGCGACCTCAAACACTATACTCGATTTGTCAAGGCAGACAGTCTGGGCGTCTTTGCCTGAGATATTGGTGTCGAGCGGATATAACTCTATCAAATGTCATACTCAGACTCGATATCGAAAGAGTTTTGTGGAAGTGACGTCGATCATCGGTTCGACTTTACAGAACAATCAAGCTTCAAAGCTTCTTAGTCAACACACACATGCTTTGCAAAGGCACGGAGCTCGAGAGCAAACAGCCTAGTTGCTAGAGAAATTACAATATCAACTGTCAAGGATGTTTTGGCAAGTGTGATTTGACAAACAACTGTGGTTGCTCACGTGCCTCTTTGACTGCAACAACATCACCGCTTTACGACCTTGAGATACTTGACTGATCGATCTATCGTCACAACACTTCACGCTTGATGTTCATTTGAAATTCTAATCGCAAGCCAGTTCGGTGTCACTGAGCGCTGAACACTGCACGCAACATATGAATCTCGTCCTCTGATGTGACAGCTCCCAGCAGACTGTACAGCTTGATCTCATAGTCATTTACAAGTGACATTTCACGAAGCCTTGCTTTTGCTGCATTAGATCAGATTCACTTCCTCTCATCTCATGTCAAGAAGTTATTCTGAGTTTACGCCTGAGATTTGTTCTTCCGTGCTTTCGGAAGATCTTCCAACCTATTGATCCGTCATCCTTGACCATCATTCAATTGGTTGATGCGCAGGCCGTCCTGAGCTTCAGTACATCCATGTCAAGTAGTGAGTCTGCTGAGAAGTCAAAGGAAACATGAGCGAGTAGGTTGTTCTCCAAGTATTCGGTCCATGAAGCTGACATGTACGTAGCTACGAAGGCGAAGGTATGAATCGAGATCTACCCTTATCTCACACCTTTTTTGCCCTACTGACATGTCTCAGACTGGGATCAAGTCGATCTAGTTACCAGACATGCTCCAGTAGCGTCAGGAGTCGAGAGTTTCGTTGGACATATCGCACCAAGAGGTCAGACTATTGAAGATCTTAACCCAAGAGATCACCAATCTCGTAGGCTACCCACAGGTCCACTCAAAACTCGACTGGCAACATCGTTTCATCCCGTTCTCCAATCTATTCATCCAAAGACCTACCACGGCACTGGAGGAAGACCAGTGCATCAGCATGTTCAAGCTGTATCTAGTAAGACAAGGCTCGAGTCCTTCAAGCGTCAACAAGCAAATCCAGATGAACCTGATCGAACATACGAATTATCAGCCACCTGGAAAGGATTCATTAGCAACATCCTTGATTTCGATATTTCGCAACAAGACACAGCGCAGAGTCGTCTAGACGCAATATGCACGGCAAGCGAGGCTTACATCAAACCATTCACCGGGAAAATGTCCGATATGGACGTGATGGACACAAACAAACTGAGTATATGGGGCACTCCGGATCAATGTCAAATCGCGACAGAGCACCTTCGTGTTTGGGAGGTCAATGTAGCCACAGGGTCCAAACAACCTAAGGTTTGGCAAAAGGTTAAGGCACTGGATGGCCGACAAGAGCACCGTATCATACAAGAGCGGATACGACAACATGAACTAAATGCATTCCAGCATGCTGAAGACATTTCTTTCGATTATGAAGCCTACCTGATCTGGCCGAAGGGATATGATCTCGAAGGTTATCTTAAACAATACGAGTCAACTGTACTTAGCGATATCTCAACCACTTTCAGATGTCGTTTCTTTCATGAGAAGGTGGAGACGAGATCACGAGCTCGGTACACCAAAATTCAAGCGGAACATGAGCATAACCTCCTTGCTGCTTATCAACGACTCGTCAATCTCGTGAAGGAGATGGTTGCTCAAAAGACCAGAGGTACACATGGAAACTTCTTCCGCATGCCTTCTGCCGAGACGTACAGAGATCGAGTCGCAATAGTGCAGGACGATGTCACAGCTACGTATCTCATCTCCATGACTGGTAGTTCTGTGCCTGAGGAAGAGCAGGAAAATTGGACCAGACTTGCAAAATTGATTGACATTCGAACACGCAAAGCACTCCAATCATCTCTTGATACATTCCTCAAGACTTTGTACGTTTCCCAAAGTCATATCCGATTACGAGTCGATTTTGGAGATCTTGGTCTTGTCTCTTTCATGAAATCCAGAGAAAGAGACAATACTTATCTCGCAGATGACTTTTTCGAGATGATCCAGAACCCGAGAACACAACTGTCAGATTGTCTCCTTCAGGCTAAAGACAGAGATATGCACAAGCTTGTCGAGGTCGTCAGCGGTATGGAAGAGTTCAGCTTTCCCGAGGATGCATACAAGGCACATTTTGATTTTCAGGCTATAGAGCGCGTCAACAAGCTTCGCCTAGAAAAGGAACTACAACCTGGATATGATGCCAATGAAGTGGAAGTCTCTGCTCAGAGATGGCTCACATCCAAAGTCCAGTATAACAGCGAAAACATATTGGGTCTTAAACTTCTCGATCTAGAAAAGCCAAGTTATATGCTACGTGCGGACTGCTTTGATCTCTTTACCAATGAAGCCGCTCTTCATGATATGACTGCTTTTCAGAGTAACATGAAATTCAAAGCAAATCCAGGAGGGCTGGCTGCCAGACCCAAACGCCAATCAGTCTTCCCTCCAGGTAAGAGAGACCTCACTTCAATCACAGAGACTACAGCAAAGAGATTCCGCTTCAAGGACACAGATGGCACATTTGAACTCAGAAGAGAAGACACGTATGACCTGCGAACCGGACATGAAAGCATGAATCCAATCTCATCGAGATGGGCCGCTTCATACTACTATTTCCATTGGGACAATCTAATGGCAGAGTACGCAAATATCAAGCCCGGAGAAAAGGTCAGCTGGACTCAAGAGCTCTCGACCTTCTTTCCAGAAGCTGTTGATCAAGATCGCCCACAGGCTCTGCCGAAAGGTTTCAAGAAGTTTATGCGGGAAGTCACGGAGATACAGCAATTATTGGCAGATGCGCTCTCGAAATTGCCAGCTATGGAGCCAACAATTCAAGGAGGCCGAATCTTCAAGAAGTCTGGTGGATCGCGTAGTGATTCGAGTAAATAGAGTTGACCATTGCAAGTGTATGCAAGAACGATCGGACTGGTTCGAATTGCGGTTGGAACATTTTCGAGTCGAAAGTCAGCACTCATGCTGCTTTGATGAATTCTCGAGGATGTGGTTGACCTCGGACTGAGGAATGAGAGTGAGAGCCGGCCAAATCTCAACACTAATCAGTCTCCGTGATACACCCAAGATCGTAGTTACATGTAAGAATACTACGACATTCAGCTTTGCCATCAGACACGCCATTATCGTCCTAGCATATTGCTAGAGGTTTCCGAAGCGCTGCCTTGCCAGCTGCTCAGGTCGATTCTTGCATGACCAGCTCTGATATGATATAAGTTCTCCGTAGCCGGCGGGGAAAATCTATTTTGCTCCTGAATCTCAGCTTCTTGGGTATTTGCACGTCTTCTCTTGCGAATCGTATCCAGCCATCCCCGTTGGTCAGTGGAATCAACCTCATCATGCTGGTGACAGAGATCATCGCGCCTCCTTGCACGTCACACATTTCTGCATCCAGAAAGCGTCTTTCCAATTCGTAGCAGTCACAAATATAACCTCTCCACATCCCAATCTTTCATAGCTTCCTCTTCTTTTTCTTTCCCTCAACTCTCATCGTTCCTCACTCTCCCGTCCCATTCCCACTCCCACCCCCTTGTCCCCCTTGCTCACCAGCCAAAACCTTCTGCCTAAGCACATCCTCCACGACCCTCAAACTCTCATTCTTGCTCCCGACCGCCTTCTCGATCTCCGCCAGATTCTTACTCAGATCCTCGACCTTGCCGTTGTAGAACTTGATTGCGTCCGCCGTGGATTTCTCGACGTAGAAGCCCGTTCCGACATCCACGAGGACGGTATTGGGTTTGGATTTGTTTAAGGTTGCAGGGACGTAAAGGGATGATGTTAGAGGGACTAGGAGCGGCGTTTCTGTAGGATTGACTGTTAGAGATGAGTATGAATGTGGATATTGCGGTTGGTGAGTAGAGGAGAAGGGAGGGGAAGGGGTATTTGTAGAGAGTATATATATGGTACATACCGGCTGCTTTCTGTCCCTGTACACCGTCTTTTATGCTGCGTATACAATCTTTGAAACGTGATTGGGCTGCGCGAAGCCTTTGGTACGATGTGCTGAGGTGCTCTAGTTCTTGAGAGAGACGTGTTTGTAGTTGTGACAATTGCGGGACGGGGATTGAATTTATGTCGATTGCGTTTTGAGGTGGAGGACTCGAGGACGACATTTTGAGTTGTTGTAAGGGAGATGTGAGGGCTCCTTTGTTTCAATTGTAGCGGTGTACAGCCTGTTTGCAACGTTGAGAGAGGTGGGATGGGTTCTTGTGTAGCTGATGCTAGAAAATAAATTCTTGGAGACGTGCGACCAGTACCCCATGCCAGAATTAATGGTAGTTTATATAGTTATAAGAATGGGCTGCTACAGTGCAAGTAGACGCTAGCAGGATGTTATCCTCGAGTCCAATTAGCAGTTGACTAGGAGTATTTGGTTGAAGTGTATATAATGTGTGTTATCGTACATTTGATGCTACAGACGCTGCAGAAGCTCATGCACCAAGGATGGCACACGACCTACTTCTACACTCTCGTTCACCTTCAACCTTCTGCACTGGACTTCAATCTTTTGAGACTGCTGCCATGTCTTTCCAACGATCAAAATGATTGGATATCCAATCAAGTCCGCATCCTTCAACTTGTAGCCGTTATTGACATTGACTCGATCATCGAGGAGGATATCTATGTCATCGCCGGCCGAAGTGACGGTGTTGTCATACAAGCTTTGGGCGACCTTTGTCTTCTCCGAGTCTTTGCCATCGACAACAAGCACCACTTGATACGGCGCGATTGATGCTGGCCAGTTCAGCCCCGTTGAATCTGATGCCGAGGATGCAACAGCAGCGATAAGTCGTGATATACCTATGCCATGACAACCCATCTCAACAGGTACAGGCTCTGCTGCATTCTCCGTCAACTTGATCGTGAGACCAAGTTTGGAACTGTATCTTGTGCCTAAATAAAATGTGTGACCAACTTCGATCGCCTTGTCGACTTGCAAAGTACCAGTCTTACACTGCGGACACGAGTCGCCCGACACCTGCTTCAGTAAGGAGAAGTTTGCATCAGATTCCAACTGTGACTTGAAGACAGAATACTTCAGTTTGTGTTCTTCTCGCCAAACCTTGTCCTGATCAATAAGGTCTATCGTCTCCCAGGGTTTAAGCGATCGGTCAAAAAGATAGTACACCGACTTTTGACTCGTATCTGACGAATCGGCAGTTTCTAGGAAAGCTTCTTCCGGTTTCTCTACACCCGTATCAAGGCTCATAGTTTCACCGACGGCTGCCTTGATAGCATATGTATTCAGGTCCACTGTCGTGTTCTCGTGATCTCTTTTCGGGGCAAATACTCTTACAAGTCGTGAGTGTGTCTCGTCGATATATGATCTGGATATTGTAGCCTGAACTTTCAATCGACCAGACTTGTCTACCTTCTCTGGATCATGATCCAACGTATGAGGACAGTCAGGAACCCATTCCTCATTTCTAGCATAATCACATGACTTGCAATGTATCACATCATCCTCGCCAATGGCACTAGGAAAGTGGTACTCATGACTCAAGCTTCCTCCCATGTTGCCTGAATCTGCTCTAGCTTCAATGTACGGCACTTTGAGCTCTGCTAGGAAGTTCCTGTATGCTTGCCGAACTTGGTCGTACGTCGTATGTGCTTCTCTCTGAGCGATATCGAAGGTGTACAGATCCTTCATGATGAATTCGCGGCCGCGTAGAAGACCGCCTCGAGGTCGCTTCTCATCTCTGTACTTTCGCGATACCTGGTAGAGACGTATTGGAAGTTGAGAAGGTGAATAAACGACGTTGGCCACAATTTGCGTAATCTCCTCTTCATGTGTTGGAGCTAGCAGCCATTTCACCCCCTTCCTATCTGCAAATTTGAAGAACTCAGATCCAGTACTGAGACGCCCCGAGCGCTGCCACAGATTTTGGGAGGAAAGAGAAGACAATGACACCTTTGAAGCACTAATCGACTTCATGTGCTTATCTATAAGCTTCTCTAGCTTCTCTTGCACTCTCAAGCCCAGTGGGAGCATGTGATAGATGCCAGAATATGCTTGACGCAGATAGCCTGCTCGTGTGAGAAGCTCGGTAGCATCGAGAGCATCATCCTTTTTCTTCAAGTTGACCGTCGGTATCCAGATATCATCTCTCCGAACTCTCTGTATTGTCGAGGAATGTCGTAAGAAGGCAATACCCGACTTGATGTGTCTCAGCATTGGTGAGCTCGAGCTACATCTTTGCGATAATCTCGCATCTCGAAAAGCGAAGCGGTAAATCATGAAACAAATGCTCACAACCGCATTCTCTATCCGGTTAGTTAGAAATCACGATACTATATTCCGATTACTTTGTTGACCAGGTTCGTTCTGAGTGTCAACCCTGTTGCTCGACATTTATTGACCATCTAAAGACCCAGTAAACATTTGGGAACTTTAAGGTTTCGGATATTGTTGAGGTCAAATCTTATCTCCGTTTTACAAAGAAATTCTTAAACTTATTCTACTTATGCAAAGATTGAAGCAAGCGCCAAACGAACATATCTCGGTCAAGTCTTCAAGGTCAAATGTCGAAACGAAAGGCTGAAAAGCCACTTGATCTAGTCGCAAGTCCTAAGAAGTCCAATCTTCCTGCAGACGACACAACAACGAGTACGCAGCCGGTTCTGGACGAAAGCTCGTTCAAGAATCTGCAAGAGAAGATACAGCTGAAGTTGCAGAATGGAAATAAGAAGACAAAAGGAAACAAGCAAGAGTCAAAGACATCTTCTGGCGGTCAAGATATAAAAGATGTGCCTCGGGGCAAGAAGAGAAATTCTCTGGGTGCTGTTGTAGGGCAAACGGCTCCGATCCAGAGCACTACAAGTGGAAAAGGCGATTCGCAGACCCAGCCTTCTAGAGGAGATGAAGATGATGAGATGCAAAAAGCTTTGAAGGAGCTCGGTGGTACCCAGGAGGACCTCGATCTTATCGCAGATGCGGGCTCAGAGTCAGAGATGGAGGGTATTGAGGAGCCTCAAAAGAAAGCGGCGCCAAAAGTGGACGGCAAGGCTCTAGAGAAGGGTATGGCTAATATTCTCAAGGAGATAGCGCTCGCACAAGGAGCCCGACAGGCAGAAGATTCAGAAGAGGAGGATGTCGATGAAGACGAGGAAGCAGAAGCGGAGGAAGATCTACCTGCGCCAGTAATTGCTCCCTCACAAGAGAAGAATAGGAGGGGAGGACGCACACAATTCAAATGTGAGCCGCGTGCAGATTGGTTCAATATACCCTCACCCTCAGTCAATCTCGAGAAAGGCCCAGAGTATACACCAACTCAGTATTCTATAGAGCAGCTGCATTCATATGCAAAGTCCCTTCTGACAGCCGAGAATGATGCGTTCAAGAACTCGCAACAATCGTCATCTTCACAAAGTTTCTACAATACTGTCATTGCGTCTGGTACGCTCTCCGACAAGATTTCCGCCCTCACACTTGCTGTACAAGAATCACCATTACATAACGTTAGAGCTCTCGAGTCTCTGATCGGTCTTGCTGTCAAACGCAATCGAGCACAAGCAGTTGATGTTCTCAGAGCCCTTAAGGATCTTCTCGCTCAAGGCTCACTGCTACCCGGCGATCGTCGATTATTTACCTTCGGCACTCAGCCTGCTGTCGTAGCTGGTCTTGGACAAGTACGAACATGGAAGCAAGGTGATAAGCTTCCAAGAGGCATCAGCGAAGCCGACATTATTTGCTGGGCATTTGAGGATTGGCTCAAAGCACAATATTTTGAGGTTTTGAAGTCACTCGAGATATGGTGCAATGATGAGATCGAATTTTCTAAGCAAAGAGCTATCGGATATGTATATGAATTGCTCAGAGACAAACCTGAGCAGGAGTCGAATTTACTTCGTCTGCTCATCAACAAACTTGGTGATCCTGTTAAAAAGATTGCCTCGCAAACATCTTATCTTCTGATGCAGCTACTTGTGAGCCATCCAGCTATGAAGTCAGTTGTAATTACAGCAATTGAAACAGACTTTTTGTTTCGACCTGGTCAGAGTATGCATGGCAAATACTATGCTGCTGTGACATGGAATCAAACTGCACTTAGCTCACACGAGGAAGATGTTGCTAAGAAACTGCTCGAAATCTACTTTGGATTGTTTACCGGATTGTTGAAACCAGTCATCGAGAAGAAAGCAGAGGAGAAAGAGGCCGAAAAGGATGCTGAAGAACCACAGGGGGTCATATCGCTGAATAGGCGACAACAGCAACGAAAGAAGAGTCGAAGCTCGGAACCCGCCAATGCACAAGCAGAAGAGTTGCGTGAAAAGCTGATTTCTGCTGTGTTAACCGGTGTCAATCGTGCTTATCCATATGCTGGCGCGGATCAAAAAGACTTCAATCAGCATCTGGACACTTTGTTCACTATCACACACTCCGCCAATTTCAACACTAGCATTCAAGCCATGATGCTGATTCAACAATTGACGTCGACCAATCAAACTGCAGCAGAACGTTTCTATCGTACTTTGTACGAATCTTTACTCGATCCGAGATTGGTTACTGCTTCCAAACAACAGCTGTATCTCAATCTGCTTCATCGATCTCTCAAATCGGACGTCAGCATCAAGCGTGTCAAGGCCTTTGCAAAGAGGCTGCTTCAAATTCTCTCACTACACGATCCACCGTTCGTGTGTGGAGTCTTCTTCCTTCTAAAGGATCTTGAGAAGTCGGTCCCGTCACTTACGGCACTGATCAATCAGCCAGTGGACCATGAAGACGACGAAGAGATATTCCAAGATGTTGACGAAGATGCACCGACTACTGTGATGGTCAAGACAGAGACGAAGATGTCCAATGCATACGATGGTCACAAACGTGCACCGGAGTTTGCAAATGCAGATAATAGTTGCGCGTGGGAGATACTGCCCTTCTTGGCTCACTTTCATCCATCCGTCTCGGTCAGCGCAGACCATTTTGTTCAACAGCTCAAACTACCTGGCAAGCCAGACTTGACCTTGCATACATTGATCCATTTCCTTGATCGATTCGTGTACCGCAACCCTAAGCTATCCTCGAATAAGATGCGTGGTGCTTCGATTATGCAACCGATGATTGGTGACGATGCTCACGCTGTACTCATTAACTCGACTGCAAGAAAGGCGGGTCCAGCATTGAACTCGGATGAATTTAGGAATAAGAAGGACGATGATGTTGCGGTTGACGATGCTTTCTTCCATAAATATTTTAACGCACGTGGCAAAGACAGCAAAGTCAAGAAAGCTAAGAAATCCCGTGGTGTGGATGATGATGGCAGCATTGGTGACGAGGCAGAGGATGAGGTATGGAAGGCCATGATGGATAGCGCACCTGATCTTGAGGGCGAAGTAAGTGACGAGGAAGATCTTGACATGTCAGATTTCGAGGCCGAGATGGATGGTGAAGATGCAGGGTTTGAAGCCGCCGAACTTGACGATGAAGAGGATGATTCTGACGTCGATATCGAGGCCGGCATATTCGACGACTTGGATGTGGAAGCTTCTGATGCCGAGCAAGCTCCTCTAGACGATGTCGATGACAGAGTCAGCTCAGACTTCGAAGGACTGAGTTCGGAGGATGAGGCAACGTCCAAGAAGAAGAAGGACAACAAGCGTAAGAAGGAGGAGCGGAAGGCGAAGAAGAATCTACCTACCTTTGCATCTGCGGCAGATTATGCTAAGATGTTGGAGGACGATGAAGACGAAGATTTAGGATAGACAGTTACAGATCTGACATTCTGCATGCTTGAATGTCACTTGTTACGTGTTACTCATCGTTGTACCCTTACATGTAGACGTTACCTGGCTTCTCAGTCTCCCATCACCATTGAGTTTTGTCACAGAAGGTTATGCCAGTTTCTAACTGACAGATACGTTGGATGTACAACTTACTTTCTTTGGAGGCAACGGTACAATTGCGGACTGACGGGTGGAAGATTTCTGCTACTGGTTACCGCAGTGGATCGTTGAGACGAAAAGTTCCACATGAATCAGATGTCGCCATCTCTACCACCTTCATCGTCGAAATTTCATACCCATGTTATAAGCGATACCTTTGCAGATGGATCTAGCTTCTTCTCCTCGAACTAAATCCTCTTAGCTGGACATGTACAGGGTTACAGCATTGAACGCCATCAGTATGAATGGCTGAAGGAAAGGACGACCAACATTTCGCACCCGTCAGCGATGACGTTCGTTCTCAGGAATTTCCACTGGCACAGCAAATAAGACATGACAAGAAAACGCCACAAGAACGCGCGAGTGTCTTTGGCGATGCTTATTTCCAAAAGTACCCTGCTGAGAAACACGACTACTCTTCGTGCCGCACAGAGCTACTTTGTCCTCCCAGTGGAATCGACGGGTAACATGGAATGCTTTCCAAGAGTTGCGGTCGCCGTTTGATTCATGACCCTTCGGCGTCCTTTCTGAGATCACCGTTTCGTGCGAGATGCGAAGTGACAAGCGCAGCCATCGCTTTACACGCTATCCTTACATAAGGTCAAGCGCGTCTATATCAAACCATGGTTCCCGTGCCGTGCAGTTTTTGTGCTATGGGACGAATCTGGGATCCTGACTGCACGTCCTCTTCTCTTTTGGACCCCATCTATCATCCCATCCGTCCATCCATCCTTTCAAACATCCACTTTGCCTAGGCACACGTCTTTCATACCACCGCGTCATACTCTGCATTTCCTAGTATTGGTAGTATTACAAGGTACACACACACGCTCTCTCGCACGAATTGCTGCTAGTACACTAAACAACAAGTCATCCATTCATTCTCCACATCTGATCAACTCGCTCTGTCAAAACTCTGACCATTCCGTCATTCCTAATCCATCGATTTTCGTACTGCGTACACGAAGGACCGTTTAACTAATCAACAACTGCTGATCCGGATTTTCATCTTCTCTACATACACCACGGTCCATATCGATAGCTGCATCGCTATCAACCTTTGCACCCGTTCACACTGGTAAGAAGTCGTGTAGATCGAAGATCACATGCAGACCATACAGAATCGTAATCTCGATTCCTTTTTTTGCGCCTGCTTCGTCAGGTCCATCCGCTCTCTTAAGTGGCGTTGAACCATTCGCGCTCTTCAAACACACCACTTCTACATCTATCGATATTTCGACTGATCATTTGATCTATCGACATCATGTCTCAATTCGATGAAAAGAAAGAGGATGGCCTGGGTACCAATGGTCTTATGGAATCCGGTGGCAGCGATTCTGAACGTCAGGGCCCTGTTCTCAATGGAAATCGCAAGATGAGTAGGATCGGTCCCCCGGCAGGTGGGACGGCCTATCCTGGCGGTGATGGTTCCGTTGACGAAAAGGCGGCGCTGGTCGAGATGGAAGAGGGCAATGCGATCAAGTATCGAACTTGTTCATGGCAAAAGGTATGCGAAGTTCCCGTCGATCCAGAGAGTCAATCATCTTCAATTGTTTTGGATCCAGTCGTTTCTCTGTGATCTGGGATTCAGTCGGTAGGACACGTGGCTAACGGATCATTAGACTGCGGCATTGCTGTTCGCAGAGTACATCTGCTTGGCTATCATGTCCTTCCCATGGTCATACTCGATTTTAGGTCTTGTACCTGGTTTGATCCTGACTGTAATACAAGCCGGCTTCGTATTATACACTTCTCTGATCGTCTGGTGAGTGATGATGTAACCGGAATCTGATGTGACTTGCTAATCCAAGATAGGGAGTTCTGTCTTCGTCATCCTGAAGTGCGCGATGTCACGGACATTGGCCAAATGTTGTTCTGGAATTCTCCAATCGCATGGTGGTTCACAGCTATCATGTTCCTTCTCAACAATGGCTTCATCCAGGGATTACATGTTTTGATCATCTCACGATACCTCAACACTATGAGCGGTCACACAGTATGTACCGTCGGTTTTGTCGCAATTGGAGCTGTCATCTCTTGGGTCTGTTCTCTGCCACGTACGTTCGATGCGCTCTCCAAACTGGCCACGGCTTCTGCCGTATTTACGTTCATTAGCGTGGTTCTTGCGGCAGCTTTTGTTGGAGCAGAAGGAAAAGATGGCGTAGCTGGATACAATCCAGTTCAGAGTATTTCACCTTCAGGTAAGATTATCGGCGGCGAGCCAATGGTTCTCGCGGTCCCTCTGGCTGGCACTACCTTCGTCGCTGGCATGAATGCCTTCCTCAACATCAGCTATACTTTCATTGGCCAAATCACCCTTCCAAGTTTTATCGCCGAGATGAAGAATCCTTACGATTTCCGCAAGGCTCTTTGGGTTGTGACAATTGCTGAAGTTTTCGTCTTCGGTATCATTGGTGCCGTTAGTAAGTACAGTTTCCGCAAATTGTATGATCCAGAGCTGATGTCCCGTAGTCTACGTGTATGTTGGAACTCAATACATGATTGCGCCTGCATTTGGTTCCATTGGAAACGAGGTCTATAAAAAGATTTCATTCTCGTTCATGGTTCCAACTCTCATCTTCCTAGGAGTACTTTACGCCTCTGTGTCAGCTCGATTTGTCTTCTTCCGAATCTTCGAGGGTACCCGACACAAGAGTAATCATACTGTGGTTGGATGGGCTTCATGGGCAGGTATTTTGGCACTCACCTGGGTCTTCGCTTTCATCATTGCAGAGGTCATTCCGTTCTTCTCCGACTTGCTCTCTTTGATGAGCTCTCTTTTCGACTCTTTCTTTGGATGGATCTTCTGGGGAGTAGCCTACTTGCGAATGAGAAGAGCCGATCTGGGTCCCGGTTTCTACAGAAAGAGAGGAATCAAGGGATGGGTAGGTTTCATTGTGAACGTATTCATTATTGGAGTTGGGTTCTTCTTCTTGGGCGCTGGTACATACGTAAGTTGCGAGTCTACGTCTGTAAAATTTCTTACTAACCGCGAACACAGGTGTCTGTTCAAGCCATCATAGATGATTATGCTGCTGGAAACGTTGGAAGCGTTTTCAGTTGCCAGAACAACGCACTATAAATGAATCAATTTGTTAGGATGGGCTGTTCCGGTATGGTATCGGTTTGGTCTGAACATGTTCTGGGTTGGTAATGAACGCATATACACGCATGGGAATAAGCAAACTGGTACTGATTGGGATAATGATGTACAACAATACACACAGGGAAAACTTGATACATCAGGTAGAAGTATGCAGTGCAACCTAGGGAATTTGTAAACTGGGGTATCATAAATCCTTGGGATATCGCACAATTCATAATTCATATGTGTCGAGGAACTCGGGAGGACACCAGTAATTGAGCTCTCAATCGTAGACTGTAGCGAACGCGTTGAGTCCGTGTTAGCCTCAATCTATTGACTATCCGCATTCCAAGGCCGAACAACTCCTTCGCCACTCCTGGATATCAATTCTGTCCTCATTCATTAAGATCACGTCAGCAAATTCAAGGCACTTGCCTGATACATTCATGCAGCTCCTTCATGTTTCGCACGTACAAAAATTTGTCGGACAAAATGTGACATGGACAACTCGAATATCGAACCCGAGTGAGATCGATCATCTTTGTAATACATGCACCAGAGTAAAATCGACATATGTAGACACCCTTTCTTCCCGGTTGCAGATAAAGTACCTCGTTTCAGAAGAAGATTGTGTACATGTCGTACCTGTTATCTGTAGTAAAGACCCCCTTTCGCAATCTTCTCCTTATAAGCAGCAAGCCCACTCAAGCCACATTTGAAACTTTAACAAAGTGGGAATTTATTGGTCTTCCGTAGCTCAGAACACTAAACCTCAAAAAGATACAGGGAGGTCTGTTTCCCTGATTTTCCGTTGGCTGCGCGCTCGTCCCTCATATTTCAGTCCGCATATTGGTCTGACAACATTTCATGATTACGACGACTGACCGGAATTTCCAGAGAAGCCACAGTTGATTACTCTTCCTTCTTGCCAACGCTCTCTGACCCTTCGTTCGACAATACACTCAACGAATCTCTACAAGGCCCTTGTCGCATACAAGAACATAATCCGGCCTAAACTGTCTCACAACCGCGTCCCTTGCTCACCAGTACGGCCCACTTCGAAAGTTGAAGTACACTTGTTCACAAAATCACGAACCTCTACACGATAATTTGGCAATTCCAAACGAACCACCAGAGAATCCTTTCGTGTTCTGTCGGGTGATGGTTGAGAGGCATGAACAGGCATTCAGCCTCGATGAACGGCTTCGCCGCGCACAAGCGATATGATCACGATCGCAGGTCCGACGCTTTGGACATGGAAAGCAAATATATCTACGACTTACCCGACCTGCTAGAAGACGACAAGAATGACCACGATTACCGAGCCTACGAACCTCGAAAAAAGCACCTGCACAATCGAAAGCGACTCCTGAAAACGATAGCACCTGGTCTAATTGGTTTCTTGTTATTTCTTTATCTTTTCTTTCCTTCGACTAGACATTTGATTGGCATTGGTGGTGAGGACGATGATAATTATAACCCCTCGTTTGAGATCGAGACGGTGAGATACTACGATCTGGAACATGTTCAGGGAACATCTGTTGGATGGGAAAGAGAAGAGAGAGTCCTTTTGTGTACACCACTAAGAGATGCGTCTGCACATTTACCCATGTTCTTCGGTCACCTTCGAAACTTTACGTATCCTCACAAACTCGTTGATCTCGCTTTCCTTGTTTCGGATTCGAAGGATGATACAGAGGAGGCACTGAATAAACAATTGGAAGCACTACAAAACGATCCAAACCCTAGTATACCTTTCGGCGAGATCTCAGTCATACATAAAGATTTCGGTCAGGCTGTCAGTCAAGATGCTGAGAGTAGACACGGATTTGCTGTTCAAGCAAGTCGAAGAAAACTGATGGCGCAGGCTAGAAATTGGTTGTTAAGTGCGGCACTGCGTCCGTATCACAGCTGGGTGTACTGGAGAGACGCAGACGTGGAGACATGCCCGTTCACGATTATTGAGGATTTGATGCGTCATGACAAGGATATTATAGTCCCTAGTAAGTGTTTCAAATTGGTTATTGAGCCTTGCTAATATACAGCAGATGTTTGGCGCCCATTACCTGACTGGCTTGGAGGAGAGCAACCGTACGATCTAAACTCCTGGCAAGAATCCGAAACTGCCATTGCACTGGCCGAAACTCTGGACGAAGACGCTGTCATCGTGGAAGGTTACGCAGAGTATGCGACGTGGCGTCCTCATCTTGCCTACCTACGAGACCCTTACGGCGATCCAGATGTCGAAATGGAACTTGATGGTGTTGGAGGTGTCTCAATTCTAGCTAAAGCAAGGGTTTTCCGAGCCGGCGTACATTTCCCAGCCTTCTCGTTCGAGCGACATGCAGAAACTGAAGGTTTTGGAAAGATGGCCAAGCGTATGCAATTTTCTGTGGTTGGTCTACCACATTACACAGTCTGGCATTTGTACGAGCCATCTGTGGATGACATTCGACATATGGAAGAAATGGAGCGAGAAAAGAAGGAGCGTGAAAAACAGGAAAAGGAACAAGCTGAAAAGACTAAAAAGATTAAGGAGGAGTTTGAAGACAGTTCTAAGCAATGGGAGAAAGATAAAGCTGCTATTGCTGAGGGAGTGACTCGAGAGATGAGAGCAAAAATGCAAGCAAAGGAAGCAGCAGCTCGAAAAATTCAACAACAGGCCAGTGAGGGTAAAGATGCCGGTTCGAGTGAGAAGAAGCTCGAAGATCAGAAGCCTAAAGCCGACACACCCAAAAAGCTCAACGCCATAAAAGCAGATGATGTATAAAAAGCATGATTTGGTTTCTTCATTCTTCGAATGCGGCCCTATTATTGTATTGATTCTACGAGCGAATGTCGGAGGAACGAGAAAGTTTAGAAATTTTGTTGCGGCATCGAATATGGTAGACCGGCGTTCAAATTAGAAAACATGGGTTTGGGAGTTGTGGGCTCTTTCATTTTGTTTTTTGTCTCAAAAGACTTGATGGATGAAGAGAGAATATGAGAATATCCTCCCAAGTCAAATTGTATACGTATTACCAGAGAACCGGTCAATCTCGGTGAGAAAAGCCATCTGGCTTGAAATCGACGGATTGTAGATTGCGAGGACAGAGTAGCTGGGACTGCGAGATACTGGCAAAGGATTGTAGTCCAGGATGCAACGATCTGACAAAAGCTTCCTCCTCGAAATTCTTATATGCAATTGAGTCGTCAAAATAGACGCGAGATCCTTTGAATGCGAGGCTGTAGTCCGAGATACGAAATGATGCTTTTATTGGAGATTCGACGCGTCAAATTGCAAAGTTGAAACGCGCTTTTTCTAGATACGAGTTCTGACGTTCATGATCTCAGAGTGATTAGGAACAAGAAAACATACGACGTCCTAACACAAGATGTCGTCTCAAGCATCGACCTTTCCGGCAGTCGAGTTTTCAATTACAACGCCGTTCAAACATGTTCGACTTATGGAGGTGTCGGACGATATCCTTGAAATCATTAGATCGAAAGGCAAAGACGGAACGAAACCTAGGTGAGCCACAATTTATTCTGCGACCGAAGCAGACTCTTTGATTCAATGAGACAGATGCCATGTCATGTATTAGCACATGGTTCTGCTTTTCACATGGGAGAATAAGATTAATACCAGCTGACCTGATGCGTGATATACACAGATTAACATTCAAATCCTCACCACCACCCAGCGACACGAAAACATTAACAGGTAACTTCTCAGCGACCAAGAGTAAGGATAGTGTCCTTCATCTCTGTTCCGATGACAAGATATGGGCTATCAAGCAAGTTAGCACGAGTAATAGCGTTTATGTACTTCAACCATGTACCAACACTAGCACCAATACCGATGACGATGACACTCAAGTCAACAATGTAGATACCGACAATGACGAAAACTCAGACATGAAAATGAACGACGAAGCTCCCGTCCCTCAAGCAGCAAGAGGCGCCGTAACGGCCATAGCAAAAGTAGGCAACTTCCTCGAACTCCAACCAATTAAGATCAACGAACAAGACATCACAGAAATGATATTGCGAATTCTTCCAGTGTATGAAATCACAGAGATCACAGACACTAACCCACTGCACACTACGCTGAAAGACCGTGTATCGATACGAGCATTAGAGAACGACATTCCAGCTCCCACGGCCACAGTACGCAAAATATGCTCTAGACTCTGTATGTTCCAACACCCATCAGATTCAGGATACTATATCCCTTCTTCGACGGCCTTGTTTCAAACATGGTCAAAAATCATTGAGGGCTGTTCTATTGAATCTGTGAAACTCGATGGTGTGATCGACGTGCAAAAGATGATTAGCGTTGTTTCTGAGGATGTGGATCGATCTATTGCTGCGTCTATGCTTGAGAAGGGCGGTATGTTTGACAAACTCGGATTAACGGAACCAAGAGCAGAAACGAATCCTTCGAACTCCGGAACGAAGGATTCTGTGAGAACTCTGAAGGCAGTTGGAATGTGTCTGTTCGTTGCAGTGCTGGTTCTCAAAGCGAAACCTCAAACTCAAAGTCAATCTTCAGCTTCAATCTCAGCATATCAGACTGCGATTCCTGCTTTCATCGAGGAATGGTCATCTCTCGTCCCAACTAGCTTCGTCAAGTATTGCACAATCGACAGCTTGACGAGTCGGAATCTGGTCTCAGTTTCATCATCAGCAGCGAGTACGGATGGAAGTGATGAGATGATGACATGGTCTGAAGAATTGGTTACTACTTCTGATTTCATACTTGATAGATCGGGCTTGGATGCGATGTCAACGACTGGTGGTGTCAAAGATGCATCGGTGAAGTCTGCGACGACGGGAAAGAGGAAATGGCATGAGAAATTTGCTGCGCAGAGGGCGGCTAAGAAGTGAAGTTTAGGGTGGATGTTTGATTCTGTGGCGATTGATGATGATGGCGACGATGAATATTCGGTTGGTGTCTGGTTGTGTGAGAATTGAAGATGTGATGCTTGAAGTCAATATGTCTTCACCTTTTTCCTTATTGACACGCAAGGCGACCGAATCACTCTGATTCACTTCGTCTCAGTCTCGACGTCTTCAAGCTCGCTTAGTGACATCCAAGTGAAGTCACAGCCTTGCTCGAAGTGAATTACAGTGACTCACGGGCATCTATATAAACGGGCTGTATGCAACCCTTCAAATCGAACAACAACATCAAAACAATCTCTATCCTTCTACATCGACTTCTATCCATAATCGTCTTCTTCCTACCAAGTTCAACATCATCAAACCAAACCCAAATCTCAAACCTCAACCAACCCACCAATCAACACCTCAAGATGAAACTCACCACCACCACCCTCCTCATCTCCCTCCTCCCTCTCCTCACCCCCCTCGTCAGCGCATGGTACGTCCCGCCCCCAGATACACACCACACAGTCTGCGACGCAATCCTCCCAGCCTCCAGCTCCGGCACCGCCGAAGAAATCGACGCAGCCCTCAACACCAAAGACTCACATCTCGGCATGGTCACGGCAAACGACTGTCTTAGCTTGTGTTCTTGCACCGACAAGACGATTCACAAATGTAAGGATGCGCCTGGTGTCGAGGAGGGGAATACTACGACGGATCTCTGTCTTAAGTATGGCGCTCCTGGGTTCTGGAGTTGTTATTGTGCTAAGAATGGGAGTAAGAAGGAGTGAATGTGAATGGGAAGGAAGGAATGAAGAAGATAGGGTGTGAGATGTGGATATGGAGAATGGTGTTGATGTTGATGTTGATGTTGGCGTGGTCATTGAAGTGGACATTTGGATTACGACCAAATGACATCAACAACAACGCCGACACCAACGAACACATGGGACTTCCAATCTTTCATCTCATATTCTATCCTGTTCTCGACCAATCTGGACTAGTCTCTTCTTTCCTATTCTCTACCGACAAACTCAACTCAAAAATTAACGGACGTGCCGAGATGGCGATACCCCATCGGGAAACTCAGATACGGGAATGATTACTGTGGTCAGTCATACTCATATCGATATTGACCTTGGTTGACTCAATCAATTGGCTGAATCATTGAATCGAAGATAGAGCCAATGAAAATGAAATCAATGATTGAATCGTTGTGATTATGATTACAGTCGATCGGGTCGATCTTCTTGCTCTTCTTTTCCCTCTTGTTCCCCTGTGATCTTCTCTCGTTCCATACTTCTCAATGCCCGTCCAAGGTCCGGCAGAAATAAATGGGCCAGGTTGGTAGATGTGATCGCCTGGAGTGGCCCAGTTCATTTTGCCAGACCTTGCCGTCCTACTTGATTCTACTCCTGCACTACGGTCCTGCCTTCTCTTAATTCCATCTCGTCTTTGTTCGTCTCCGTCTCTCGCATCAGGCCGATGAACATAACTTATCTTGAGATGCTATTTACTTCTTGGAATTCACTGTGATGGCGATCTGTATTGATATGTCACTCTAGGATAATGGGATTGAGTTATGGAAGGGTATCGCAGGTTAGTATACGTGTATGTATATATGGACATATTGTACACGACGTCTCTATCGTTCAGCATTTTCAAAACTAGTCACTGCTCTATTACGTGATAAATTAATGCACAGAGGTTCTTGGTGGATGACTATCTGGATTTTGAAACTATCTACGCTAAAGTCTAAGGAGTTGGCCACATTCAAGGCGAATATGTGTGGATTCTTGGGAATGCAGTGGACTAGGTAGGAATGTTCGTGCTGTGTCTTGATCTGAGCCTTGATGTCGTCTTCGTGGTATTGTGAGTCTGATTGAACTGTTGAATCGCTGGCTCCATTCATGGTTCGGTGTTGGATTGATTATTAGGAATGGAAAGTGATGATATGAGTATCGCTGTTGGTTTTGGGGCTTCTGTGTCTGAGATGAATGAGGGGGACTCGGAGGATGTTGTCCATAACAGCAGTGGTATTATGGTACGATTTTACTCCTACAAGGCACAGTAAAAGAAATAGAAGCGCTATGCCTGCTCGCATGGATTTTGATGCCGCTCCCCCCAGCCAGGACTTGGTCCATCGTAAAGTTGATGTGCTATTTTGGTAATTGAGGTCAGTAGACTGATTGTTGTAGCTCCTCATCGTCAGCAGGTGGATATGCTTGATTACCAGACCACATTCCGCAATGAACTCATAGTGATAGCCATTTCTTAGTTACATCGACCAATAACGCAGCATGCGATGGATGGTGGATTCATTCGCTGTCAGAATTGGAGGGCTCAAATTCTCCTGCATCCTTAACAGTCGACTCCTCTTCTCTAATCTGTGCCTCTAGCATGCCTGCAGCCTCGTCTTCGCCTTGAAGCTTCAGATGTACAAGAACTTTACGACTAACACAGAGTCGTAGCTGCTCAAGTTTCTCCAGTCCGTTCTCCATAAACTTGTCGGCATATTTGAGGTCCGATTTGGTGTCACGATGTTGTTCTAAGACTGAGAATAGTGCATCGAATACTGCAGCTGCTGGATCACATATGAAGTACCCTTGGAGCCAACAATGGGCTTTAATGAGCACAGAGCTGCGAATTTGACATAAGTGCTGCACAATCCAAGTACCAGGCAATATAAAGTCCTCGTCCACTCCCTGATCAAAATGGAGGCGGACAGTATTGAAAGTGAGATCCAGACTTTCTAAGCCAATCATCTTCTGAGCTATGTTACTCAATGCGGTTCCAGTATCGAGCATGTGTAGTTTCCAATCAGCACCTCCGAAATCGTCAGGACTGATGATCCTCAAGGGGATATCCATCTTCCTGATCTTTTGATAGGGGATTGGGAGACCAGGATCAATTGTGGTGAGACCAGACCAAAACCAGAGGTCCAGTCCGTCAGGAGCATCGCGTATGAATTGCTCAAACACTAGCGCCCGATCGAAATAGAAAGTGGTGTGCTGAATCAGAACACAAGCGAGCTCCCTCATGATCTGACGACAAGTCTTTAGCAAAGACTTGAGATCCTCGGAGCTTGAGAGTGGTGTGCAAGTTGTTACCCAGCCCTCTTTAATCGTGGCCCGTACTGTTGTGGTCAGGAGTCCGAAGATATGATTACGAATCTCTAATGGTAGGTTGAGTAATGTTGGCGAGGAATTTGAGCGTGTCGACATGCTGGCGGCTCTGTCATCTGTGATCCGATTTGTTGCGAAACTGATAAGCAGTAGTAATGTTTTATTTTGTGTGGTAGATTCGGAGAGTGGAAGTTAAGTCCTGTACTTGTATCAGAGGAAATACAGTTGGACCCGACTCGCAAGACTGGTGTCTGTTCTCGTCACCTCACCTCATCTTACCTCGTTCCACTTCACTTGACTGGTAATGAGTGTCTTCCAGCTCGATGAACGGCGCATGACGTGAAACAAAGCTGAAAGGGTTTTGATGTGTGGGATGCTGGTATTGTACCCGTCGTATCAATTCTACTATGCTCCTACATTTCCTCTGGCTCAAACTCCACATAGTTCTGATGTGCAAAACTTAGTTTCAATTCACTAAAGCTCTTAACTTCTCCTGTTCCTCTGCATTCAGCACGTTGAAATGTGTCTCGAACTCTGGCTTCTGTGCCTCCGCTCGGAACCAATTAAAGAGATACTCTGCCGTTTCTTCATCTCTTGCTCTGGAGCCAGTTGGACTAGGTCCAGCACCTTCACCTCCCAGTGCCATCAGTTCAGCCTTTACCTGTGGACTACTCAAATCGAATCCACTAGTATCGCCGACATCTTCCCAATCATCTCCATCATCACCCTCCTCATCTTCCAGATCATCGAAAGCATCTGCGGCCGCTTGAGCGGCTCCCAGATCGTTGAATCGAGAGGTTGCTGCATTATGTAATTCGTCGACAAGGAGTTTGAGAATCTTGAGATCAGCAGCAATGATGGAGTACCGATCTGGATTTAGCTTTGCCCGAGATCTTGTCTTAATTCGAGTTGTTTGTTCGACGATTATGTCGCCTTTCACAGTGATAGACTTGAGACGTGGATCTTGAAGCGAATAGATCTTGCTCAAAGCGATAATGTTAGTGCGAATTTCGTCAAAGCCAGCAAAATTGACCGAGTTCTCAAGCCATTTCACCATGGTGGTTTGTAGACCGTTCGTAGTATCGATCCGAATCTGTGACAAGAAGTCAATCACTTCTGAGGCGTGTGTTGTACTCAAGCTTGCAAAGACCATGAGTAAACTTTGGATGAACCCTGCTCGTTCTGCTGTTGCGGCACGGACAGCCACAGCGCGCAGGAGCTGCATAAGGTAATCACCAAGCTTGTCAGCTCCGAATTTGGTCACGAGACTCGAAGCTAGATAGCCGACTTGATCTGCAGCTGATTCTTCAACATCAGGCGAGTTCAGAAGTCGGTCGATGATCTCGAGTATCACCTGCATAGAAGGCTTTCCTGTTGGGTCTGTCCATGAGAGTAGTTGGGCACTGCCCTTATTGAGAAGATGAGTTACTGCTGATGTAGCAGGTCTAATAAGTGTTGCCTCGGTACCTTCCATCAGAATACGTTGAAGCTTTGGCATCACTGCTGCAACAAAGCCGTCTGGTAGTGGATCAAATCCGAATTCCGCTAGGGCTGAGACCAGCTCAGCTGCGAGATCTGTGAGTGCAGACTCATCTGTCATACTTGCAACGTCGAATGCACCAGATAGACTGGGTATAGTCTTTGCGCATAGACGCACATAGGATTCATTTCCGTTTTCTGCAACCGATGCAACTATACCTTGGAACGCATCGATGAGCATTTCGCTGAGTTGGAAGTTGGCAGCACCGTCTGAAGCAAGAACGAAGAATAGATCCATTCCAGGTCCATCAGAGAGATCTGACGTATCAAGCATGATCGCATCGCGAAGTGTAACAATGAGAGCAGATTTGACATCATCGGCATCTTCTAGCTCATCGCGAAGATCATGTTTGCCCATGAATTCTTGTATTGTGCTGATAATTGGTTGTCGTAGTGATGAAGTTATCTGGCGTGGGAGTGCTTCGAGGTAGAGTGGAATCTGTGTGATGCAGCAAACATTAACTATCTCCGAATCATCTTCTGTTGCTGCTTGGATCGCTGCTGATATATAGGTAGATGCTGAATCGATGAACTCTGGTGTAGTGATCTTAAACATTGCACCGAGACAAAGATGTGCAGCAGCACGCATAAACATATTCTCGTGCCTTGTACATGGCGCTATCTGGTCTAGCATGTTGTGTGTAATTTGTGGTTCAAGATTTGATTGAGTTTCTTCGAGATCTTTGGCTGCTTGATTGACAAGGAACAGCAGACCTTCACGTTCCTTCCATCTGCGCAAGGGTCAGCGAAGCGTTTCGGAAAAGACATAAATACGTACGAAGCGTTGTTCGGTACCAAATTGTGCTCGTTAAAATGAAGCAGAGCTTTGATTGGGAGCTGCTTCAACCATTCCATGAGACTCCGAACAATCAACTCAGCGCAAGCAGCACGAGGAGTATAGTTGGCTGTAACTGATGTAGTCTCGCAGAGGTAGATATTTGCATCAAAACCCCATAGACCTTCCTCTTCCTTAGGTATTCGAGAATATTGTACCATTACTCTGATCAATTCTTGAAGCCATCCAACGGTATGTTCAGAATTGGGAAGTTGCTTCATCTGATTCGTCAACTCTACACGTACTGTCTTGGCCTTTAAAGCTGATGCAAGAAAATCGATCTCTTCCAAAACAAGTGCATCAAGTGTATATGGCAAACTATCGCTGTCAACAAGCTTGCCTTCAAACTCTCCATCAACAAAGAGAAGGCT
The DNA here is from genome assembly GCA_032357745.1 of Camptophora hylomeconis. NCBI lineage: Eukaryota > Fungi > Ascomycota > Eurotiomycetes > Chaetothyriales > Chaetothyriaceae > Camptophora > Camptophora hylomeconis. The sequence continues at coordinate 1,296,363 of JAOTMB010000002.1, read as the reverse complement.
GTATGCTGGCACAAATCTGGACAGCTCTTCCCATACTATGGTGAAAAGTTCAAGGACATGTGGTGAGAGTGCGGTTACATGCACTCGTTTGACCTTTTCAAGCATCTGTGAAATAGCCTGTGATTAGCGGACCCCTTTAATCATGTCACGTTCAGATTTTGAGCTTACCTTGACAACTTGTATCTTCAACGCGATACCACCTCTCCACTTGTCAGTCACTTCATCACTAGCGAATTCATCATCTGTCGCCTCAGGAAGTGGCTCCTTCAGTGTGTGCATGAAAAATGCGATCCATTGTTTCAATGATTCATCCAAGAAGGCGCGCACAAGAGGAGCGTTGTCTGTTTCCAAGACTTGTTCGAGGGTCTCAAAACATGAGCGAAGTACGTTGATCGACATTGCTTGTACTGATGAACTAAACTTGCCACTTGTTGCGACATATTGAAGGGCGCCGACCAAATCTCGAGCAACTGCAAAAAACTGATCTTCACTAAGACCAGAGTCAACAAGTTCAAGCAGAACACGTAGAGCTCCTTGCGCTGGTGCATCATCCAGAGTGGTATTCAGCATGTTTACGAGCTCTGGAAACAAGTTTGACCATCTCTCTGGAAAGTCCACAGTCGCTATACGGGAGACCACACTGGCAGCCAATGTCTGAACGGTGACATCGTTTGTTGCTCCGATATTCGTACAGATGCTCAGCACCTGACTTCGAACTTGAGTCTTTGCATCCTCATTGAGATAGACAGCGCCGGTAAATGTCTCCTCAAGTTGTGGTGACCATGTTGCAGCGATATAATTGCGCAATGTTGTCATAGCCCCTTTTCGAGAGGCGGCATCGATATTGACATGAGTGGCAATAGTCAGAAGAGCAAAAGGAAACTCTTGTTGACTATACAAGTTGAGTAAACCTTGCTCCGCTTTTCTGATGACGGAGGTATTGGGCGTGGTTGTTGCTTGTAAAAGTTGAAGAACCTGTTCCTCCATGCTGATTACGGTTGTAATCCCTGTACGCGCTTTCCCCGATGGCAATGTATAAAATGAATTAAATTGCTATGACAACGCTCAAGAATGAAAAAGAACGACGAAGAAGCAAGATGATGGAAGTGTGAAGGTAAGATGACTGTAATAGAGAGCATTGGATGAGAGAGACTTGAATATTGAGAACACCAAAAAAGTCACGTCACGTGTCGACGCGTCCAACGCGTCTGCAGGCTAACTAAGTCTGGATCACCACTTACGGCAGGGCTGCAGCAAGACAGATTCATCGATCAGTATATCAAGAAGCATTACGAGGGCTGGGATGTTAGCGACGATTTGATTCGTTCGGGCCGTTCGTGGTCGAATATAGTAGCTACGAGACTGTGGAATCTGCTTGTCAGCTCGAAAATCTACACCTCAGACTGTCCGAGTTTGCCGCCTTGATCATTTTGGACTACAAGCTGCTGATCCGACCATTGGGTTTGTGACTCTCGTGTACTGTACGATATTCGCTCTCTCCATGTACTTCTGAACTCGAGTGAAAGCATTCTCTGTTGATTTGGAAGCGTGTTATCGTCAAGGAACGAATCCTTACGCGCTCTCGGTAACCTGAAATATACGGTACGTAAAGCACTGCTGAAGTTGTCGCTCAAACGTTCAATATCATCTTCGCGCTCAAGACTCGAACTACGCTTGAGATTAGTATCAGACGACTTTTGCAATCAAACTGGTATTTAAAGCAGACAGCAATATGAGAAGAGATTAAAGTGAGACCTAATATTTGATTTGTCAAATGCAAGCTGTACTCTGTTGCAAGTGGCGAATGGAGCATTTGTATATCACCAAACTCGAGAAGATATGGCCTGGGAATAGCACGAACAATGGCCCGATACAAGTCAAACGATATTAACAAGCCTCTTCATTGTCTCGATCATTCACATGCATTCATTATTGTTTGTGGTGTTTGCTCCTGACGAATTGCTTGCCTCAAGATCTAAGCGATAAACGAAAGACTGACCTGTGCTACAGACACAATGGCCACGGCTCCACCTAATCAAGCTACAACCGCAAACCTGCTCTCCACACAAAGGGGGCTTCTCGATACGCTCACCTCCTTCCTCACCGTCGCTACACATCACATACTTTTCCTCCGCAAACTATATCCTCCAGTATCCTTCCTATCAACCCGAGCATACAACTACCCTGTCCGACAAAACCGCCATCCAGACGTCTGCACCTGGGTTAACGACGCCATAGCCGCAATTCGCGACCAACTCGAGAAAAACACAGTCGAAAACGTCACACTTTGCATCTTCGAATGTAACACAAATCAAGTCCTCGAACGCTGGACCTTCGACCTCCACTCCCTGCCCGTCGTAACAAAGCGCGATCGCGACGTCCCATTCGCCAGCAGTAATACCAACTCATCAGATGACATAAATCTATCGCGAAAGATCAACGTCACAGATCTTGAAGCAACCTTCCGTGCTACCCTAGCTCGCATCAGCACCGCAGCAACTAAACTTCGCAACCTTCCCGAAGGAGACAACGCTCCAGAATGCAGCTTCACAATGACAATCGAAGTAAAAGATCGAGCAGATCGACCTGTAGGTCGCCTCGAAGAACGCGAACGTCAATGGATAGCCGCTGAACCAGGACCCTTCCCCAAACCAGACGATAAAGGCAAGAACAAAGAACCCGCCAATGATACCGGAAAGACTCATCCCGTACGAAGACTGGAAGCAGGTGAATTACGACTCGAAGTCTGGGTTGAAGAATCAGCTGTCAAGTTCTCTTTTCCAACTTCGCAGAAGACGCCTGCGGAAAGAGCTGCGGCGGCTTCGTATGGAGCTGGAAAAGAGAAGTTTAATCCGGAATTTGGGTATGATCTTGAGGAACCGGATGTTAATCGGAAGCCCGGGGGTGGAATTGGAGCCGACTACAGGATAGGGTGAGATGATAGTTCATGAGGAAGACAGACATGAGAAAACCTATTGGACAGTCTGGAGTTATGATATGGTTCAATTTTATGCTTGAAGTAAACTGGTTAGACCATCTCTTGATTCAAGAGAAGAGTTTGTCCAGCTCCGTCAAATGCGTTCAATTCCGTGGCCATCTTTCTGTTCTAGCGCTTGAATGAAGCATTAGCCCCTCTCGTTCTCTCAGATCGTTCCGTATTGATCAAAATTGCGGCTGCTAGCTTTGTGTGAGATCGTAGTACTGCGGTTGCATCGCAGTAATATCGAAATTTGTCAAACTTTAGATCTCGCAGGATCTTGCAGGGTAGTCGATAGTGTTGTTGATTCGAAATTTCAGATGCTGAGGGAAATTACGGGAGCTCTGACCCTTCGCTTAAGTCAACACAAGCTTGGTTTATCGTTTGACTGTCTTGGCTACCAAAGCTGTTGTTGTATTCTTTCGTCCTTATTCAATTTGAGCTCTCTGAAGCGTCTCTTGCAACGTCGTATCCTCAAATCTCGAGAGACTTCGTAGCATCTCCTTGCAATTTCTCTAGTTGCTCATCTAGCATGATTGCATATTCGTCCTCTCCAGAATCCATCGCCTGATCCAGCATTGCCTCATGAACGCACAACTGTAAGTCATACGAGTCAAAGATCGCGGTACCCGCACAGATGCTCTCGCCATAAGTCACAGCGGGATCAGCTTGTCGATGCTTGGCGAGGGTCTGCTGCAAATTTTTGGTGCAGTGCTCATATAAAGGACTCGCGTTGTGTGATGATTGTTGCATGGTGATAGCGACTGAAGCGCTCAATGAAGTCAAGCTTTTCAGAAACCATCCACGCAATATTATCGATTCAAACTTGAGGACGTATAGGCTGTAGCAGAATCTTATCTCGAGGGTTTGCAGACTGGGCGTATGCGATGCAGTCAAGAGATTCATGCTTGCTTTGATCGATCGGCGTTGAATGCTTCCAGACTTGTGGCTCTCGCATGATGTGAGGTATATTCTGGCCTTACGAATTTCTTTGAGAATGTTGTCTGCGGCTACTGTCGGATGGAAGGACTTGACACTCAGCCATAGCGGAATCGATTTTGGATCGATGTAGATGTTATTCAGATCCTCACAATTTTCGAACTCGAATGTTGTTTGCATAAGCACGAGTTTTCTGAGTTCAATCATCGTCCTTCGTCCTGAATAGAGAAGACTTCGGACGATATATGTGGGTTTGGTAGTCAACTCGGACACTCTGTTGTATCGATATTGATAATAGCCGAGAGGGTGTCGAAGAGGTCTCTCGGCCACGAAATCGAACTTGTCGGTGTCGGCGACGATGGACACATGATCGAGGTAGTGCGTATAGACCAGGTTACGAATCTCAAGCGGTAAGTCAAAGAATCTGAAGGGCTTTGTATCTTGTACCACTGGAGGCGAGTTGTCAGCCCTTGAGGAGATCACCATGCTTCTTTTGGTAGACTTCATCGTGGTTGATTATCAGATGAGCAGCTTTTAGATTGAGGATAGTATGTGTTGTCCGGTAACGAGAAGCGGAGTCGCAGAAAGCACAGGTGCAAAGACTTGTTGTAGTTATGGGAGATACACAACATATAGTTTCAGGTACCACAAGTGACATCAGGTGAACTGAGGGTGAAGTCATGAACTGGAAGTTTCATGAGGATCTCACTTCCTTCACATCAAGTTGCTAAATTTGCACCTGCAGTCCATCAAACAATCACTCCAGCTATGGGTTTATCATAAGACAATGCAATAAAGTCATCATTCATCGCACGCAACCAGTTCGGACGTCGGTAGTTCGTCAGAGCTACTCGTTTCTTCATTCACTTGTTGTGCACCCATTCGGGCCTCCATGTTGACAGGAAAATCATGAGCTCAGCACAATGATCATCAGACGATTTTTGATTCATCTCTCGGACCTCTAGCTCCCAGGATTTCACATAATTCATCGGTGCTTGATGCAGCACATCCCTCGTCGTGATATTGCCATTTCCGTCACCTCCAATCAACTCATTAGCGCAGCTCTTCATGAGTGTGTCCAAGTACATCATTGTCTCTCTGATCACAGCCCACGTCAGACTGCAGTCTCTGTAGGCTAGTACTTCGGGCACTCCTGGCTTGAAAGCATTGAGAAAGAACTTATCACGATAGGTGAATTCCGTGCCAATTTCATGATGATATCTGGAGACACCGTTTAGAGCTTCCAACGTTTCGATAGTCCACCTCAACAGGTTGTCCACGTGAGGTGCAATGCGTACTCGTGTCGATGCCTTCAGGTTGCACAGTGCGTCCAAGAACTAGTCGGGAAGCATTGAGAAGACGCTACCTGGTCTCAACGTGAAGTATTCGTAAGCAATGCAAAGCTGGACCTCTTCTAAGCAAGGCATTGATTCACGCATGATGTAAAATGATGTCTCTATGGATTCCTGATGATCGTGTCTGTCAAGTTCGGATTGAGATCCCCAAATATTAAGACTGATCTTTCAAATCGAGTGAAAGCAGCTGAGTAATCCATGAGAACTCGACCGAAGTGCAAAGCTTTCTGGGTAGATGTTTCCTCGAATGTAAACATTGTTTATCTGTGTACACGATTCGAATCCAAATACGCTCTCACTGTACACCATGCGCCCAAACTCGATCATTATCCAATTTATGTGCAGAGTAGGGTCTTGACGTCTGACTCTATTGGATCTCCCATGTCACGTTGATATCTGAAATATCTGTCATTGATCGCGGAAAGACTACCAGTAGTAATGACTGGAGCAGCGAGGTCCATATCGATGAATGGAGAACTGGCATAATGTTTATACACAGCATGTCGAAGTTCAGCTGGCAGGTTAGAAAAAGTAGGTGAGCTGGGTGAAGCCATGGTTATATGTGTTGACAATGTGTATGTAGTCATAAGTCATCAGCAAGGTAGTTGTTGGTATGAAAACAGTAGGGTCCTCCCGGTGCAAGCTGAGGTCGCCAGTAGGATGTTCTGTTGAAGTCATGTTCGAGTCATTCCTTCCTCACTTCGTCATACCCGCCATAAGACAACGAGGGAGTCAGGACCGAGTATTCAGCAGTGTGCCTCCTCATACTGCAGGACCATTTTTGCGCTGAATCACAACGTCATTGGTATCCATGTTATAGCAAAATTGCTTTTGCGCAGCAAGATGTTACCGTCATGCTCCGGTCTAAAGGTAGTTTGACCTTCACAGAACATGAGAATTCACAACAAAAGGACAGTATAACTTGTAGACACAATTGTGTTGGACAAACAGGGTTCGTTTCAACGCTTGATCGTGCAGCAATCCACAGAGTAGAGAGGTAGATAAACATCTGCCACTTCCCACGTAGCTGTAGTAGAAAATCATACTTACGTCAGTATATCATATATCAGGAAGAAGACAGGTCGGCATCCCTAGTGTCGTGAAACTCTGTTTCCGAGTGTCGTCGCCGATCTCGTCTCGCGACGCGTTGCGACGCGTCAGGAAGTATTCCGCCTGCATCGACGAAGTCTTCCCTCAAAGATCAAAAATAACATTCAGCCAGCGTCACTCGGTTCACAATATAGGAGTTCACACTGCCTATCGAAAGATTGTGATCCAGAGGGGTGATGTGATGTCCAACTCTATGTACAGAAGCTTTACAATGGTCTCGAGCACAACAGAAAATATGTGTGCCATGAACTTGTGGTCCAGGGGGACGCCAGGTGCCTTTGACAGAACACTTGGGTGATATTCTTCTTATAATATGGTCTGTTGCTCTGGTTGTTGCCCTGGAGAGGAAGAACAATCATGTTGCTGACTACGATTATCACAATCTTCCATCCTCTTTATGACCCTCAACTTCGTGTTCATCTCTTCTAGAATTGTACCGGTGCACAGCAATCATGAACATCTCTTACACACTATCTGGACCAACTAAAGCAATGAAAAGCAATCAAAAAGCTGACATCATTCCCATTCGTACAGTCTGCAAGCCGACTTTCCTGGATATTTCCCTTGAGATTCGATATCGAATATATTTCGCCCTCAGTTCATCAACCACAGCAAAGATCACCTACCGAGAGATTCGATTCCTCCACCAATCCAGCGGCAACAGTGACAGTCTCATCAAAGACCTGACATCTGACCTTCGCGCCCTCTTCCGTACATCCAGTCAGGTCAAGAGAGGACTACTCGATGTATCGATGCGACATACCACATTTGTCTTCGAAAGCAATCTCGACCTCTTCCAAGTCTTTACAAAGTCCCGAAAGGCAGCATCTCTCAACATGGAATTATCTGCAATTATGCAACCAATAGTATTCGCGAATGTCAACAACCTAAGCCTGACCTTCAAATTTCAACGAAGTCTTAGCATTACCCCGGCAGAAATCGCTCATTTCCAGTCAACTGTCGTGTCAGTTCTCGATATCCTAAGCAACAAGCTACCGGAGCTAAAGAACGCGAAGTTGACCTTTCCTCATCACACGCTATACGACCTTGCACCCAAACTGCTGCCTCCTGTATGGCTTTTAGACGGGTTATGCCAGCTTCCCAGTTGTGTCAGGCTCGAGCTCGATTCTGGCGTGATCAGAGACAATACAGGTCATTCACTATCACTCAAGACATTAGTCCTAGTCCTCAGCCAACACTACCAACCAATGAGTGACGCGAAATATGTCCACAAACTCTGCAGAGAGGATGAGATAAAGAAGGGGAAAGAACTACAACTTCTAATCGGAAATCAAATGGTCTCAGAACTACGTGGAAAAGAACTATATCTCGCTGCGAACCAATTGGAGGATGTGCTTGGATGGATTGAGGGGGACATTCGTATCGAACGAATGCACACCACCAACAAAGGGGGGTGGAAGACTTGGGTGCTTCATGAGAGAACCAGACCAGCTCGAGTCGTGAGCTATCAGGAAGACGAAGAGTAGACTCGGACAAATTGACAGAGCACGACAATGGGATCTCGTTACACGCCACGTCTTACCACCAGACGCGGAGGACTGGGATGACACCGGTGACAAAGTAGCAACTGAAGCATGGTTTCCGAAAATCTGAAGTGGACGTGATCACAGATTGAGGCTAAGTGCATGTTTACTTGATTGATAACACAGGAAAAGGTCAGGTTTTGAACAATCGATATGCACAGGGCACTGAGAAGACAATGTCACAAGCAAAAACGAAGGAAACAGAACCACCAAAGCATACTTGTCACTGGCATTTCACATTAATCTGTCGCATTCCAAATCTGTATTATGCTCCCATCACGACATATCTCGTGCATTGATCGTTTCGTATCCTAGTGCCACATTCTAGCTCTAACCACTGTAGCATCCCCTCTGCATGGATTCTCGGCTATATCATTGCTCAGTCAATACCATCTTGTTACACAGGGAAAATCTCCGTTAGCTCTCGTTCCTTGTCTCCTTCCCACAGCCAATATTCAATCAAGAAACGACAAGTCCCTGCAACTCCCCCTCAATAGTCCTCACAAGCCACTTATTAGCTTTCAACTCCTCAAATTCAAGCATCTCCCGTACAATCTCAACTTGTAGATCCAACGCTCCAAAAACCTCATCCCTCGGATTCAAGTCAAATGCTCTCGTATCAACACCTAGATACTCATCTCGAATATGTCTGTTCAAAACCCAATTCAAAGCTCTAAAAGACAACATCCTACCCGACGTCTCAGGATCATGGCCTTTACTCGGAGGCGGGTGATACCGGCGTCGTTTGGCCTCGATGTTAAAGTACGTCAGACGACGGAGCTGACAGAGATACTGAAGTACTTGAGCGGAGAGAATATGACGTGAGGCGAAGATGTCGTAGCGACTACCATCGATGAAGATATCGAGACTTCGAAGCTTAGGTGTTGATCGTATCAGACGGCGAAAGATGGTGAGTGTTAGATCGGGAGGGATTGGGCCTGCCCATTGACCCATCATGGAACTGGTGTGCGTCAGGTCAAGAATTATACTGTTGACCATGCTCATTGGGTTGATGGTGCTATTGTAGGCACTGTCAAAAAGTATCGTGCGGAGGTTGAGGAATAGTTTGGTTCGACTAGCGATTGCGGTAAGCATGTCGCAACCTACGAAGCCGAGAGTTGCTTTTTGGTAGAACACGGTTGCGGCTTCGCTTTTGATTTGTTTGCAGATGAGAAAGAGGTCTGTGATGGACTGCATCGTGCCAGAGTCTTGCGACGGAGTCCACCTAGATCTTGAACCGGACCATCTCTGGGGAGGTAAGCCAGTTACGCTGGAGGGGTTCGAAGGTGCATCGAAGATGGTGATGTCTCTGAAGTATTGGGAATAGATCTGAAGGCGTAATTCGGAGGGAAGGCCTAGTAGAGTTGGACGATACACAACAATAGGAGTATCAGGCAGCTGGTGCTGAGAAGCATGGCGATTGGGTCGTATCGGAACCAAGGGACGGAGTGCAAGGTCTGGATGAGCACACGGATGGGTCATGCTTGCTGAGCGATCATGAGGAAGTGTAAGAAGTACAAAAGATAGTGCACCAGAAAGAAGAGACCAAATGCAGAAATGGCATCGCTTATGATCCGCTATCAGAGCAGCCTGATCTGTAGTCTACTATAACCTGCGCACAGCAATTCTCCACAGATCCTGGTTCTTTCTGGAACATGAGAATTCAGCAGGAAAGATTGTAGCGCGAGCATAAAGTGATCGGTAGTTATTGGCAGTAAGGCTCCTGTACAGTACTGTGTAGTTCTGGCTTTAGTTCCTTTCATACTCCCCTCCATGTGCTAACATCTTATGCTTTGTTCAACCAGCATCCACAAGGGATGGGTCCCATTCTTTGATATCTGAGATTACTCCAGATTCTATGCATTCCAAGTCTTTCTCCAGCAGATGAGTACAGTAGAGGTGATACAACGATTCTTGTATACAGATCGCAAAACTCAATTCGTCACTATCTTCTTCTGGTATGGGGGGCCGAAAGCTTTCGTTGAGGCGTCCTAGCATAGCCCGTCCGACACAAGCCCGAAGGTCCTTCGGTGAGCAGTCCATGATCTGACAAGCATCAGGGAAGACAAGTGCAGGAATTCCCCCCGAACCTGCTGTCAGCTCAGCTGCAATCGTATCTTGAAGCACTTCCAGAAGTTTGACTTCGTAGCTAAGAGCCCTACCGAGCGGTGGATCTTCTGTCGGGCTGTGATAAACCATTTCAAATGAGTGAATCCCACGTAGTTGTAGTAATCCTCGTAAGAACCAAGACCAAGGGACTGAGAAGGGAAGTTCATGGTGTCTGTGAATGGTGAATATCAGGCGTTTAAGCTTTGACATGGATGAGCTAAGAATATGCATCATCCCTGTTGTCCATGACCTACAGTTATAAGTGTTGTAGTTGTCCGGAAAAACCGTTGTGTCCATAAGATCAATGTTTAATTAAGAATTGAACTTGAGACAATCGTATGCACTTGAGATACACCTCTAATGGTCTGTGTACATAGCCATGAATCGTGATTGACCAGACAAAACTCATGATGAAATGGAACCTTTCTCTGAAGTTGAAAACAGCATGACTGAGGATAATGTAGTAGCCTTCAGCAAAGAGTTGTCTGCATGTCCTGAACAAAGCTAAATGATGCTCTGGATCATACAATTCTGCGCGCACATGACTGAAATCTGCTCCAAAAGTTGCTCGCTTGGCTTCGGATGTCCTGAATTCCTCCATGTACTCGGGGCGCAGTTGTGTACGGATTCGCTTTGCGCTGTGAATCTCGATCGCCTCGTTTCCGCTGAACTCGACTGAAAGATCTGTCGCGTAGAATTGACAGATGCGGAAGCGTATCTCTGCTGGGAGGCCCAAGAAGGAAGACCGAGATATTTCGACGGGGGAGGTCATTTTGTCTATCGACGAGATCACGATGTATCGATACTTTGTTGTAGAGAGCACAGACAACGTTGAATATCTGCTTGGCTATGAGTAATATTGTCTGATCTGAGATAGATGTGCATTACTAGTTTAACTGTAGTCATGGTGAGGCCACATGGGATTCGCCTGGAGGATGACTTGTAGTAAGCAAGGAAGGTACGACGAGATATCACATGGCAGAATCAGATCTGGAAGGTATAGAAGTAAGCGGTTCAGTTGGGTTGAAGCAGTAACGGGTGATAAGTATGATAGCTAGTCGAAGAGAAATATCCCAATAGCTTCGAATTCTGCATTCCCCTCCGTCAGTTTGCAATGCGACTGATGAATAACAGTATTCTTATCGATCATGCTACTCCTCCTCGCTTGAATCCTGATCTAAATCGTCGTTCGGGAAACCAAGGTCTACCTGGATGTCACGGTAGATGTTGAAGTAGTAATCAAACTCTTCTTGTCCCTTTAGACTTGCGAGACCTGCATCCTCATTCTCAGATAGTTCCAGATCAATGTCGAGCATGATGTTGTCCAGCTTCTGCTCCATCGCCCGTCCAATTGTCAGAACCACTTCCTCGTCAGAGCACTTGAGGAGTCCACCAGGAAACTCAAGTCCTGCTTCTTTTTGGTCTAGTGCTGTGATGTGGTCCTGGACAATCTCCTCTAAAGCCCGTGCAGCTCCATATGCAAACAATCCGTCAATGCCACCTTTGTAAAATAACGCGTGGTCGTTGTATCCTGCATAGTGAACTTGAAATCTGCGCAGACCTTGTATTTGAAACAATGCCCTGGAGAAATGGGCGAGAGGAAACAGATTCAGCATGCGATCGGTATGGTCGAGTCTGAGGATGAGATGTTTCAGACTTGGCATTGCAGTATGCATTATGTGGAACATTGCCTCTGTGTTTCGTTCGCGAGCGTCGATGTCTTGTACTGGAGGATGTCTGTGTTCGAAGACCAAGGTAGATTCAATCATGATGCTCAGTCTGCTGATCTGAGTAAAAGGATGGCCACCGAGCTGGGGATTTGTTGGGGGGTTGGTAAACGCATGCGAGTTTTTGAGCCGATTGTATTCATTCACAAACTCTTGCCTGTTTCGAAACCGAATCAATGCCTTGTTGAACAGAACGTTCTGACCCTCTATGGCGGTCTGACGACACGTATTGAACAGCGCCAATAGGTTTCGCGAGCTGACTGAGTTTGATCGACCGACATGTCCAGTTGTATCGAATACCACGACGTGAGTGCTTTCATCTCCTTCCTGAGATAGTTGTGTGTTATCGCGTGGCTGCGCGCTTCCAGCGAGGTCCAAGTTCAAAGAATTCTCTGCGCCGAGCACCACAACAATATTAATCGCGTAGAACTCGTAGATCATGTTGCGAATTTCGGGTGACAAGCTGAAGAGGCCAGCGCCATTTTGGCCAACCGTCAGAGCCATGCTGACTGATTGTATAAGCACTTGATATCAATAAGCTGACTCGAGGTATGTTTGGACAGCTGCGGCAGGTCGCAAAGGAATCCGAATAAGCCTTTTCGAACCATCTTAACAATCGAGAAATCACAACAAGGCTGATACTGATCTTGGTACTCGCTATACCTTCCTGCTCTCTCGTAGTGAGAAAGAGTCTTGATGATGAAGTGAATACATATACTGTTGCTGTGAGCACAATGCCGCTAGCATACCAAGCCTTCTGAACTTTGCAGGTCAATGTGTTTGCGGAATCGCACAGATATCACTCACTGCAGTCACATCAAAGTTGTGATGCCATTATATCGACAAGCAGAACTTCATTGTAATCTGATTGTAGAAGCGAATCTCTCACGACAACATCACTGAGCACGGCCAGTGCGCCATCGACGTTGAATCGGTAGTCAATGTTGAACAGGCTTAACGCTCGGCCTTTTTCGGCCATTTGCGCAAACAAAATCATCGCTTTGAGGTACAATCAACCTTTGACAGCATGTGACCCAGAGTGCTGATTTTATCGGCAGAAGACGATCATCTGGTCGCTAGTCGCGCATATGACATTCATATCTTGAAATGTCGAAAGGTATAGACCTCTTATACTCGTGTTCGTGCGTCTACGAGAAAACTTTCGGTCTCAGCGGTATAATAGACGGTCTGGCAGTATGGATATTGTGTGACAGGTAATCACAAATGCATTCCACCATCATCATCCTCATCGCCACCCATCTGTTCCTCCAATCGTCTCCGAAGCTCTTCGTCAGTCAGTCGCCCTCCTCTAGATGGGAGAGGAGCGGCGGGAGCATTGGCAACCTCTCGTGTTGTGTGTCCGTTCGTCGGAACTCCATTGGTGACAGTCTCTCTTCGAGGTTCTGCTTCATGCCATCTTGCGCCTCTTCTCTCGACCTCTTGCTTCAGCAGGTCAACTCGATCAAGCTGTCTACTTATGACTATGTTGTTTTCTCTGATGGCATCAAGGCAATCTTTATCACCCTCTGCTCTCACGTTCTCCTCGAGGCTTGTATCATTCTTGATGCTGTCGGAGTACTCCTGGAGCTGCGCGTTCGAACGTTCAAGATGAGCTACAGAGTTCTCGATCTCATGTGCCTTCGCGTATATATTCTCGATGGGGAGGTCCTTGATAGCCTCGACGAACCGGCTCGGTGAAATGGGACGCGTTTCTGCTGACATTGTCGGTATGCTAATGTCCATTCACATTTTCAGATGGAAACAGGTATTCAAATGACGTGCATTTCTTAAGATGTGGGGATGGGAGCTTCCGGATATAATGTCCGTGGTCCGTGAAACCTTACTAAGGCGACAAAGGCAGCGAGAATGGATCAAAGTGTCACAATCGACCTCACCTCATTTAAATCTGACATTGACTGTTTACATCTTCCACTTCAAGCTTCACCCAATGAAGGGTTGATCATGACGAACCGTTACATGTGTTCACTCAAGACGACTAGCATTACAAAGCGCGTTCATTTAGTGGACGGGAATCATCGACGTGCTTCTCACTGCCAGGTCGTATCCTCAATTTCGGTCAGCAACGAGAAGCGCGTGGCAATGAGCCACAACACCAGACTGACTGGGTTCTCGGACAATATTTGCTGATGGGCAAACCCCACTCTAGTAGCTCGAGAATTGTGTACCATATGGTATAATGTGATATGACATTTCGTGGGAACGGCTGATCCTCCCAGACGCTATTTTCTATTACCTCACCTCACTCACCTTGGAGCTTTGTCTGACACATGTTTTTGGATTCAGGTTCTCTGTAGAATTGATCCACTGACTCATTTTATATTCCAGGCAGTGGGAAGCTAACTCCACAGACAAGGAGGTAGAAGTCTTGCGCCGCAACTCTTCTATGTATGATGAATGTGGCTATCTTTGATTTGAGTTCGTCCAGCATCCCAAATGTGGCCCCCTGGCTACACCCGAACATGTTACATCTGTCTTACTTTCATACGGTACAGTCAAATCTGTTTTCAATCGAGCCACTATGCAGCTGAATACACTACACACCCCTCGGAGACAAAATACCTCTGTTTGACACACATTCGGTAGCTTCTGACCTAGCTGCACAAGGTAATTTAATGACGACAAGGATTGTTGCTCAGTCTCTTTCGGTGGTAAGACCAATCACTTGAGCCTAATAATTGCAGGAGTTCATCCCCAAAAAGCTTGGACTGGTGACGAATGGCAAAATTCCGTGCCGAAGAGACTGTACCCACACCAAATTGGAGTGCTCATATCCGGAGCCACACGTCTACGAGCAACGACCGATCAATCGGAAATCTTCCCGGCTGCCGTGGATGGGCGTCTGTTTTCTACGCTATCGAACAAAATTAACAAGAATACAACGGAACATATCGATCTGAATATTATTTGTGGATGGTATCAAGCTAATTCAATGCTCTGACTGAATCGCTAACAGAACAGAAGAAATCACTCACCGACAAAAACTATTAGAGTAACAAGAAAAGCCGAAATCATAAGATGTATTGAAGACCTTCCCGCCAATGATACAGCAGAGTATTAAAGCCCCAAGGATCGACAGAACAAGACAGTCATGCATCCTAGTGGGCAAGCAAAGGCTCCAAGTCGTTCTCGTCGCTTGGGGTGCCCGTAAAGCCCCAAATATCGGTGCATTCAATCACAACCCCTTGAAAACAACGTAAATCTCGAGGTTTCATCAAAGATTCTACACCAATCTTACGAATTTGTCAATCCCTTGTGCGGATGTGGTTAATAGGTCTCTCAGTTGATATGCAGGGAAGCATTTATAGCGAAACCTCAAGCCAGATATTCTTGTGTCGAGACTTGTAAGAGTTCTATTCCGCGTACACTAAGGCCACCAAATACGATAGTCTCTCTAGCAATTCGGTCCGATGATCAAGCGAGATCATGATCGAATCGAGAACCACGACTCTTGGATGTCCAGAGACCGGTCTTCGATGGATCTGGAGGGTATCAGCAAGCAATACTGTCAAGTATGATATGCCGTTGTTCAGGGCAGTTGTCTCGGAAATCCGGTGGCAGCCTACGCAATAGCTTTACCGCACTTGGACCGGCTTCTCACAATGTCGGCGCGAGGTTCTCAAGAATACGATCACTCGATCACCCGAATGGAAAACATGCAGAAGTAATTGGCGCTCGAGATCCATACCAGATACCATCCTGTTCTCGCTATCATATCGAGCAGTACAGACCTTTCTCCAACCTTTGCAGCCGATGCTCGCGGTGTAATATGGTCGCCAATACTACGGTACATCGACATCAAATGTCGCCTCAGATGGACTTTGTTGCAAACCTATCGGCAGGCATGATCTGTCTAGACTCTACTCGAAGGGCTGCACATCACCTTTTCTGAGTTACTACATCTCGCATACATGGAGGTCAAATTTTCACATTATGTAAGAGAGCCTTGTCAGAATACAAGGATCTGGTTCACATCTAACGAATATGTACTCCATCTGTGCCTATACTCGTATAGGTACGAGGAGAGCAATTCTGGCCGATCCACATTCATCTTGAGCGCCGTCCGGTGTTGTAACACAAGCTGCAAAGAAGGTCAGTGCCGTGTTCTGGCTGGATAACTTACAGTACCTGCAGGAGTATATAATCGGGCGAGTAAGCGAATAGAGTTGGCGAGAATGCTAGCGAATATCCAATAGTGCACGTACGCGGACGATCTTATGCAACAATACGCTAGTAGTATGCCGACCGCTGTCTTGCATTACTAGTACCATCAACGATGGCAGTCCGGTGTTATGTCGAGAGTAAGTTCGGACAATTGCTGATTGTAATCACGATGGCGCCTAAGGCTGACTCGGTCACCAATCACTCCACGGGATCTCCGAGCCCCAGCCATAGCTAAGCCTCATTGACTGTGCAGTAATTCGAAACTTAGTCCAACGGTCACGACCAGCGAGCACGTCTGATAGGTTGATGATTGAGGCCTCAGCTCAGTTTATGAGGATGTTTGTGTTCCTGTACCACTTTTCAGCTTGATGCACATCTGTGTGTAGAAAAGTCATGCTTCACCTAAGTACTACAGGCTAACTCGGTCATCGCGTTCCACCAGCCCGCTTCGCTGCCTAACCCTATGACTCCTCAATGATTCTCAACTACTTGGACGACACCCTGACCAGGCAAAACTAGGGTCTTGGTTGCCTTCTGTAGATAGGTATAAATTGTTGTTCAGTCTGCTGTTGGATTCCTGACATGTCGACCACTCCAGCTGCCACCATGGCCTGCAACAATACCTTCTCTTCTTCCTACATGTCATCATATTCTACTTCGACTGCCACAGGCACTCCCTGGGTCAGCCCAGAGAGCTTCCTGGAGGCATCGATACCTGGCTTCTCTCTCATATCCGGTTTGGCCAAGTCGTACTTCCATCTAGAGCTATCGGCCATTCTCACATACATGTTACCTATCGCTGCTCTTGTGGCGGCCTTCAGGTACTTCTACGACCCCGTGTCCATCTATGTAATGCGATATGGTGTTTCGAGTGCAGAGATCAGATTCGAAGACGAGATGTACAACTATGTCATGTATTGGCTCAGTCAACAAAAATTCGCGGCCAACACTTTGTCCTTTGTCGCAGGAACCAAGACAAGCAGCGATATGACCTACGACTATTATGAAGATGACCACGACAATGAACCTCGGGATCAGGATGTAGAGACGGACTGGGAATTGGCCGAAGACAATTTCGATAAATATTGGGCACAGCTTACAAATCGGGATAGGATTAAGCCTATCTACTTCACTCCATGCGACGGGACTCATTGGTTCAAATATAAGGGACAATGGGTTGCCTTCACTCGGACCAGCTCGGAGCGTAATACCGGACGATTTGCAACAAGAACCGAGACCCTTTTTCTTACATGCCTTGGAAGAGATACTGCGATTCTCAAAGAACTGCTGAAAGAAACTCAGCAGGCTTATTGCGACCGTGACGGATCGAGCACCATTGTTTATCGCAAAGTTGGAGATACTGACGATTGGCAAAGATGCATGGCACGTCCTCCTCGACCGCTTTCGACAGTTGTGCTCGACAGAGGCCAGAAAGAATCAATCGTCGAGGACATCAAAGAATATTTGCACCCACTCACAAAACGCTGGTATGCGAATCGCGGCATTCCTTATCGACGTGGATATCTCTTATACGGACCTCCAGGGACGGGCAAAACCAGTCTATGTGTCGCGCTAGCTGGCATGTTCAATCTGAAGGTTTACGTTGCAAGTTTGAACTCAAGAACATTAACGGAGGAAGGGCTTGCAACACTTTTTGGGCTTTTGCCTACGAGATGCGTAATCCTTCTGGAGGATGTCGACAGTGCTGGCATTACACACAAACGTGCTGCCGATCTCAGCAAGCCCAAGGATAAAGAAGAGGAAGATGCTAAAAACCCAGCCAAAGACTCTACACCACAACCGTCCGGCATCTCACTTTCAGCATTATTGAATGTGATCGACGGTGTGGCCTCTAAGGAAGGTCGTATCCTTATCATGACCACAAACCATGTGGAAAAACTTGATTCGGCTTTGTTGCGTCCAGGCCGAGTAGACATGAGCATCTCTTTCGAAAATGCCACCTCCGAGACTGCAAGCGAACTCTTCAAGTCTACATATGTCAGCAGAGACGAAGATTATCCGCAATCACATCCAGGAGGCGAGAAGAAGATCCCCCCCAGGCGAGGACTTGCACGCTCGGAAGATGAGATAGCAGCCCTTGCTAACGTTTTTGCTACTAAGCTGCCATCTGGAGAATTCTCACCTGCAGATATTCAAGGCTATCTATTGAAGCACAAGTCTACTCCAGAGAAGGCTGCTGAGGGTGTTGAGGATTGGGTTGTGAAGACGAGGATAGAAAAGGAGAAGCAGAGGAGCACTGAAACTCAATCAGAAGAATCATCTAAGCTCAAGTCAATTGATGGAAGTGGTCGCGCAACACCAGAGACACCTCCAGTAATCGTATGAGCTTTTGAAGCTCATTAGGCATGTTGATGAATTGATGATATAAAGCGCCATAACTAGCCGCGTATTGGATTCATTTTGATGAACCAATTTATTTATGACCACACAACTTTCTTCTTATTGCCTTCCTGTTGTAAAGGAGAGTTCCATAATAGCTTGCTGTGTATAAATCGTCCCGGCCTGCATGACATCCTCATAAGTCAGCGCCGAGGTTGAACGCGCTTCACGCGTCTGCCCAGGATCACTGAAAACAATAATGTGACCGCAGGAGGACTACGACAAAGCCCTCACTCCTCAAGAATCCACGTCTTCTTCTACAAAGTAAACCAGTGCTAGGTTATCTCAGGGCAAAGCCCATATCGAATATGTCAACTAGTGCCACAATGACCTCAGTCGAGACAAACAACATAATCACACAATCCTCACATCCGTATGTACGGCGGCCACCCTCCCTTCCTCCCAGCCGGTCGAATCGGTCTTCCATGAGCAGACACTGACAAAAGACATCATGCCTGTACAGTCCCATTCAACCACTACCATTCACAGCTAATCAGCCGGAAACACTGCGACTCTACCCACTATCAAACTACACCTTCGGTACGAAAGAGACGCAACCAGAAGAAGATCCCTCCGTCCTCGCGAGACTGAAGAGATTGGAAGAACACTATGATAATCATGGCATGAGGAGGACATGTGAGGGAATATTGATATGTCACGAAAACAACCATCCTCATGTTCTCATGCTACAGATAGCAAATGCATTCTTTAAGTTGTGAGTCTGCAGCAGTTCTAGCATATAGACCTCCAAGAGTTCCCAAGAGTTCGTCAGCTGACATACTACTACGATACATCAGGCCGGGCGATTATCTTCCACACGATGTCGACGAGATCGAGGGCTTTAAAGCAAGACTGAATGAACGTCTTGCTCCAACAAACGCAAAAGAGAGTGATTTAGATTGGGATATAGGCGACTGTCTAGCACAATGGTATGCACACATACTCCGCTGCAACAGCACAAGTCCACGCCAATGCTCTCCATCTATACTCAATAGAGACAATGGACATACTAACACCAAACCCTCAAATCTAGGTGGCGTCCAAACCACGAAACATTCCTCTACCCCTTCCTCCCAGCACACTCAACACGGCCCAAAGAACTAAAGAAACTCTACTTAATCCGACTTCCGCCGACCAAAACGCTCTCGGTCCCAAAGAACATGAAACTGCTCGCCGTGCCTCTGTTCGAACTATACGACAACACAAATCGCTACGGTCCCCAACTAAGCGCGATACCGCATTACCTCAGTCGGTATAGATTTGAATTCGTGGATGAGCAGGGCCGTGTCAGTAGGATTATGCCTGGGGGCGGAGGAGCATTGGGTGGAGGTGGAGGGATTCGGTTGGAGAGTTTGGAGAGAGAGGTCAAAGCAGTCGAGGAAGAGGGCAAGGGGGGTAGTGGATTAATGGAGAAAATGGGTGATGTTGATATGGGTGAAGGTGCTAAGAAGGATGATGTAGAGGTGAGTGGAGATGTGAAGAAGGAAGAACAGGAGTGAGGCACATTGCGTTGAGTTGGGATGTCGATGCGTGTGTGCGCTTGGTCTTGATCGATCAGTCGCTTGATCTGTTCGAGCGGAGGACATAATTGATACCAGAATATCAGGCGAGACCACCTTAGATCCGGTGATTACAGAGGACCGATATCGATCTAGGTTTGAGTTTGTTTCCATGGCGTTTCTTGATACACAAATGAATCATGGACCAGAATCGAAGAGTCGGACAAAAGCAGCAGCACGGTCGACATCTTCACTACATCGACCAGCACATAGTAGATGACGACTACTAGATAAGTACGAAACTTGCATCACAGAAAGAATTTTCTCGATCGATCAATCTTATGGTCTTGCTACGAACTTCTCGTCCTCGATGCGCTGAATCCCTAGGTCGAATGTGCGCAACCGTATAGGGTTCGGATCACTTATACCCAGGCCACGACGTGATGCGTTCAGCACCTTAGGCTCCGTCATGACGGCTCGCAATCACACATACACAGCGTGAAGAGGGGAAGCAATATCATAGATAATGAGGATTTTATATTTCTATGTTCAGACCAATAGCCCAACTAGAATGATGAAGGACTACGGGCATGTCCAACCCTGACCTGTCTTATCCCATTCGGATCTCTCTGCGCATTATTCTTCGCAAAACCCAAAATTCAGATCTATTCATCCATGCAAGCCGCTTCGTCTCCTCCACTTACGTCTTCATCTGTTCCCGCTTCCTCGTCCGGCTCCGCCTCATGGTCATCGCCGTCATCATTATTACCCTCATCATCAACCTCCCTCCCCTGCCTCATATCAACAGGACAAACCGGCTTCCAAGCCAAATCCCTCGCCCACACATCCCACCTGATATACCCCTGACTCCCCCAGGACCTCGCCTCCTCCCTATGTCTCCAATAAGCATATACGGCCTCAACGCGCGAGCTTTCCAGATCATGTCCCCATCGACACACATCGCCCTTCGCTACGAATTGACAGCGTTGATAAGTGCGAAAGCGAGACTCAAGGGGGAGACTTAGTTGTTTGGAAATGCTGCGGCAGGAGACTTCGATGTTGTGGATGAATTTGCAATTTTGTTGATGGGTTGGTTTGCAGGGTGGGAGTGTGCCTAGATGTGGATGGGGGAATTTATGTTTTATCTTGATGAGGTTGTTAGTATTCGCATCGGCATGGAAATATAAGTACTTGAATTGAAGTATTCTGGGGGCAAGAGTATGAGGAAACAGGGTGAGAGCAGCAGGGCTAGATGAGGATAGAATGAATATACGTACCTCGCATAACCTCAACATCCGACATCCACCTTGTAACTCATCCCATTCGCAAGGCATATCGTTCAAATCACTCGGACAGATGAGGCTGAAGAGTCGATCGTTGACTTCCATGTACCAGAGCATGTACTTGATAAACATCTTTTCGGGGTGGTCGTTGATGTAATTGAAGTCATGGAGTGTTGCTCCTAGGACATCGTAGTGATCCGCGGGCAAGGGACCGATTGGATGGGGAAATGATAAAGGACTATTCTCCGGATCGGCGTAGGCATGGATCTGAGGCAGGATCATGGGGAACAGAGGGTGATGGTAGGTGTCGTAGTAGGTGTATGGGTCCGGAACCGGGAGTAGGAGGTGGTTACCTGGTTCGAATTCTTGATGTAGTATGGAAAATTCGCGAGTCGATGTTTGATTGGCGATATCTGGATGTTCAATGTGGTCGTTTGAGCAGTCTACTTCATCTGTAGTACCATATTCGGGCGAATTGCTTGTCATGGTCGTTGCTGAAGTGATCAGAGCCTCAACAGCAGATACCTGAACGGTTTCTGACTCGCTCATCTTGGTGAGGAATAATTTCCGGCAGGCTGGACTTAGAGTTGTAAGGACTTCAAACAGCTGTCAATGATCTGACTATTGTCCAGATCGACTGCGGTCGACAAGATGACTGATTGAGGATAGTCGAAAGCACTTATATCCTCGTGGTAAGTCGTGGACTGAAGTAGGAAAACATAGAATGCATTGATGACCGCAGAATTCTAGACATCTAGGCAACGAAGTCGACTGAGGTCTGAGACACAAGAGAAAGTCTAGAATAAGAGACGCGTCGGAAGACTCATATTATCCCGTGTCGTGAAGAGACGTATATACTTGGACTCAAAGATGCGTGCTGAGCTGTTGACGATGACATAGTACAATGATCATAGCACTCGCAATTCCATATTGAGATTCGCACTATCCGAGACTATGTCGATAGCGTGTAAGCAGAGTGAGAACAGAGCTAGGACATATATGGTGATTCTTTCATTGTATCGAATTTGAGGAGATGTCGGCGTCGAGATTCACCTATCACTTTGTGAACTTACCTTTGTAGTCGCCATTGAGTGTCAATGTTAGGCATCGACGATATCGCTAGCTGCCTGGTATCACTGGTAGAGCATTTCTGGATTGTGCTTCATGAAGTGTACTGACTATGAGTGGTTGTGCTGAAGCGTGTGAGTGAAGTGCTTTCAAGATTGTAGAGGTTAAAATCGTGCAATATCTCGCCGAGGAATTTGTGGCAACACTGTGCTTACCATGGTCTCATCATCTCCGTGTAATACCTTATACACTACTCCTCCAATGTGATTGTCTTCAAGACACAAAGAGACAATACAACAGAAACTATCCAAGACATCTTTCCAGATGCTTCCTTCGATGCAACCTAAAAGACCTAAAGGTCAAAGTTCCACGGGAAACACTACACTGAATAAATACCCATCACAGCAAATCCGTCATCCGAGTAATGTAACCACAAGCACGAGCACAGCGACACCAACCCCAGAAGGTTTAGGCAGTCATATATCGTCGGCAGAAAAGCAAATCACAGAGGCAACTAAAAATGAGGAGCACGAGCATGGCCACAACACTTGATCAAGCTAGTGCTATCCTCGTTGTTCGACTATTGGATACATGTAGTTCACAGGTCATTTCTCATTATTCAATACCTCGAGCATCATAACTTGGTTTTCGGAAGCTCTGTTCCACGTGTTCTCTCCCACTGTTTCTTTGCAGACCATCCTTGAAGCAACTCCCATCCAGCAACAGAAGCCATGACGGGCGGACACAGTAGCAATAACCACGCCCACCATCTCGGGCTGGTCTCCTTCATCTGACGCATAGCATCATCTATCTGAGTTCTCAACTCATCCTTCGATCCATCATTGTACAATATATATCCTCTACCAGCATTTTTACTCTGATTTCGTTCCTCGGCCCTTTTCGCCTTCTCTCTCACATCGACCTGGCTCGCAACCCTGTTTTTGGCATCGTCCTCAGTCAAGTGCTTATCCCGATCCATCAATCTCTGCATCTGTATCTTCGGCTCAGAAACTGCGACCACAATTACCGTACTGCAGAATGTATCCAAGCCACTCTCGAAGAGCAGCGGAATATCCAGTATGACAGCCCAATGACCAGTAAGATAATACCAGAGAAGCGATCGGGCCATATAGAATCTGACAATAGGATGTATGATAGCATTGAGTTTCTTTCTGTCTGCTACTCTCTCTTCACTTGTACCAAACACTCTCCTTCCTAACGCTGGTCTGTTCAAAGGTCTTCCCTTTCCTGTCGGTCCGTTTTCTTTACCACCTGACTGTGGATCCGAGGCTGGTAGTAGTAAATCCGGCGTTGTGGACCCAAAGGTGCTCACAATTCTATTGTAACCCCATGAACCTGGTTCCACTGCCTTACGTGCGAGAAGGTCGGCGTCGATGATCGGTAGAGAATATGGAGGACTTGATAGAATGGAAGAGCAGGTGGATTTACCAGTGGCTATAGAGCCAGTGAGACCGATGAGAAGCATGGCTTGTTTCGTGTATGTTTTCGAAGCAAGATTGGCAGTAGACTCTCTCTGTCGTATAAAAATGCGAAACTGCCTCAATGTCTGAGCTCGCTGCGGGATTGTGAGCTAAGTCGTGCTGTTGACTACGCGAGTGGCTCCCTTTCCAAGAATGAGGTTTGGCTTAGAACCCAACAGGGAATCGCTGAAGAGAACAGACGTGGTATATCAATTGAGAGAACTGTCGACTGGAACCGAATGTTCATGAGTGAATGGCCGAGGATGGTTTGGGGTTGACGTCATATCACATTTCCAGCAGCGATACAGTGATTTTACATTGTATCGCGAGCAGTCCTTTTGGAGGCAGAGAGATACTTGTAAGATAGAGAAATATGGTAATTATTACAGTGCTATGTTCTAAGTGAAGGCATGCTACTCAACTCGACTCTGAGCATTGCATGTAAAGAAGCAGAGTCCAAGGCTAGAAGTAATAGAGCCGCAACACAAGCAGGAAGGGCAATCAAAAAGTAGGCAAGCGACTCGGAAGTAGACACGCAAAGCGCTCAGCGTTTTTTGGACTTTCCCTTGCCTTTAACGCTACCATCTGATCCTGAGCCCGGCGACAGTACGGGGAACTCGCTTTCATCCATCATACGACTCTCTTGCTCTGCGAGACTAAGCTGCAACGCAAACTCCAGGTCATCATCGGGAGACGGCGAGACAGGGGTACGGCTGCTACCCGTCATGTTCCTTTTCAAAGGCGTGCCACGCTTTGAACTCTTAGCAAATCTGATCGGGACATCAAAGTCTGTGGCTTGGGGAGACTCTGCTGCAAGCTCGCTATCCAACAGGCTGAGCCTAATGGCCTCCTCCATATCCGCATCCATGGGTTCGGCAGAATTGCTTCCTTTTACTGGCGTACTTGGCGTAGCAACTGCGCTAATATCAGAGCTCTTGAAACGCTCTTCGTCTTGAGCAAACGCTTCTTCGCTTAGCATGGTTGCGTATGCTAACATCTCTTCCTCACTTGCGTCCTCGCCAAGTAAATTTGTGCCGAATCTTCCAGTAAGTCTTTCCGCTTCTTTGCGCTTGGTCAATTTTTCAAATTCAAGGTCTTGCTTCTCGGTTTGAATGTAGTCTTTGAGAACACTACGCCCAGTGTGGTGAAACTTTTGCTCTTGTATTGCAGAGTTGCTGCCACGTTCGGAACGGCGGCGTAGTTGACCTCGCTTCTTAGTCTTGTATGCATCAGCAGCTCCAGCACTGTACGACCAAAAACGAAGATGGGTTCCCAGAGATACCATGCCGCGTAGAACAGTTGGGTCCGGATCAAGCACAATAGCTCCAGCAGCGTAGTAGTTCTTTCCAACTCCGTGAATGGAAGCCTCGACCTGAGCGATACGACGTCTTGCTCGATCTGAGAAACGTGAATTCAAGGTGCGGATAGGATCTGAAGTTGATGCCAAGGGATCCCAAGCTTGTACAAGACCATCATTACCTCCATGCACCACGTATAAGGAGGTCAGGGCCAGTGATGAAATCTGAGGCGACCGAGTATAGATATATCGGCATGGCTGAACGACATTGATCACATCTGGTGCGGGCGATACGGTGGCACGCATGTTCCAGAGAAGAACAATTCCGGAAGTGGTACCGACAGCCATGAATCGAGCTCGATGGCCAGGGATCTCGGAAGCTGACGAACTTACTGGAAGAGCTGTTGGCGGTGATCCGACGGGTGAAGATGTATTGGATCCTCCAGACATACCCAACAGAGGGTCTTCGTTGACAGTCAGCGTAGCAAATTCAGAGTCATCCAGTGCGATGGTTGAGACCTGAACACCACGCAGGTGGCCGAAAGTGAAGTTGGAAATGTGCCAATCAACTTTGAAAGCAACAGACCCAGTGTCTTCATGACTAGATGTCCTTGATCGAGGTGTGCTGCGTGGCGAAGGAGAGGCCAGTTCAGTGGCGAGTGAGTTGGCACCCCCGAAAATTGAGCTGTGCTGTACCGGTGAGAATATTGGGGGATACTCTTCCAGGGAATAGTCAACCGTCAGCTTGACTTTACGTCTTGAAACCCGCTTGATCGATGCATTCGACTCCTCATCGAGTCCACAACTGATGATAAAGAACGATTCTCCTCCTCCAAGCCTGTCATCCCCTGCAAAATCGACAAGCAGTTTTCGGCGCATATCCCATCCGTCGCAGACACTCCTGAAGTGCTTCGGCTTATGGATCAAAAACTTCTCTATCTCTTTGGTTTCGGCGATGACTTGTGCTTGACTGAGACCTTGAGCATCACTTGATGACCGAGGAGAGTAACTGCCATCGACTGGAGATACATTAAAAGGGTCGGGTTTAGCTTCCCTTCGAGTGCTTTCGATCAATTGCCACTCCACAGACCGACCAGTTTGCCATGCCAGACAATCTGAGTCGATAGCGGAAGATTTCCCTTTGAAATCAGGTCTGATAGGGATATCAGCCAAGTAGAAGACCTCCCCTAACGCATTCAGCGCCGCGGCCCAGATCTTGTGATGACCAACACGGCGTGTATTGATCTGCTCGTCAACTATAATGGCGATGATGGGGACTCCAGGACTGAATACCCATTTTGCTGTCGGTTCACCATGAGCGAATCTTCGATCGTGAACAGGATTCACTCCCAGGGCATAAGCAGCAAGCACACCATTAGAGAAACCTGCGAGAGTTCCAAACACACCGTTGGTAGCCTTCAATATGCCCTCTGACTTAGCAATCCACACTGATGTAACAGCACATCCAATCATGGTGACCTCGGGGATGCCAAGCTTGTGGTTTGCTGTAGAGCTTATCGGAAGAAAACGTCCTCGTTGTTCGGATGTGGATGTGAAGAAAAGTCGTCCTCCAGGGCATGCTTCTCCATAGATTTTGCCATAGCTCTGGCTGACATCCATTACATTGGGCATCCCAACTACGTTGCCGGGGCCTAGACCATACTCGATTTCACCTACAAACATATCCTCGAAGTGCTTGAAGTTTTCAAAATCTGCCAGGCCCCATCCACCGATTTTGCTTGTGCTCGGATCGCTTGTAGATACTACACCCTGCTCAGATGCGCCATGAATGAAGAGAGGCTGCTTTTTGTTCAAGCCCACACCGAATGTTGCATGAATGTGACTGACGGGATAGATCAAGCCTGATCCATAGGTGACCACAGAGGCAACAGGTGCACTGCCATGTCGAGAGCTTGATTTTGACGATGCTTGTACTGCAGGTCGACCACGTGCCAATGATCTCAACAGTCGAGTTCGCAATATGTACTCGCTTCTCCATGATGCCAGTGTACTGAGACGGGAGAAATACCGGCGATCTGACTTCGACGAATGTGTAACGACTGACTCGTTTAGCTTCGAAGTTGTACTGGTTGGAACATCCGACCCGGGAAAGTATCGAGCGAATGCGATTCTCCACGCATGTGGGGTAGTAACAAGTTTGTGGAATCGCCGGCAGACAAGGCTCATCATCGATAACGTCTCTGGAGGTAGGTTCGAAAAGATATGAGTAAGGACCTCTGGTTTTTGTTAGTGTATATCACTACTATATCAACATATTTCATACCGTTTGGAAAATCCAGTACAGAGACTCGATTTTGCTTGCCAGCTGCCATGGGTACAATCTTGAAGACCATACCATCCATAGGCTTTCTGGGTGTAACATGGGCTTTCTCATATTCATCTATTCGACTGCCGGGTGAACTTTCTTGTGAGGAGCTTTCACTCCTGCTTAGCCGTCTGGTGTCAAATCTGCGACCCCTATGAGTGCTAGTTGAAGTGACCGACGCGTTATCGGCATCGTCTGCTGAGGTGCTGGACACTCTGACGACTTCTGCGGATGAGAAGCCGGCAGAGGCCAGTTCATCTGTTGGCGAGAGTCCATGCTGAAAGGTACGGGTTGGCTCGGGAAGGCTTTCAATAGAAGTCGCGGTTTGAGATACTTCAGATGGCGCAGGTTGCATAAAATGGCTGGTAGAGACTTGGAGGTGTTTGAGATGACTGAGCCAAGTTCTGGGTCAGTCTAGAGTGTTTAAAGAGAGCGAGGAGTCCGTCGAGTAGTTTCTGAGTTCCGAGAGTGTAGAAAGAAGTACGTGTCAAATGCAAAATCGCTATCTCAATGTCAAGTGTACCAATTTGCCGTCGTCGCGAAACCTTCTTCGACTTCTGAACCGGCGTGCCAGCCTTGCCACCACACGTACTACAGCCTCGAAAGGGCAAGCATTGTATACATTACGATAGATGCAGCATGAGAGACGTATTCTCTTGCTCACAAGAGAATCCCCTCTTGTTATGACATGGCCATGAAGTTCTTGCTCCTTCTCGACCAAGCTCACTGTTTATAGCCGTTGACTCTCTAACAGGCAGAAGTAGCAGCCTGATCCTTAGTCAGTTCCTGATGGTTTAGCTGCGAGGTTTCCTTGTAACAGTAAACGCTATCCTGTTCTCATTGACGATCCTCACTCATCGGCATCGTTATAGCATACAAGATGGCTGACACCATTCGGATGCTGGTTGCTACTGACAATCATGTTGGCTACGCAGAACGTGATCCCATTCGTGGCGATGATTCTTGGAAGACCTTTCACGAAATCATGTGTCTTGCAAAAGAACGGGACGTCGATATGGTCCTCTTAGGAGGCGATCTGTTTCATGAAAACAAACCCTCGAGAAAGTCGATGTATAATGTGATGCGTTCATTACGACTCAACTGTTACGGAGACAAACCTTGCGAACTTGAGCTTCTCAGTGACGGTTCAGAGCATTTTGACAGTACGATCGGACATGCAAACTACGAGGACCCAGATATAAATGTTGCAATACCAGTCTTTTCGATTCATGGCAATCACGATGATCCTTCTGGTGAAGGTCTTTACGCAGCGCTTGATATTCTCGAAATGGCAGGTCTGATCAATTACTTCGGACGGGTACCAGAAAGTGACAACATTACTGTTAGACCTTTATTCTTCCAGAAGGGAAACACAAAGCTGGCACTCTATGGATTGTCCAATGTTCGAGATGAGAGACTACACCGTACTTTTCGAGATAATAAAGTCACATTCAAGCGACCGGGGACGCAGCAGCAAGATTGGTACAACCTGATGTGTGTGCATCAAAATCATCATGCCCATACAGAAACTTCTTATCTACCCGAGAGCCAATTGCCCGATTACATGGATATGATTATCTGGGGTCACGAGCATGAATGTGATCAGATCGCTCACAAGAATCCTGAAAAGGGCTTTCGAGTATTACAGCCTGGATCATCAGTTGCAACCTCATTGGTTCCTGGAGAAGCAGCTACAAAGCATGTATTCATCCTCAACATTACTGGGCGCGAATGCAAACAGGAGGCCGTTCGACTCAAAACAGTCCGACCATTTGTTTACAAGCATTTGGTCCTTAGTGATCAGAATGAAGCGAAGAAGATCGCCAGGAAGAACGAACACCGTAGTGAACTCACCAGGTATCTTGAAAGAACGGTCGAAAAACTGATTGAACAAGCAAAACAAGAATGGGAAGAAGCTCAAGGTGAGCAAGACGAAGATGATCCAGACGATGAACCATCTGAGTTCCCGCTTCCTATCATTCGTCTTCGACTTGAGGCGAGCTCGCCAGACGGGGCCATTCACTTTGATGTCGAGAACGCACAGCGATTTTCAAATCGTTTTATCGGTAAGGTTGCCAATCACAACGACGTCCTTCAAATCTTGCCTCGCAAGAAAGCAAAAGGTTCGAGAGCAGCTACAGATGTCAAAGTGGATGACGAGATACTAGCACAGTATCAATCTGAGACAGTCAAGATGGAAAAGCTGGTTAAGGATTTTCTCAGCGCGCAGTCTCTAAGTATACTCCCAACAAACTACTTCGGTGACGCAGTGAACGAGTTCATCGTAAAGGACGACAAGCATGCTATGGAGATGTTTGTAGAAGAATCTCTCGCTAGTCAAATCAAACATCTTGTAAATTTGAACAAAGATGCCGATGAAGAAGGAGAGCAAGACGAAGCTGACCTTTTGGCACGAGTTGATGAGCACCGCGCGAAACTCGAGGAGCTTTTCAATAAAGGCAAGGTCAAGAGATACGGTGGAGTCAGACGTTACAAGCCGAAGCCTGACGGCTGGGACTCTGAGCTCGATGGCAGTTGGGAAGATCAAGCTGGAGCTCTAATCCGAGAAGAAAAAACACCTGAAGATGAGGACGAAGACGAAGATGGTACGCCAGCACCCAAGACCACCACGAGAGGCCGAGGCCGAGGTCGAGCAGGACGCGCCGCAGCATCGACATCCGGTCGTGGACGTGGTCGCAGCGCCACAAAAGCAGCAGCCACCACATCTCGCTCTCGTAAGAAAGCCATCGAAGAAGAAGATGAATCAGAAGCAGATGAAGACATCATCATGGTTGACGACAACGATGATGACGAAGAAGATGATTCCCAAGCCCTCTTCATCCCCGAAAAACAAGCCAAATCAAACGGTACTGCACGTAGTCGCGCTACTGCCACGTCCCGTACAGCACCATCAACGACAGCGAAGAAGCCACAACCCAAATCTACAGCTGCATCGAGAGCTAAGCAGTCTACGCTCAGTTTCTCGCAGAGCCAAGCCACAGGAACGAGTAAGGCAAACGGAGGTAAGAATACTCGAAAGAGTGTCAGCGATGATGAGGACGACGACGACGATGCTTTTGAGGCTGCTCCGAGTGTGAGGTCTCGCAGGCGGTGAGATTGATGGTGCCGTAATGAAATGGGAAATGGAAAATTGTGACGATATCATAGTGATTGCCTCAGCGTCAAGAGCAGACAGAGTAGAGTTCTTCACGAGATGAAGATGATTTGTAGAAGCAAGTACTGGCAACAGCACTCAACATAGCGTGCGAAAATGTATTCAGTGAAGAATGCCAATTCTTTCTGCTAGATCTTGACGAGATATCTTAATCCATGCGACTGAACTACCAAAATTTCGTCTTTTTCTATGTGATTGAGACAAACCTTGTTTCGAAATTAAAATTCACTGTGACTTTGCCACTGTTCTCATGTTCGACGACTATGCAGATGTACCTTGACTAGTCGCTGCTACCGATGTCGAGTTGCCTCCCTGGGTAGTTGCTGCAGGTGTCGTTGTGGCTCCGGTGGTAGCAGCAGCTCCACTGCCACCTTTTGGTCCCCTACCTCCACGCCCACTTCTGGTATTTCCACGACCGCCTCGATTACCAGATCCACCACGTCCGGCAGTGGCATTTGCTGCTCCAGCTCCTCGACTGCCTCTCCCGCCGTTTCCTCCAGCTCTTGGATTCCGCGGTGCTGTCGGCGTGGTTGCATCTGACGTAGCGCTCTGCGCAGATGGCTTTACTGCAGCATCAGATGCGTTAGATTCAGCTTTGAAGGTGGTCGTTGTCGAAACCGCTGTGGTGAGGTTTGAGGCTGTAGTCGCTGGAGATGCTATCGAGGCTGTGGTGACCTGTGGCGAACTGACAACTGAGCTGGCGACAGAAGGTGAGGGAGCCTGCGCAACACTAGCTGTAGAAGTAGTGCTATTATTGTTGTTGTTGCTGTCGCCAGCCTTTTGTTGAGCCGCACCTCCCTTACGATATGGACTTCGATTTTCGAGCACTGTAACTTGACCATTTCCAACCTTGACCGGACTCGCTGCCATGGCTCTCTTAAGAGATTCTGTATCGATGAAATCGATGTATCCAAGACCTTTCTTCTTGTCGATCTCACAACGAGTAATTTCACCGAATGTGGCAAAGGTGGTACGAAGCAGGTCTTCTGTTACACCTTGTGAAGGATTAGCATGTTTGAGGAATGCCGACTTTGCCCCCGAGGAAGGTTGAGGAGCAGACTTTGCTTGACGTTGAGTTGACGGTTGAGTTTGTTTAGGTTGCTGTGCTGTGTTCGCACGACTGTTCTTTGGACCCGTTGGCGGTGCAGTGGTAGTAGGAGCAGATGCTGACGGCTTCGGCGCAGGAGTGATCACAGTTGGAGTAACTGATACTGGAGTTGCTGTTACTGGAGTTGGCTTTGGTGTTGCTTCTGATTTTGCTGTTGTTGATATAGCTGATGCGGCAGCTGGTGTTGAAGTTGCAGCATTCGCATTTCGCGGCGCACGCGGTGTTCGCGGCTCTTTTGGTGCTAAGCCTAAATCTCGAGATATCATTCTGGCTGCTGCGCTGGCGCTCCCTCGTTCTCTTTCACGCTTGGGTGTTGCAGGTTGTGCAGGTACAGATACGGATGCAGCTTCTTTAGCTTTAGGTTCCGATTTTGATGTCGACGTTGCTGTTGCTTTTGTCTGCATAGCTGCAACAGACTTATTAATAGCTTTGACAGCGTCCTGAGTAGCTTTGGCAACTCTAGCTTTCTCCGCCGCTGAAGTGTTGCTCTTAACAATGACTGTAGCTTTGGACTCGGCCTTGACTTTCGTTTCCTTACTCTCTTGTTTCTTCGAACTCTTCGATGCAGCTGCCGCTTCTTTATCCTTTGCCTTATTTGCTTTCTTCTCTTTGATAAATTGAACAAGAGGTGTTGTCGTGACTTTCTCGGCTTTGGACTCACCGTTCTCGGCACCACTTGCTGCAGGCTTCGTGATAGGTTCAGTCAAGCTCTGTAGAAAATCGATGAACTCTTGATCCTGATCAATGGTACCCTGTCGTCCATCATTTCTCGTACGGCCACCGGGTACCTTGCTGTATGGTGCAAATTCTAGTGATGGTGGTCCAATCAGACAAGGATCAGAAGATGTGTTCTTAGCATCTTTGAATGAGGCCTGCTTGACTTTGATTGCCAGAGAGTCCAGGAGTGACTGATCCTTTACCTTGAGATAAGCTCTTCCTGGTTTTGACGGCTTTGATGGACTGTACATACATTAGCACTGCACTTGCTACACAACTCAATGGCCTACTCTCTCGAAACTTTGCCTGGCTTGAAGGCAAACCAGTCTACTCTTCCATTACCATTCTGCCATTCGGTTCCCAACCCTTCCCAGAACTCTGCTTCAGTTAGACCAGGAGGAAGTCGCCTTACGATCAATCTCAGTCTTGGGCCCGGAGTCCTAGAGGAAGATTTTTGAGCAGCTGCTGGTTTTCTCGTAGCAGCGGGATTGATGGGCAACACTCCCCCAGCCCTACCCTTGGATGGTGCCGACATTTGACACCTGTGTTTGTCGATTCGGGTGAAGTTGAGAAGATATTCACGCACTAATTTATTCAGCTCATTGTTGATCCAACAGGTTTGTGAATTTTCAGAGAAACTTGCTACTCACGATGAGTTGTGAAATTGATAGCAAAGATTATGAGCGTGGAAGAGAAGACGTCTCGGTTGAGTTGCCTTAACAATCAATGTCACAAGCAGCCTTCAGAGCAGTCAGCATGAATCCCACTTGCAACATACATTGTTCACTTGAGACGGTGACCTCTAAAGAATTAATGTTCTCTCTGCTACTATCACAATAAACCCCCTGGTACTGAAAGCGACTGGCTCAGTAACGAAGATACCTTTTCCTACACCCACGCCTTTCGTCCGCCTCCGTCTCCGCCTTTTCTTACTCTCCTCCGAAATTGTACTTCGAGCGAGCGACTACAAGTCCAGCCTGGAGGAATATTATCTCAGCTATCAAATTTTGCTCTGTACCGTGTGTGATTGGCAAGACCACAAGATATCCGCACTCGCGCCCAGATATACAACGGGTCGGTTTGACAGATATCTACGATTTTCATCCGCGTACCGCTTTCTTGCGGTGATAGCCCCGTCGTGACCTCCCATTTCTGTCCTATCACCACTGTTCAGCATTAGGGCTTGTTTCCAAACGACAGTTCCTTGATCTACATAGACCGGAGTCACTTGCAACTATGGCACCATCTATAAAAGTCCCCGTACCAGGGCCTGCACGACTTAAGAGGTCAGCTGGACCGGACGAGTGGCTTGAGGCAGCCAAGAATTGCAAGTATCTTTCGGAGTATCATATGAAGCAACTATGCGAAATAGTTAAGGAGTACATGATGGAAGGTTAGTGGAATTCGGGTCGGCCGTACTACATATTGACTTGTGTCCAGAATCAAATATACAGCCTGTGTCAACCCCTGTTACGATATGTGGAGATATACATGGCCAATTTTATGATCTTCTTGAACTGTTTCGAGTCGCTGGTGGCATGCCGGGCGAAGCAGCACCCCAAGCGCCTGTCACACCTAAAAACATAATAACAGCAGCTGATATCGAGCCACCAACTACGATCAAGGATCCAAAGGCAAAGAAAAAGATGAGGCTCAGTGGAGGGAAACAATCCAATAAAACTGCCATCAAGGATGAGGTCCTAGAGGAACCATCCGACTCTGAGAATGAAAAGTCTGAATCTGGAAATACCATCTCGCGCAAGCAAGATCCAAATTTCATCTTTCTTGGTGATTATGTGGACCGCGGATATTTCTCTCTGGAGACTCTTACACTTTTGCTCTGCTTAAAAGCCAAATATCCCGAGAAAATCACGCTTGTCAGAGGAAATCACGAATCGAGACAAATTACACAAGTGTATGGATTTTATGAGGAGTGCGTTCAAAAATATGGCAACACGTCGGTGTGGAAAGCATGCTGTCAGGTGTTCGATTTCATGACGTTAGGTGCGATTGTAGATGGGAAAGTCCTATGTGTACATGGTGGTTTATCCCCGGAGATCAGAACTCTTGATCAGGTACGAGTGGTCGCAAGAGCACAGGAGATTCCTCACGAAGGTGCATTTTGTGATCTAGTTTGGTCAGATCCCGAGGATGTCGAGACATGGGCGGTCTCGCCTAGAGGTGCTGGGTGGCTATTCGGCGATCGAGTCAGTCAAGAATTTTGTCACGTCAATGGCCTTAATCTTATTGCACGAGCTCATCAACTGGTAAATGAAGGATACAAATATCACTTCAAGAGTCAGGATGTGGTAACAGTATGGAGTGCTCCAAATTACTGTTACAGGTGTGGTAACATGGCATCAGTATGTGAAGTTGGTGAAGACATGAAACCAAACTTCAAGATGTTCAGTGCTGTTAAGGACGAGCTAAGGCACGTTCCACCAAACCGAGGGGGTAGAAACGAGTATTTCCTGTGAATGATGATCGGCCATCACCGAATGATGGATGGACAAACGTTGGAAAGATGCACTACTTTCTGACTTGTATAATACCCTATGAACCGCATCCGCGTGCAGCGCCATAGCATTTTCAGGCGTTACAAAGGCCTTTATTGACGATACCACGGACATAATGCTGGCAATGAATGAATGAAGTATCATAACACTCACTCTCTCTCAACCTCTAGTGACATGAATTCAAGTCTATCCCATGTAGATGCTTGTATTCTGGTTTATTATATTGAACGGCGAATCCCGCTCTGACGATTCAGATACGGACATTAGCGGCAGTAAGACTACAAGTATTTCCCCGTCTGTAAACAAAATGCGAGCTCGATAATTCGAGTCATGAGGTCTTCCGCCTCCATACGGACATGGCGCAGTCCACCACAAGTGGTATTGCAGCATTGCAGACAAACACATTCTCAAGCTCGTAAGGCCAAAGCCTTGAAAGCGCGCACATCATCAAAAAGGCAGCAACTCATCTCGATCGAGAACGGTACCTTCTATCGCGAATATCCATCCTCTCTGAGTTCCCATACTACCAATCCAGCATATTTTCCAAATCTCAACTTCGAGTATTCGGCTGCTGTACCTGAATTAGTCGGTACATCTCACCGTCGCGTACACCTGGCAGTCATCAGTGCGCAGCATACATCTACATTTCTTGATATTATACGAGGAAATCTATTCTGTCAACCAACAAATGCTCGAACGTATCCTTACCTTTCTAGCGATGCCATTGCCGAGAAGGACAATCGCTTACGTATTCCTCAAAATGCCATTCAATATGTAGGATTCAATAGCAAGAATAGCTCGCTTGGTTCGAGCAGTGGAGTTACAGGTGCATATCTGTCTGCTCGATATGAATCTCATCGGGAAGAGACAGATTGGACCGTTCGTCAATATCTTACAGGTGCCACAGAACTCAATCCTGATACTCAATTCTCCACTGTGGTACCGCAAGATGATGAGCTCCTACAGACGACTATCAAGAATCTTCGAATGGAAAAGCTACTAGATCTACCTGTAGCTAATCTAAGCAACGGTCAGACTCGCCGTGCTCGAATAGCGAAGGCGTTGCTAACACGACCTGAATTGCTTCTTCTAGACGAGCCTTTCATGGGACTGGATCCGCCTACTCTGACCACCTTATCACCAATGTTGGGAAGGCTTGCTAAACGAGCTACACCTCTTCTGATTCTAGGTCTGAGACCTCAGGATCCTATTCCAGATTGGATTACTCAACTCATTGTTCTGGGACCTAACAGGACTGTACAAGCGCTTGGTTTGAAGCCGAAGGTATTGTTCAAGCTGCGCCGGTGGGCAGAAATGAATGCCAGCGTGCGAAGAAACGATCCAGATTTCCAGGACAACGAAGCCAGGAAGTGGCTAGAAGAAATGGCACGAGTACATGGAGAGCCACTAGAAGTTGCTGGTGATACCTTGACAGCAGAGGGAGTGCGACCAGATGATTTTTATGATAGAGTCATGGCCAAAAATAGCGAGTACTTTGAGGGATTTTACATCAAGAAGGACTCAGTCAGACCCATTGGTCAACGGATATGGCGGCATTCCATCCAACTACCCGCCAGTGAAAGGACTGCGTCTGAATGGTGGTCGTTGACTGCTCAGCGGCCTCTTCTCAGCCTCGATGAAAAGATCACAGGATCGAGTTCATCTGGCGAAGACAGGAAGCAAGTCCTCCAGTCGTCGCAAACGAAGCAAGAAAATACATCCCAGCCTGGTGAGCCTCTCATAGAGCTTAAATCCGTCGTTCTACGTTATGGTAGTAAAACAGTTCTGGGTCATCCTCCAGCTCAGCATGGGTTTTCAGAACCTGGACTCCATCTCACAATCAGACGGGGCACACGTCTTGCTCTACTTGGTCCAAATGGTAGTGGAAAGACCACACTTTTGTCGCTTCTGACCTCTGATCACCCACAATCATACTCATTACCTATCAAGTTCTTTGGTCGCGATAGATTGCCCAGTGCAGGGGTGCCTGGTTTGAGCTTATGGGAGATTCAACAACGAATTGGACATTCAAGTCCAGAAGTCCATGCATTTTTTCCGAAACGTATGACTGTTAGAGCTTGTTTGGAAAACAGTTGGTCGGAAACATTTGGCGGAAAGCCTCAACTGGATGAACAGAAGAGACTAAAGGTTGATCGAATGTTAAGATGGTGGGAAGACGAGCTAAGCCAGAACAAGCGTGAAAATGCGACGTCATCTGTTCAGGATGGTCATGACAGTCTCCCTACTGAGGGAAATAGGGACGTATCGTGGGCCACTGATCCGAATCAGAATTTTGGTGTATTGCCAGTAGGTACACAGAGATTGTTGCTGCTATTACGTGCATTCATCAAGCAGCCTGATATATTGGTCCTCGACGAGGCTTTCAGTGGACTTAGTGCTGAAACTAGGGACAAAGCAATGTGCTTCCTCGAGCACGGTGAATCGATGTTCGTGCAGAAGGGTCAGACAGTACCAAATCCAAAGCAAGAAGAGGATGCTATTGGTGGCTTGACAAACCAGCAAGCTATGGTGGTCGTCTCTCATATCCGCGAGGAGATACCTGCCAGTATCAATGAATGGATCAGATTACCCAGTGAAGAGGAAGCGATCGAATTAGAAAAGCCAGTCATGATGGGCAAAATCACTGGTCAGGGTATCAGAGGTGCAGAAGAATGGAACAGGATCTGGGGTCTGGGTATGAGTAAGTAAGACTTACAACCGCTGTCAAGGGCACCAGACGATGATACAATATTACAATGGTTCGAGAAGATAATGCGGAATCAAATCCCGATGTAAGACGAAGAGTTGCCTCACCGATCAGGGGTATAACACTCTCAAGCACCAACATCCAAACCTCAAACATAATCTCAGCGATGGCCTCCAGCATCGAGATACCTCGAGGTAAATCCAGCAGGTCGAAGAAGGTGCACGGGTGGAGATCCACGCCAGCATATCGCGAACCTGGACTGTTACAACACCACAAGAGCAGCAGCGAATCCTCGTTCATGCAATAGAGGCGGAAGATACGCCCTACAGAAATGGATCATGGATTGCACACAGTGCACCAAACACCATACGATTTCAATGCTCTCTTAGTGTCATTCACTATGTTCCTCAGATCGATTCTTACAAATATCTACGCCGAAGTCAAGCCTACCAAAGCACAAGAGGGTCTTACTTGATCGAAGCCAGAGCCAATTCCAAGAGACATATCGTCCAGCAGTTGCTCTGGCTCTGTATTAATCTCAGTGTGTATAGCTCAATACACAGACATGTAAAGAACCAAAATTACCATATCAGATAGACAGATAGATAGATAGTTGGCACTGCATAGATCTACTGTACATACAGAAGAACACTATTCCACCTACACCCAGCCATCTACGTTTCGCTTAGTCCTATCAAGATATCCAGCGCAGTGCCACATACCGCACGCGCTTGTGACTCTGATTCTACGGGCTCTTATTCAATGCAATCCCATTCGTTGCAATGAAATCCACTACATCGCGCTCCACATCCCATCCATCAACCTGCTGCCTGCTGCCTACTTACATCAAATCATCTGTCCAATCTATACACGTACATGTACATGCATGCTTGCTCGCTTACTCACTTACTTGGCTTCTGTTGTAACCGGTGTGATCGAACGGCTGAATGATTGAACAACATGGATACGAACACGAGCACGAATGTGAAAATCTGATGTGCAATGGAGACTCGCTTGACAGCAAATTGAAGTCTTTCGGTTAGATGTTAGCATCCTGCTCCCGTCTAGTTCAGTCTAGAGTAGCCAATGATATTACTCATTCTATAGATTAGCCACTGGTTTTTTAACTACCTTCGTGTGGTTTGGTGTGGTGTGATATGGTATGTTGTAGTAGTAGTAATAAACACCCTCTCAGTATCGAAGGTTTGTAGCGTAAGACACTGTGCTGTGCTAGGCTTTGCTGTATGTGATAAATGGCCAAGTGACAAATTACTTTGATTTGATTGGGTGCCGCGCACGTGAAGCATGTGTATGTGGAATCACATTGAGGTAAGCGTGGGAGGTGATAGGGAGGGCACGCGCTCTGAGGGATGCATGTATAGTGTGCTCACGCGGCACACCTACAAGGCACGCACACACGCATATACGCATGCTTAAGATTGCGATACTGTGTGACAAGATATGGCACGATGATCTGCGCGCTTGTTACATTGATTTGATTGGTTGAGAGTGCTGGAGTTGGAGCGTGATCCTACTGTGTGGTGTCGCGGCACAGGGCAGAACGATGTGATGCGGCGTGGTGTGGGAGCTTGTACGAGTATTCTGCCTTGCGGTACTGAGGTGATCTATCATGCAGTACTAGATTGTGCAGGTCAGGTCAGGTCATGTCGCGGCAATGGCGGCGCGGCAAGAGAACGAATGGATAGGAAGTAAGTATTGAAATGAAATAGATCCACGATAATGAGGCAAGGCGGACGGATGTAAGCAGATAAGCAAGCAGACAGACAAGGATGTGATGTTCCGTCCAATGGCACGAGTTGAGTCCTTGAGATGTCAGACAAGAGTGAGCAGGCAGATTGTGGATTGAAATTGAAGTCGAAGTTGACATCTGAAGTCGAATTGGATGAGCGTGTAAAAGTTACAACGGTGAAGGCGCAGTAGTGCAAGGCTGACAACTGAATGATTGACAGCAAGCAGGGAAGGATGTACATATCCTACCATATCCATTCTGACCCCGTTCTTGACTTGTCATGTCAAATCATGTCAGTGTCGACGTCGACGTCAAAATCGATGTACTCGTGTCACGTCGTCCATCGGAATTCGGTTCTGTCAAGTAGTCAGGTGTGATCTAGACCGACATGACTCGCGCGATGGATTGAGCGTCTGCTGTGGGAATACAAGTGTAGCCAGAGTGAGGCCTTGGACTGATTGGTACAGAGCAGAGCATGCGTAGTTTGACGTCTGAACTTGAACATGCCCGGTGGAAATGATCGTTGGTTGATGAGCGAGTTCATCTTTGCCTTGCATTGTTCCCGCATCAGACGTACATTCGCGTCAGATTCGTGTGCTCATACGATATGGTGCGAGCAGCCATTAAGATGAACTCATCGCGACTCCAGGAGTGATGAAAGTCTGTCATACATAGTATCGACTAGATGCAGGCAGCCATGTCATTTAGGTGACTGGTCGAGGACGCGCCTTTATGTCAGGCTAGCAGTAGCTGTAAGGCTGGGATTATGCCTCTTGGAGTCAAGGCAGAAGGAAGATGGATTGCTCAAGCTTAGGCTGGATAGTTCATATGGCATCAGGCTGAAACTGCTGGAATAGAAGGCGGACGTGCAGATGCAGATGCATGTTGTATGCACGACCTCCTGGAGCGAAGTACATTGTACCATATTGTCGATGATACCCGATTCGCGAAATGTGTGGCGGCTGTTTCATGTGTGACAAGGGTTTGAATTTGGATTGGGTCAGATTTTCGGTCACATCTTCATTGTTAGCGGTGTTGATAGTGATCTTGATGCAAGGCATCATATTTGGTCACAATCCAAGCAATAGTGCAAGCTGTGGCTTACAGGAGTCGTGGTATGTGGAGACTTGAAGTATGGATGATGAAAGTGTGTGTAGAGAAAGTCCCACACTCCCCAGTCCCGGTGGAAATACTTTGCAGCCACCAATTCAGAAATCAATAACAATCAATGACTGTGCTACGACGCGATGGAACGCGTTCCGACATACAAGGTACAAAGTATAGATCAATGATGCAGGGAAAAAAGATTCTCGGAGTTACAAGATATCCGAATATGTCATTCTCGAACAGGTAAGACGAAATGGTGAAACCATTCGACTCCTTTATCACTGCCGTCTAGCATGCATATTCCCTTTGTGTATCAGTTCTCGCATGATGCATGATGCATCTATGATATCTGACATCGACCAAAGGCCATAAGCGTGGGTATGGGTTCGCTATCAGACGCCCGTGAGAATATGCGCGGTCAATAGGCGAGAATTGGGAGAGAGCGTGACATCCTTCCATCAACGATCCATCAATCCTTCCCGTACCACACTTCATGCGAAATGGAGGGGGACGGAAATGTTTCAAGGCGTCTTTCTAGCGCAGTGTATGGAAAAATGTACCTGTATCCGCCATAAACTTTGATTTTCTAACTTACCGTACAGGAGTCATTGGTCTTACGTTTCACGTACAGATACTCTTTGGTTGTGAGTAAATGCGTTCCCGAGCATTTACATCAAGGTCACAATCAGAACATCCAATCATGATATGGTATCTGCATTAAACCCTGGCCTCATGGATCTCTTT
The DNA here is from genome assembly GCA_032357745.1 of Camptophora hylomeconis. Lineage (NCBI taxonomy): Eukaryota > Fungi > Ascomycota > Eurotiomycetes > Chaetothyriales > Chaetothyriaceae > Camptophora > Camptophora hylomeconis. Next base: position 1,255,242 of record JAOTMB010000002.1, on the reverse strand, counting down.
CAGGCAACGACGCGTCTGCTACCGGCAGGATAAGATGAGACGAGACAAACGATAGAATCAGATCGGTACATCAACACATGAAGAATCATCCACACCACCACAAGGAAATGAACACGGCACATGGGCATGGCACGCACGGAAAACCGTCATCACTACCACCACACACACTCAAAATTCAAGAGACCGCTGATTACTCCTCAATTCAATGCAATCCAATCATCGCATACCCGTACCGTACACTGAAAAAGAAGATCGGAGTATTAGGCTACCCATACCCATGTCCATATCCATGCACATGCGTTCATTGCCTTCACGTAAGCGTAAGCGAGTTTGCGAACCATTACTGACGAAGAAGCGAACTCATTCACACACATCCACCCACCCGTTCAACTCTCCATTCATCGTTCATTTGCTTGATGGGATCTCGCAGAACTTAGGCACGTACGTATGTACGTACTGCCGTCGTGTATCGTCATCTGACATACGATCTATGACTGACAATCCGAACCTTGGAAAATCGTTATAGACGAATGAATTGGTATGTAACCAGTCTTACAAGTCTGCTTTCATGCTCGTAATAGATATGTCAACAGCGTACAATTAGCACGAGAGTATTATTGTATGTATACCTTCCATCACATTACACGACAGAAATGATTGCTGCTACCGTCTTACCATCCGTCCGTCCGTCTGACAGTTTGACAATCTGACATGTACTACAAGTAGTACTTCACTTTACTTTATTTTATGTCATGCAAACACTTCCGCACTCACATTCGCATTCCGTCCATCCCGTTGACTACTGCTAGATACTGCGGTCAGTTCGTCTTCCCGCGGCTACATTTCAATTCTAATAGGTTAATTCTAATCCGAACGTTCCCATCCTTTCCTTTTCTTCCCTTCTTCGCATTTCAGTCCAGTTCAGTCCAGTGCGGTACGCAGTTAAATTTTACGGGAGATGCCATACTTCGCACCCATGGATACGTGCATACATACATGCAGAGGGGGGAGAGAGAGAGAGAGAGAGTGTGTGTGTGTGAGCGTCATCTTATTCATCGTCACCATTACAGCGCAATACAATACAGTGCCGCACAGTACCGTAGTGAGGACAGTACTGGTACCCTACGCGGTCGCGATCGGGAGCATGTGTAGTAAGTACTGTGCTATCAGGCTGGATGATCCAAAGAAGAGAAGAGAAGAGAGACTTCATCGTGTTATTACGCGTATTAGATTAGATTAGGTTATATTACAGTTGACGAATCATGCTTTGTTCCTGGGATGAGTGGTGTATATTTACGTGTGTGCAATGTGTGGTGAGCTGAAGCCTAGCTGAAGCACAGCTGAGCCGTGAGCTGCAGGAGGTGAAGGCGAGCTGAATCCAGCTGAATGAATAAATGTTAATTCCTTTTGGCTGGCTGGCTGGCTGAGTATACGTATGTACGTACAGTAGTATGTAAAATATATAAAACATATATGTAAGTATGTAAGTAAGTAAATGAGTAGGTCTATACGCGAATCAAATCATTACTATCGTTACCTATTCATTTAATTAATTTCGAAGCTTGCGATTCGACACATCTCAAACAGAGTGTGAGAGGAACAATGAGCTTAAGGTCCACAGAGAGAAACAGATAATTACAAGGTGGAAAAGTAAGAGTAACACAGAACTAAAATATAACATTACAATGCTTGCTATCAACCCTAAATAAATCAAACAATAATAATAGTAGCAACAATAAGGGGGTATCTCTAACTAACTGAGCAGAAAAAGAAGAACAGGTAGTACTAGATCCGACCAAAAAGATACGTGGATAGACCTTTGAATCCCATTTCCGTTTTCCAATGCCATGCTTGCCTGCCTGCTTGCTGTTGTATGCAATACGCATCAAGAAAAAGAACCCGAAATTTCAATACTATGTCGCCAAAAAAATAGAAGCCTCCCTTCCTTCCATTCCGAGTTGGAAATCCAAGAGTAAATTGAATAAGTCTCGACTTTTGTTCGCCTTTGTTTGAGCAAAATTCAAATCAGATCAAATCGCCGATTGAGAAATGCAGAGCAGTATATCAATCGATCAGATGGGAGCCTGATGCTAGAAATGCTTATCAGAGAAATGATTGCTTCGCTTTGGTTTGCCTTCTTTGCTAGATCGATAAACTTGCGCGCTCGCTAGAGAGACGATAATGCTGGTCAAGGAAGATGCGAAAGTCAAATGTACACTGCCCACTTCATGTCGTGAAGAAATGATGCGCCCAGTCCAGTAGCAAATATGATGCTGACGACGCGTTTTTCGGAGATGCCGTCTTGGTGTATTATGTCGATGATCGATGTGTGATGAATGATTGGTGATAGGATGCTCGAAGGTAGCAGTGGCGGCGGCGAGGTGGGAAATTTGCCACCGACATGTATTTGCCACTCGAATGATTGCAACTCGCTTGTTTGTGCATATACGAGTCGGATGGATGTTGAGTCATGGCATGCTTCCAAGAGGTGATTGTCATCAGATGTCGATGAGATCTAGGCAGCAGAGGGACGACGAAGGATGTCTTCGCAATTCACGTCGAAGCGCATGTTCCACAGACGAACGTTGGTCATGATCTTCTCGGTTGTTTCGAGGTATCTCTCACGACCGAAGATGCTGTCGACAAATTCGGTACCCGCGTTCTTACCCATGGTTTTGCTGCCTTCGCGTTTGGCTGCTTTCATCATGTAGTGTTCGCAGTCTTTGAGGAGGGATTTGAATTTGGACCAAAGACGAGTACCGCTGATAATGAAATCGTCGACCATCTCTCTGCTGTCACGGTTCTTGATGCGCTTTACACATTCTTCAGCTCTCTTCATCTTCCCTGCTAGCTTGATAAGTAGAAGCCAGAGGTCACCTGCAAGATCTGCCAGAGGAGTCGATGCGCCGTGATGATATACTGTCCAATCGTATATCCATTTACCAAGAGAGTTAGCATCGAAGACACTGCCAAGAAGGATGATGGGTTTTTCTGTTGGATCCCAATTCTTGTAGCTGTAACCCAAGGGAATACCAGCTCTGATGGCATCCTTCTCTGTAGCTACTGGTACTGAATGTGAGGCACTTGACTTGTGTTTTGGTGTTGATTGACTGTTGGTAGAAGCTCGTGCTCTCGAGCGTCTTGGTTGTTCATCATATACCTGGCCCTGATGATAGTAAAAGTATGAGTCAGTGCTAGGCGTCTTTCCATGCTTGTTTGTCTTTGATTTAGGTTGAGGTTCAGGTTCTCGGTATATGTATCTTGGTAACGGCTTTGCGTACTCAGCACCATCATCTCTGTAGACGTGAATGGGCTGTGATGGCTTGCGTGGGGCTCGAGAGGAATGTGACGGCATGCCATAGGCAGGCGGTGGCCTCTTGTCATAACTCACATGCGCATCCTTACGGGGGGTATAGGAGTACCCGTAATAATCTTGAGATGGAGGTGGTGAGCCTGCCGGTGAGTACCATCCTCCTACTCGTGGAGACTCCTGGTAACTCTGTTTGCGTGCATGATGTTTGGTCGGCGTGTAATAATCATGTCCCGCTGTGTATTGAACATATTCACCACTACTGTATGGTGAAGAATCGTAAAATTTCTGGTAGTGCGCCGGAGGCTCTCCATAGTGATAGCTCATCTTTGAGCAGTGTTCTCTGCAACACCTTTCCCACAACAATACTCCCCCCGATCGCGATCTATGTCGGCTGAGTTTGGTGCAAAACTGTGTCGAGAAAAGAGGTAGGTCGGAGAAACTTGAGTTGGCTGTGATATCATATCGTGGTCGCGACGAAAAGCCGTGATTGCTGTATGATGGGTTGAGTCCGGAAGTGACTCAACTGTACAATTGGTTGATTGATCTGAATTGAGAGGGAGCCGCAATGATGCAATGCCTTTTTGCGAAAGGTGGAAAAAGATCCAAAAAGCGCGTGGCTGGCAAGGGAGGGGTCTACTTGGTTATGTAGTGACGGTCCCCAGATGTCCTTAATTTTCAGGAGCACAGTCCAAGTAACATGGGACAGAAAGTCGACTCCACTACTTCCGTGCTTCTCTTTGAAGTCGACGGATCCACGAAGGAAGTGAAGGGATGGAAAGTCTAGTGCTTCCGTCGGGGGTGGCTGACTCAGGGGTGTGGATGAGTCTAGCGACAAGTCGAAGAAAGTGGAAGATGCCAGTAGACACTGGCCAATGATTGAATTAATCTTCCCTGGAAATTGGGATGTCGACAGGTGAGTAGATGAGGGAAAATTGGGTGTGACGGTCCAAGGGGCTGGTGAGAAGATGATATGATGAGTTGAGTTGAGAGCAAGATGTGGGCTAGTGAGTTTCTTGGTGGTGATGGTGGTTTTCTCCTGCTTTCCCTTCCGAGCGAACCCCCTTTAGTGCCGAACTAGGCTTTTTGGGCACATTGAGTGGCAAGGATGTTAGAGTTTGGGAAGAGGATGCGCTGCACGTCTGGGTCCTGGTCCTGGTCCTGTCCTGCCAGTGGATGCCCGATAGCTCTCTTTGCGCCGTCTCTTCATTCACGTGGAGGTTCGGTTTGGTCTGACACGGTATCGACCTGTCAGGTATTATATATGAATTGCACACGCGAGACCAGTCAATCCGGTGCAGCCTGATGGAAGGCAAACAACAACAATAACAACAATCTCCCGTGACAATGGCTCGAGCACTGCCTTTAGGATGTCTAGATCGAAGATCGAACAGAAGCACGGTCCTTGGCTCGTCTGTTCTATTGCGGAAAGTTGTATGGTCGCACATTTCGAATGCTGGAAGTGGTATTTGGCCCCGAGTCTCAACCTCTTCGCCCTTAGAAGGCCCCCGATAGGCTACATGGGGCCCAGACACCAGAGACTATCCTGGGCCACCGTGGCTTATCTTCACCCCCGAAAAGCGACCATTTCCCATGTCCTCCCGGGCTTCGACCATGACGATGAGAGATTATGGACACAACTCGTCGCCCTTCTCCATGCTCGATTAATAACCGGTCAGTATCGGTTCTACAAACTTCTACGTGCTGATTCATCTATTTCCATCACCTCTCTCTTTTTGAAATGAACGAGCACATCCTATCTTCTTTTCGCCTCTTGTCGCGTCGCTCTACCATGCCAATGTAATTACGTCTACCACCTCCACTACTGGTATGGCTGCTGGTACCACTCAAGTGGACCTCACCAGTAAAGTCTGTTTTCGGGTGACTGAGATCCCCGTTCCATTACGGAGTACATCTACCATGTGGGTACTAACCGCTGGTCACGGAGTACCGTTTTGTCACTTTCTCAGAGACTGGTGCATCACCATGAGCTCGAGCGAGCTGAATACTGTGGCGATTATATCCAATGATTCTCCTGCGACCACCATTTATCCCTTTCGGATCATATCATTGTCCTATATATTGGTTACAATGCTCAGACTATGAGTAGCACTACTGTGTAAGCAGGTAGTCAACAGAATATGTCAGGAGCCACTCAGATCCATGAGGATGTGCCGCGGATGCACCAATTCCAATCTAAAAGTTGAGGCGGTGAGGATCACAACAATCAAAAGACCATCGCGTTTACCATCTGGACCGTGCGACCATCATCTGAATCAAGGAAATGCCATCTCAAGGCTACAGCCATCAGATCACGAATCTCTTTCATCGTTCCTCGAGTCTCGTATGCGGCCTACCATACAATCTCCAAGGCTCCTCCGTCCCATTTCTGATTCGTCCAATTTCCAACATATGGTCAGCCTTGTTCAGTCGGACTCCGGCCTGGTCTCCAAGACCTTGTCTCTCATCATATCATCTCTTCTTCCAACCACCGAATTTCTACAAGTGAAACCTGTCTTGTATCACCAAGATTACCGTATGGTAACGACTCGGTTTACAGTAAGCCTTGACAACTCACATTGACTCAACTCTGGCGCGCGACGAGGCTGATGAGGGGTGTTTTGAATTCACCGATGCAGCGACTCACATCCTGCCAACTCATCTTGGCATACCTGGATTGGGCATCACTTTGCTCTTTATAACCACTCACCGATCATTTGTACTCACCGTAACTTATACCATCATGTTGTTTGGATGCCCTACTTCCAATCTCGTGCCTTCGCTGCCTAGACGGATGCATCCTCGCTCCGTCCCGTCTCAAGGATTCCAGTTCCAGCCTTGCTGACTGCCCTGCCGGACCGTTGAAATATCGTCATGGAAATGATCGTGCAGAATATGCTGGGCATCAAAGTCCTTTTCCCGCTGCAGGTAGGACTTGTTGGGAAACCAATTACCGTTCATATCTTCTCGATATTGGGCGCAATTCTACATAGGGGTCTCCACGATTGATCGAACTTGCCAACCCGGGCGTCATAGCACATGTGGCAGGAACTACTGAATCCGGTCCATGCTTGTTGCACTGGGACCAAGTTCCGTCGCATGTTGACGATGTTATGCAACTCCTAAGGTTACAAAGTACATTGCCATGCAAGGGTAGTCATGGAGGACGAGTCGAGGAATCATACTCTAATCTTAATCTCGGAGGCAATTCTGACCTACCTTTTTGTTCGTTTACTTATTTAGACCACTATGTGTCAGCATTACTCTCTCGCTTCAAAAGGTCGTGTTGGTTTTGGTGCCATCTCTGATGCCGTTTTGTGTTGTACTGATCCAATGAATGAAGGGTACCAGCAGTGTCACGTGGACTGGCAGAGGTCTGAATGCAATGTAGGTGAAGCGAAGCGATGTCCGAAAAGCGAGCGAGAGTAAGCCGGTGGTCATGGTGCATAGACTGACCAAGTTTCTGTCTAATGAATCCAACCCACCCCCGTTATCTACAACACTTCTCAGTATTTGAAACACATTGTGCAGGTAGGGTATGAGTAGGATGTGTTGAATAGTGTGGGATAGCGTCTTCTCTCAGACTTCTCCGCCTATATTATACAAATAGGCCAGCCTGGAAGATTCGGAAAGGTCCACCTAACTGATAATGTTTCAGGGGAAGTCAATAAGCGATAGTGCCCCCGAAGTACCGCAGTCCTTGATTGGATTTCTTCCCCGCCACGACATTGTTTCTTCTCGTTCCCGTGTTCGTCTTCGTCTTGTCTGCAGATCCGACTGTCCTTCAATTCGTTCCCACGATCCCTGCAGAAGTAGAGACCGGCGCTATGAGGTCTTTTCTCCAGGCATTCGTCTTCTAATTCACTGTCTCCATTCTGTCACGTCCCATGTTGCTCTCGTGTGGCCTCGCCAATGTGCGATAGCGTTAACTCACGCCACTGCCGTATCGAAGCCACTGTTATCACTGTCGTCCTCACCACCGCGACCACTGTCTTCCCGATACAGATCATGCTACCGTTATAGCGACAGCTGAGCCGCGCAAGTCGTACGCACAATGAATGTAATGTCGACTATCAATTTTAATACCATACCCGATGCGACTTCAGATGGACCCCGCAAGAGGAGAAAACGAGCGCCCGCGGCTGGCGCAGCCAACGATTGCTTCACTTGTCAGAACCGCAACATCAAATGCAGTCGTGGGAGACCGTATTGTGCTCAATGTTTAGATGCTGGTCAAGATTGCGCAGGCTACAAAACTCAATTGACATGGGGTGTGGGAGTTGCAAGTCGGGGAAAGCTACGAGGACTGTCGCTGCCCGTCGCAGGCACCAAGAAGGTTGCAGAACCAACATCACCTCCCAAACCCAAGAAGCGCACAAGTTCGAATGCGACTCCTGTGCAACCGTTGCCCACTTCATCCATTGTTCCTGAAGCGGTGAGGACGGAAGCTCCAATCAACATATCACTTCAATCCCTACCGATACCTCACGCACCAGGCTTTGAGAATGGATCAATGTATCAAAGCTTACAACATACTGGAAGAGGAGCAATTTCGTTCGCACCAACTTCCAACAACCCTCATACATCACCGGGACGGAATCAATTTTCTACTTCCTCGCCCGCCAATGTAGGTTGGACGAACATGAATGCCTTTCAACCTCAGATGTATACTCCTCCACCTCTGTCACCGATGTCGTATTCAGCCCCAACGCAGAGCGGAAACTATCTTGATCAGACTAATCCTGTGAGCTATTCTGGCTATCATCCCACTTCAAGCCCATACCCTCTCACACCGAATCCATCTGTTGTTATGAATCCCGTTTTTCCCTTCAACGAAACATATTCACCGTATCATGCCCAGAATCAAAGCTACGAACAAAGTCATGAATTTCCGCCGCCTAGTTCACCTCTGGATGGATCAAATTTGAGTATTGAGCAGGATGTTGAAGAGATTAAACGGGAAAGAGAAAACTCTGTTTCGGATACACTTTCGATAACATCGGCGCCGTTATTATTTGATACGAGTCTATCTATGTCGCCCTTTTCGGGTACAGGTTCTGTGGGTAAAACACCAAGGATGAAGTATCTCATCCAATATTATGCAGAAGTCATTGCGCCGGTGATAGTCGCATTTGACAGTTCTACAAATCCTTTCAGAGAACAGATTTTAACGCTTGCTGCAAAAAGCGAGAGTTTACAGCATGCAATTTCTGCATTGGCCGCGAGCAATTTGAGGCAAAGACGGGAAACCGGTACTTTATCAACAGGAAAGACACTTCCTGCAAGAAGGTCATCAGCTGCACATCTTAGCCTGACGAATGAGGCCTGGTATGACACGCCGATTCTACCTCCACGAGAGCAAAAGCGAGAAGAAGTTTATCACAAGTATCACGCTGTACAATCACTAAATCAGGCACTTGCGAATCAAAGATTACGGAAGGATGATTCAGTACTTGCAACATTACTGGTACTGTGCTTGTTTCACGTGTGTGATTCTGGTATTGCACGATTTCAAACTCAATTTGCTGGTGTAAGGATGTTACTGACTCTTCGTCAAAATGAGCTCGGTGCGGAAGACCATAAAACAAAATGGATGACTCGACTTTTCACACTATACGATGGTCTAGCAGCGACAGTTAATGAACGTGAGGGACAATTTGAGAGCCAACAGCAGTTGGATCAATCGGAAATTCCAGACGATGAATGGTCTTACGAGAATTTATCCGGTATTGACACGAAATTGTTCAAGGTTGTGTCAAAACTTGGTAGACTCAATATTCTTAGTCAGGGCAAAGCGGTGGAAGAAAACTCGACTCTAGTCTCAAGTCCCATGCCTACGATGGGATCCGATATCAATTCTTTTGATGGCAATGGATGGATGAAAATTATAGACGATGAGAATTTCTTTATGGCCAAAACAGCAAATCCTGATATACAAGAACAATTTTGGCGCGAATGGAGACAGATTCGTCAATCTCTTCAGATGTGGGATATGCCAACACTTCCTTACGGTACTCTACATTCTGAGAGAAGATCACACTTAACAGACGATCAGCGAATTGACGTAGGGAATATTTCCAACGCCTTCCGCTACTCCGCCCTATTATATACTGAGCGCCTCGGAAATCCTCGTTTACTGTCTTCAGACGAGAAGATCCAATACTGGGTCCGTCATTCCCTACATTATATCAAACAAGTCCGATCCGACGTCTACCTTCTCTGGCCACTATTCATCACCGGATCTGAATGTGTTCACGAAGAAGGTCGCAACATCATCCGAGAACGATGTCTAGATATCCAGAAAGATTCTGGTTTTGTCAATAATGCCAGTTGTCTCGCTTTGTTGGAGAAAGTATGGAGAGTAGTTCCTGTTGTTGGAAATTCTCTTATGGGAAGTCCACCTAACAACAACAACACCAGCCAAGATCAATCTGACGCCACTGCTTTGACTGTAATGCAACGTGGTGTATTGGACGGTGGAGTCAATGGGTTCAGATTTAGGGATGTTATGCTCGCGGAGGCGAATGAGGGTGAATGGATAGTTGTTTGATATTAGTTGAATTTGAATTCCAAGTGACAATTCAAGCTTCATTTCTATGTCCATGTCTATAAACATGTATATGTGTGTATACGATGTAAATGTAATGTGAACAGGTAATACATATCCTGAACTAATATCTTTTTTCCTACTTTAATCTTGTAGTTCAGACCAGGTTTCTACGGTATCAAAATTTGTCCAAACAGAAAAAGCTGGATCAAACTAAATAGTCGGATTAGATATGAGTGAGTGAAAGCGAGTGGAAGCTAGAGAGAGAAGAGAGAGATAGGCAGATCAAGCCAAGTATGAAAGGTAATAGATACACTGCATTAGTTCACATACACATACACATAATAAGGAAGAAGAAGAAGAAGAAGAAGAAGAAGACACAATAAAACACAACAGAATATGACTGACACTATATATACAATATATAACATATACTACTCACTACATATAATAACAATAATGATAGTGATAATGATAAGACGTCCCTTCTGCTTTTTCGCTTTTCGTTCGTTGCTTCCCCTTACATACTAGTACTGCAGTGATAGTGATAGTGACGGTGGTACGACATTACTATTTATCAAATAATCTTAGTACAGACTGATATTAGTAAAAACAAGAGGATGGATACATTCACAGTTCACAGTTCACCCTCGTTTTCGTTCTTCTTCTCGATAGGATCTCCATTACTAATGGTAGTAATTGAAATGTCTACATTTAGCTTGTTGTCCTTTTCTCTTCTTCTTCTTCTTCTTCTTCTTCTTCTTCTTCTTCTTCTTCTTCTTCTTCTTCTTCTTCTTCTTCTTCTTCTTCTTCTTCTTCTTCTTCTTCTTCTTCTTCTTCTTCCTCTTCTTCTTCTTCTTCCGTTCTCCTGCTACTATTATTACTATCACTATTACTATCACTATCATTATCACTACCGTCATCGTTACTACTACGACGACTACTACATGACAATACATCGACTACCCTTCCTCCCACCTCCACCTCCACTTCCACTTCCACCTTTATCAAATTGATTATTTGCAGTATCGTCTCTTGGAACATTTTGTTGATTTTGTTTCTTCTTCTTTCCTCTTCCTTTCGTGGTGGGAGAAATAGTAATTGGAGCAGCAGTAGGAGGGGGAATGGGAGGTGCTGCTCTTTTTGTCTCGATGTATGCACTGGGTTCACGACCTGGCATGTAGATTACGCTTTGGGTTCGAGAGAGAACTCGACCTAGGCCTGCGAAGCTTGATTGTGGCTGTGCTTGTGGTTGTGAGAGAACGTGAGGGTTATTTGTTTCGCCTATACTTTCTATTGTGTCGAGGCGGTTGTATGGTGGTCTGGTGAGGAGATTTGGAGTAGATGCTGAGGCGAGATTGTTTATATTACTATTGTTGTAGGTGTTGGAGTTTGTGCGGGAGTGAGATAGACCGTTTGGTACATTTCGGGCTTGATGAAAGAAAGGAGATCTTGGGATGCCTGCTGCTCCCCAGGCTCCTCGTGGAGGTGATGGTGGAACTCCGATGTAATTTGTTACCGGAGAGGTATTGACGTTCGAGGGAACTGGACGTCTAGATATCGATTGGCTTTTACGATTGTTCAGCCTGTTCAATTGATCGGGAGAAGGCATCATAGGGAAGTTGTTTCGTTCGACCGTATTAGGCTCCGATTGCTCAATAGCATAGTTGATTTGCTCTGCTGATGGATGGACATGAGATATCTGTGGCGCAAAGTTTGATGTAGGAGGTGTTATTGGCAACTCATCTGGCACAGGTGGTACAGGATGATTAAGTCGATTTTGTAAGTTTGCACCAGTCAGACTCAGTTGACGTGGTCCTTCTGGATTCATTCTCTTTTCAGCAATCGGCGATACTGATTCTATACTTATGGGCGAGATCGGCATTGAATCTACACGTCCAAATCCTGGTAAAGAACTCCCTGAGCCGCCATGATGTGTAACAGGTCGAGGACGGGAGAAGAAAGTTTCGCTAATCTGTTGTGAAGCATCATCTGAAATGCTAGGCGATATACTGACGCTCCTTACAGCATGTCGATAATTAGGGGATTCAGACACGGTACCAAGACTTGGACTTTGTTCGCCTCTTCTGAAACGAGAAATTGCGCCATATTGACTCATAGTTCGTCGTGTAGGCGCTGCATCAGTTGTAGGCATACCATCCAATGTTGTACTTGTTCGTGGATTGAATGCCCGATATGGCATATATGTTTGTTGTGATGGATAGGGTTGAGAGGAATGTGTGGGTTGCGATGGTTGGGAAAAAGATCTCAAACCTTGTATACTTGGTCGAGGAGATGTACTACTTGACGGTGGATTGAATCCTGAATTCTGTGTAAATGGCCCATGTAGGTTTGCCATAATTCCAGATGGACTAGATGGCTGACCATTGGTATATGGAGGAGGAGGTGTTTCCCAGCTATCGTTGGAACTTCTTCTTCCTGGATCTGCGAATGGTTGCGATCCAATTGGAGGTCGAGGTGGGTATAGTGCATGACGAAATCCAGCAGTTGTCGAGGAGCGTTGTAAGCCTGTTGCGCTGAGGTCAAGTCGTGCGTTTGAATGACCATCGATTGGGGACGATGGCTGAGAAATGCTACCACGATTTATTCCGTCTGGCATAAATGACATCGGAGGTGATATAGCTGTATGAGAACGTCCTAGAGAAGGTCCAGTGGATTCTAGACCCGGCATAGCTCGAATCGTACGTCTTCTTTCCAATGCCACCTCCGTGGCTATGCTCCCAGTGTGCTCTATAAGCAACTCTGGTTCATTATCGCCCACTTCGATGACAACCTCGTTGTCTTCACCTGAAGCAGGCATGTAGTCAAAATCAAGAAGACATATTCGGGAGCCGTCCACTGGCATATCTTCTTCCCCTTCAAAAGATGCAGTTCCTACGCCTCCAGGAGCTACCACAAGCAATCTTTTACCTTGAAAGCCGGTGTCACCACCCTCTGATCTTTCTACCCATTTTGCAGCAACATGGCCATCAAGACTTGCAACTTGTCTGCACTTGACAAATACACTCTGTCTCCAATCGACCTTGCTTGCGAGTGAATCATCTTCAATTGAATCACTAATTCCAGATACTGAAGGTGAGTAAGCCATGAGAGGTTCCATATTCCCGGTGGCAGTTGTGAGTGGCATCATGGATTGAAGTCTTCTTTCATGCCGTTCGACAACAGCGCCCATGTCTGGCGTTATGTCAAGTTTTTCTGGAATTCCATAGATACACAATCCCGCACCACCAAACCCTGCAGCAACTAAAGTACCACAGGCGCTTGCGGTGGGTGCAATTGTAGGAGACGGTATGCTAAATCGATTTATCGATGCAGGATTAAGAAAGTATGCCACACCTGCTCGCGTATCATCCGTACGCACAGCGCGATATGAGAGCAGACTATGGTCGTATGCAAACAGCCATGTTGCATCGCTTTCGTTATGTCCAGGAAGCAGAGCAACATGACTGCAGACACTCGTAATTTGTGGAAATAGTATTTGTGTTGTCCACATTCTGCTGTGCGTCTCTCTGGATGAAAGATCTGGATCATTTTCACTGTAGAAAGGTGCTGATATTACGACGGCATTTGGCTCTTCCAAATTCAAGGAGCTTCCAACGAGCATTGCACCATCACCCGAGAATGTTAACGTATCGACTGCCTCACTCCTTACAGCTCTTCGGTCAGTATTCAAGGCGTTGAGGGCCAGAGAAAAGACTTCAACACCTGTCTCATATGCAGCCGCCAACACAGTTCCTTCATGAGCTATAGCTATCGTTCTTGGTGAATGTGTAAGGGGAATGACCTGCAGATGTTTGACATTGCTGTTTGGTGGGAGACCGTAGACATTGGCCTGGAATTCGGAAGATAAAACAGCCAACAATGAGCCATCGTCCGTGATAGAGGCCGATAGTGGTCTTCGTAAAGTCTTCAATTCCCGCTTTACAGTAATTGATTCACCTGTTGCGTCGAGAACATATATTCTGGACGAACTGAGGGCCAAAACAGTCTTTCCATTTGGTGAGAAAGTAAATCGAAATACTTCGCCACCCGGTAATGCCGCTGATGAATTTGCATTAATAGAGACAAGATTGATAATCGTCCTCCTTGGACGTAGATATGCATCGAATAAATTACGTCTTACTTCGGCTGCAAACCTGGTTTTCAAACGGTATAGATCGTTCTTTTTGAAAGGAGCTGTAATTATGTTATTGGTCAGTGCATACGAAGGACATCGTGAGAGATGATGTGCATATAATTCCACAACTTGTGCCTCCTTGTACCAAGTCCGGTTGACAAGGCACAAGGAAGCAAAAGTATTAGAGTCGACGGTCCAGAAAATTCTAGATAAGACGTAAGTAATCCGGTCAGAAGTTGATTTTTGGCAGGAAGGGAGCAGAAAATCAGGTGATCTTTGTACGTACTTCTGGATGAGTTTGGTAGGAAGTTCTAAGAATTTAGAAAGCGTAGTGTTCGAAGATGGTCTAGCGTGTAATATTGTGGCATCCAAATCCAGTGGTGCAGCAGAAAGTGATGAATCACGTCGACGTATAGAACTATATGACGGTTGTAGTGGTGGTGGTGGTGGTGGTGGTGGTGATGGTGAAATCGATTCTTCTAGGCCGACCGGCTTCCTGACAAGGCCGTATTGGTTGCTCATTGCTCGAGCGTGTCCAATGCTGTACCATGACAAGAAAGGGGATTCGACGACCAAGATCGCATTGTCGACGCGTCACTCCGGTACTCCATGCCTTTTCTTCATGAGGCCTTGGATTGCCGGGGATGGTTGAAAATCAGAGGTTCGCTGATCTGTTTGAGGTACTGAGATAGTTGATAGCAAGCTTAGTGGATACCTTTGGAGCAAGTTGGATGCCTTGAACTTTCGTCTATACAGTCCTGTTAGGTTCTGTCTCTTCGATAAACAACCCGATGTTGATCTTAGATTACGGATGACGGTGAAGACCTGATGATGAATGACTCGATTTCTTCAGGAGATGTTGCGTTTCGCGACGACGCCACGGACAGGTGAAGACAGCAGACACGAGTAGAAGCGGTTTAGTGGTGAATGCAATCAAACTTAACTTGGAACCTCTCAAAATAGTGACATTGGCTAAGCTTTTCCAAATTCCATGCAACAAAAAGACTTGGCGGCTTAATACTTCCCAAAACTGTTCTCATCTCCGTTCTTCACGTTTCATCCCAGCAATGTGGTAATGTCATCTCCGACGTCAGAAGTTTACTGCTTGTAGAAATATAAATTTATGCATTAAAGTTCAGCACAGGTCACTCCCGTGCATCTGAGTTGAAATTTTGGTACACCTGTTCTTACATCATCCTGGCTTTTCCCACAAGCCAGACGCAAGGCATTCAGAGATGAGAATTCGCGTCCATTGCGCAGCCATATGCTGTAAAGTCAATCATGACACGCAACCCTACTTTTTCTCTCCTTCATCAGCCGACTTACGTGGACCGAGCCAGCTGAAATATGTACTCTTCATCTCGTTCATGGACTGCTCCTGGTATTTCTTCTGTTCCGCCTCCTGCTCTGCGAGCCACTTGGCTCCATTCTCACGAATGTTCTTCTCAAAAGCTTCGTAGTTCTTCTGACCTTGCTCCCGAATCTGATCCCAGATCATCTTGTTCTCAGAACCTGTATCTCCAGCTGGTTTCTTGGCACCTAGCAATGATCCAAATCCTCCTCCTCTTGAACGACCACCCTTCTTGGCGGCCTGCTCTTTTTCGAATTTCTCTCTGAGAAGGTCTATTCTCTTTTGGAATTCGACGGGAATGTTCTTTCCCTCGAAAGATTTTAGTACCGTCCGAGTATCATCAAAGCCCATCATGGCGAGATACTCGAGGAAAGGAATCAACTGGATCAAGGTCTGATCCTTAGGGTCTCCATTCCACTTGGGTATAACGATAGCATTTTCTGGTTGATTTCGGACGTGATGTGGATCAGTATCAATCATGACGACCTTTTTGAGATCGCGGTTCAAGTATGCAAGGTCCTGTATTACTAGTCAGATTCGGTTGCAATTCAAGATCAAGAAACTTACCTTGACATATCCACCATCCTTGTAAGTAGTGTGTTCCCGGAACAATGGCCATCGGATGATCGAGTAAGGATCCAACTTTCGCAGAATTTGGTCCACACTGAAACTGGGCTGACTTGTGAATAGAACCAGCTCGTAGTATTGACTAAGATATCGTAGGAAGTAGTCAACGCCAGGTCGTTTAGCAACTCGCCAGCCAGATTGTCTCGTCCATTCCGAATGAATCAACATGTCTTCCAAACTTAGAACCAAGACGAACGGCATCCTTAGATTTGGATCCGGATCCTCGTCTGGGAGCAATTTCGTCGTGACTGGATCACTGTAATAGCTCACCGTTGTACCTAGCCTTGCTCTTGCCCTATTGTACATGAGACCAGGAGAGTAACCATTTGGTACTTCTGGGTGTGCTTCTTTCTCCTCTTCTGACTCCCAGTCGCGTCCCAAGTACAGGGCATATCCTATCGCTCCGACCGTGATACCGAAGTATACGTATTTCACAGCTGCTGACCTGCGTCGATCTGAGGATGAAACATATGCACTACGGGGCAGTTCGCCTCCACCTCTTCCTCCACCGCTTGGTGCTGGATTTTCTGGATCTTCCGTGATGTTGAACTTGTCTTCGGCCTTGTCAGACTTCTTCTGAAATTGACTTAGCTCTGCTTCTAAGGTTGATGGTATTCCCTTGGTCAGATCGGGTAGTGGTTGACTTGGCCGTTGTGGTTCAACATCCTCGACTTCTTCAGCAGATGCTGGCGTCTCCTTTTCGTTTGTAGCAGGCTTCGGCGTAGGCTTGGTCTGAGGAAATCGTGAGCTTATGTCATTTTGTGTCTTGATAGGCTCTTGTGATGAGGTTGATGATATTTTGGAGCCAGGTTCGGGTGCAGCGACGGGATTGTAGACGGGTGCTTGTCTTTCTATGGGTTGAGGTTTGATGTTCTCGTTCGATGCCGGGGCCACTCTTCTCAATGGTTCTTTCTTACTTGCGAATGATCGAAATTGTGAATTGGAAAGGACCAGACGTGTAGGTGAAGCAAGACTGCGCTGCCGCAATAAGGGCAAAGCAGTGCGACTCAGCATATCGTTTAAACTCTAGGATCGCGCCATACACTTCTGATGTTGATATCTTGTAATACTCTGGATGTGAACTGTAGTCAGAAAGCAGCTCAACTCGAAATCAATGCGATGCTGATGGATAAAATCAATGAAGGAACGCGAGAGCAACCAGTATTCGACAACTAGCACGATACAACTATGCGTCCTGTACTATGATGCTGGAAAAAGATGATCCGCAGCCGACGATTTGGAATTTGCTTGGCTCAGGAAATCTCACATCTCTCGCTTTTCTCCACCGTTTCTTCCTTTCTCTTTTCTTCTCTATAGAAAGTTGAATCCCCCTACTTGAAATTTGGCCGGCCGTTCACAAACACTCGATACTTGTATTGATTTTGACATCCAATGTACGGCCAGCTGATAAATTAGTCAGGGCAGACCAAATAGTCGACGTTCTTTTAAAGAGCAGTTTTCGGAAACCATCCCGTCGATCTCATGCCCCGTTGGAACGCAACATTTCATACGACAGTATCTTTCTCTCCTCTCTCTACGAGTTCTTTGAGTCGCGTGTGTTGTGGCGTCTGTTGTATAGTACCGAATGAACATCTTATCAAAACACCTAATTGACCTTCTTTCCATATTCCGCCACTCTCTTCTCTCGTCCTTCTAACCTCACACACCTCCATTTATCCGCAATTACGTCGAAGCTCTCCAATTCCACATATCACGCACATCTGCACCTTCAAGTCGCCACACGTCATCTTTCCATCCTCACCTTTTCCACGCCCAATGCCGAAATGGAATGACGGCCTCGTCGATGCCTTCCCAATACCTCTCGATCACCAATTAAAAAACCTAAGCATCAAAGACACTACAATCGAACCCGACGAGTCGTCAACTTCAATACCCTCCGACCCGTTCCCCTTCTTCTCCCTCCCCGCCGAAATCAGAAATAGAATCTACTCCCTCGTCCTCTTTTCCACACCCTCCTACCGTCGCGGCCCAACTGGCACACGACCATCACGTCTCTCCCTCCTCCTAGCCTCCAGGCGACTCCACCTCGAGTCCTCCTACGCCCTCTACACAACACACAAGTTCCTAATCTTCCCAATCCAAACCTTCAACGCACTTCCCACAATCCAAGAACTACCCCTACACTACCGTCTGCTCGTCACGAACCTAGAAATAGTAGTAGGATCCTCCTGGACGTCACCGCCCAAGTCCTGGCGCGTGACAAAGTCCCTGTCACGATGTCTGTCCCAGCTCAAAGCCGTCCGGACCCTAGGCGTCTTCATAGAATTCGACCCTTCACACCCTGCTTTCCGCAAGTATAGGGTCTCCTACGACTTCTACACGGATTTCTGCGGTGACCTCTTGTCCGACGTTCTGGAGTGCATGCCTCAAGTCGAGTACGTGCAGATCGATGGCAATAACGGCGTAGACGTACACGGACCCTTGGTCACGAGGTTGAGAGAGGAGAGCACATTGCAAGAGAAGAGCGTGAGGTGGGGCAAACAAAGTGATTGGGCGCATAAATTCGATAAATCGCTTCTTAGGGAATATGAAGTTAATGAAGAGGTTAGGAATGTTGAGATGGTGAATTCAGAGGATAAGAGGAGGGTTGTGGTAAAGAAAGTGGGGAGGTCGAATAAATGGACTGGTACTTCTACGTCTGCTTCCGTCTCTACCACTACGGGAAGTGGAAGCGGTGGAGGAGGGGGAGGACAAACTTCGAAACCCTCACGTTGGACAAAGAAGAAGAAGGACGACCATATGGTTTCGCTGTATTAGTATCGATATCATTATCGAAGACTGGCAAAGATGTAATGAATTATGAATTTTGTTGGATATCATGCAATATGAAATGATTATATATCCTCTCCGTACATGGGAAGGGATGGTTTGAATATCTGTTCCATCATGTGATGTGCATATGCACATGCATGAGAAGAATTATGTGGCTGTGTATAGCATACTACTAGTAATCCTACATTGCAGTCGAGGACAGAATAGGATGGAGCGAAATCGAAGAATGAACACTATCCGATCTAGAGCGAGAGTCGAACTTTGATGATTTGTATTGTTATACTACTACTACTACTACCACCATTACCACCACTAGTACTATTATTGCTATAAAAGTACTGCTTTAGATGAATGAACTCATCATAAGCTACACCTGTCCAAACTACTCTATTCTGCTGTTGTCTTCTATCGTCCTATTCGTGTTTATATATGTGTAGCTCCATATATCTCAACTGTCCAAGATGTCAAAGATAAAGAGACCTTGAACGTAATTTAGATGTGGATGTAGACGTAGACGTGAATGTGGCTACGAATTCGATGCAGCAGGGCTGTTTCATGGAAGCTAAGTTAAGTTGAACCAGTATAGTATAGTATGATATATATGGTATGGAGTAGTGTGTCGAGACAACGAGAGGATCATATATTATTATATGTGTGTGTATATGTACATATATGTATAAGAAGAAATGATATGCTCGTATTCATCTTACCTTGCTTCATTTCAAGCTTGGACAGTACAGTGATCTAAACTTGAAGCATAGTCTGACATATCTAGTGATTTGTATGTGATCATGTTTAGATAAGTGCTTATTGTATCTTGAGGTATTGTGATAAGTGTCCATATGTGACTCGATGTGTTTGAGCATTAGTGATACCTCGCATGGTCATATGTTGGTTCGTGTTATGTCGCAATATATTGTACGAAAGCTGATGCTGCTGTTGATAATGGAGGCGATCACATAGCAGTTGTTCAGATGTAATCTCCAACAAGACTGATTGTTGGAATACTTCTCGCAGAAGCGCATCTTCAGTCTCGCATCGTCAAGTCAAGTATGCGGGTCTGTCATTCTCTCTGCATCTTTAGTCGATGGCAATGTGAAATTCCGCTGTGAGCACGTTCCACCTCTGAAAGGTAGGAATACTTGGTACTGGCACCAGAGCTTCGTTCTGCAAACTGGAGCACGTGTACACCGGTAGGTGCAGCATAGTGTTTGAGCTTGTGATGTACGCTAGATTAGATGTGATGGGTCTAAGAGATCCAACATAGTCCTTCACAGCGTAGCGCAGAGTGTCTTGTATGTTCGAGAACAGACAGAAAGACTTTCGGTGAGATGACCGATCTTGTTGTAAAAGTAGGAGCTGCGTTTACGTGTTTCGTAGATATATTGGCGAGTTGATGTCGCAACAGAGGAGGATCCCGCGGTACCGTGGTCAAAGAACAAGCTAGAGAAAAAGTTGGATGTATATTCCGTATATTGCATCTGCACAATGCGAAGAGCAGTATCTTGGGCTCTCCATGCTGTATGATGAAGGCATCAAGGTTTCATTGGGTATCACGATCAAGGTTCCATGAATAGCGAAGAGGAGATAACGGTAGATACAGTCTGTATCAGATGCTGTGGGCGATCAGATGATCCTACCTCTTGTTGATGCACAGCGTCGATCTAGACCGAGCGTCATTCCCGTAAACGGTGTCTCCTTCAGTGTCCAAGGTACCGAGTACCGAGCTATACTTATCCTCGACTCTCTTCTCCAGAAGCCGCGGCGCGATGCCATCTTCATGATTCCCCCATTCTCTCCTAAGTTTCGTCTTGTCGCGAAGACTGTTCCCAAATAAAGAAGCTGGGGCTCTGGATTTCCCGATATGTTTAACTTTTGCAACAACTGAATGATTGAAATACGACAGACGTAGAACGTCGGCAACAGAGATGGGGTTGATGTACGTTAGTTATGTGGGACGATGAAGTGCAATCTTGTTATTGATTGGAGAGCTCGAAATGGGAAACGCCTCTTAGATCTCAGGGCTCGGCGTCCGCGATGCTAAACACCTTAGTGTACATGAATCAGCTAGTAGTAATCCTTCCATATCTGGTTATGATCGTTCCTCTCGACGGCGTGGTCCGATCAAGTTTGCAAGCATGACGGCCGACAACTTCGTCCGGGAGACCCAATTCTATCCTGGTTTGTTTGAAGGACCGCTGTCTAGATCTCGGTCATGACTGAAACAGTATCCAGGAATTGATGTCGGTACCTTTGCGTCGGTATTTTGGGGGCTAGCGTCCACGAATAGCAAGCTGGCGAAGACCTGAAACAGTGTCCACCGGCTTGGTATGTATTTTGAACGACATGTCGTCGCAGTGGGTGGTACATGGTCAATATTGCGGTCGCTCATGAATTCAAACATACAAGTCGCTTGTACGCTCTGTCAGCTTATGATGTCTTGGGTGATAAGCCACTTTCTCTAGTGTACTCCTAGTCGGCGCGGGAGTTGAGAGCCGTTGATCTTCAAGAAAGGAACCATGTCCCCGTCTGTCGTAATCGTTCTAACTTAAGTCGGTGATACTGTGACCCCCTCATCGCAATTACACCACCCAGCAATCACCAACATAGATCCTGAACGGCCACACTGTCACCAACGTGCAGTAGTCTTTGACCTGTGACACCACATCAATCCATGTAGATCCCTCGCCTGGCCAGGTCTGACCGGTCTGACCGACTATTAGCTGCATCTTGGTGTTAGTCATTCACCTGCTCTCTCCTGAAGTGCTGCCTAAGACACGTAGAAGTTGCAGTTTAGCCTTCTCTTGCCGCACGGTAGAACGTAGCAGAACCCGGAAGCGAGGTGGAAGATAGTTACGGGGCGCAGCGATGCAGCAGTACAACGCCGGTGGCAAATTCCAGGATTCTTGAGAAATCACTAAGAAAAGTATACATTTAATATTACATGGAATACATACTGATCAAGCAGTGGCTGTCTAGTCGGTCTCTCCCAAGTTTTCGTAACGATCCCTCGTAACTTCCGCATTGTGTATTTCGGTGGTGTCCAACTCCCGATAGGACCCATTACAATCTGGAAAGACTCGAGTGCAGTGATTCTAACTTCTCATCCGAGGTATCAAATTTATCGGGTGCGGTGTTCCGACTAGCGGTTCCATAGAAGGTCTCCCTCTCTTTCCGAATTTGAGGTGGTTCTCTTTCGTCTGCGTCCTTTCAGATCACTGACAGAGATAACGGGCTGGTCTGTTGTAACGTGTCGTGGGTCTGCTCGACGGTCTCTCCCATGCGGCATTTCTGAGGTCTGCGCATCCCGTCTGAGAACAAGCTTTGCATGACAATATTGAGCTAAGTCCTATAGCTATTGGCAGATCCGTACCCAGAATCGTGGGACCGTGATGTGCCGTATGTAGCTGCTGTCCTCTGCGATGTTGAACCATGTTTGGGGCACGAATAGCCAACGGCAACAGTTTTCACAGTTACTCGATGACCTTTCGTGCCGTACGCAGCACAGGGATCCACAGAGTGTTTGTGATAGACGCACTTGCAGGCTGCGTACTGGTCGATGATTTGAATACACATATTGAGTTGAATAGAATCGAACTGGATGTATTGATCTTAAGTTGAAGTAGATGATAGTCGAGGAGAGTTTTCGAGAGATCGAAGCTGGAGGCCGCGATTGACAAGTTAATAAGTAGAGGAGGACAAATCAATCAAATGGGACAGCATGGCATTTGCTTAATTATATCTGGACCAAAAGAAACAAGAGAGGTCAATTTTGAGTAGCAGATCCCAACTGTAGGCAGAAAGCCGCCTTGGATCAAGATAAGTCATGACCCAAAAGCGTGGGAGCCTACACTGAAGCCAATCGTTTCGTGCCCAGGGATCCATCCATGTCGAGTTGTACGCTTTTGGAAGGAGTGAAATGTGTGCCGTGAATAAGCATGGGGACTGTAAACCGTGCTCTCACATATCGTTCACGCGAACAATACTATGAAGCGGGTGGTCGACGATTGGCGTAATTAGTTTCGTATGTGATCAGGTTGCGGAACGTGGCTCGGAAGGGATCATCTCCTTCCGAGTGAGTAGCCTTTCATAGTGCTGTGACCCCATGTCCAGTAACGTGGGCGGGTGAGCTCAATAGAATGCTCATTCAGATTGTAGAGAGGGACAATATTCATGATCTCGGCTTGGTGACTGGGCTAATGAGCTATTTATGGAGGTGATTGGGTCCGAGAAGTGGGTAGGAATGTTTGAATGGGCAAGAGATTGGGTTTCGTCACGGGTGCTGGGGGAGACCGTCGACGCCATCCACCCCTCCCAATGTCTTGACATCTCGATATGTGCCGCACCAGGAGATTCAGTGTGGGCCAAATGTTGGAGGGAAGAGGCTGATAACAGTCTTCGCTCGTGACGTCTCAATAGGAACGGTCATGAGCGGTGCCTACCGATGAGCTAAGCATGGGGCAAGGAGACGACTTCGGGGCGTCTGAGAGCATACATGAGGTGTGTTTTCAGATACCCTGTCCACGTTTCATGGGCATGGCCGCATACCGGAAGCTGTAGAGCGAGTAAAGTCAATGCCACATCGGGAGGAGAGTCGAAATGGACACAGAAAGGTATATTTCCGAACTATGGTTGCAGTTGCCTCTTTCTCAGAGCAATAAGCTGGAGCAGTTCGCATACAGCAAAACGTCTAAGGAACCTGGGCCCGGCTTGGCAGCCCTACCGGGCTGACGCCTAATATGAATCTTGTTTGATACGGTTCCATGAGAATGGCTCGCCGACGAACCCGGATCGCCATTACAGCTTATTTTCTGAGACCATCCATGTGCAAGATGCTACGATTGCATCAATCTCCTTCGGTCTGATCCCCCAGTTCGTCAGATCGTACATCGCTAAGAATCAACGTGTTTCTGGCCTGAAGCTTATTAGTCTCTTGTCCAATACTAGTAAAGAACCAATTGCAAGCTGTGATATCAACATTTCCTGAGGTGATCGGCCATAAGGCTGATTTGTCGGCCTACCAACAAGTCGGTCATGTTGCAATGAGTCTGTATGCGGATGCAACTCCGGTAGACAGTGAGAATGATGATGCTCAGATATGTGATTTCATATGCTTACGCGTGCTACCAGCATGACACTAATCTCGCGTGGAAGACTTTAGAGCTTTGATAGCCACCCAGTGCGAGAGTGCGGGTCACGATGCACTGGCTCTACGATGACAGGGGCCCTAACTTGTCTCAACATCATGCACTCGTGATTGCCACGTTTTAGCCCATCGGTGATCAGCTTCGGACTACGTTGGGAGGAAAAGCCAATCCGCTTCAGGATTTGGCATCGCGAAATTCGGTATTATCATGGTACCGTTCGCAGCCTCCAGACTTGTTGACTGTCCTTGAGCAAGCCCTTGTTCTTGCCCCTGCTCACGACTCTCCATGCTTTCGTTTGAGACTGGCATCGGCATCCTCGGAAAATTAAAGATATCGAACACGTCCAGATATTCCAGTTCATTTGGGCCAGGCGTGCTGGCGCGTGTAGGATAATATGACTTTACTCCACTATGTGGCTGTCGAGAGATTAGGAAGTCGAGATCAAATGCACATCTACCAGGGTCAGCATGCTTCTGCAGGAATATCATGTAGCCGCTCACCTTCTCATGTCGGACAGTATCTTCACAGTGGAGGGCGTTGACCGGTCACCAGCAACACCCGCCCTCTGAGAAGACCTATACTCTTCCAGAACACGACTCAGTATCTCACTGTACCTCCGAGAAACATCCCAGTATCGTCCCATCTCCGCAAGAAGTGCAACAAAAAAGCCGATTTCGGGATCAATCTCCTGATCTACCGTGCTGCCATGGACGAGCATTACTCTGGCTGCCACCCACGCAGCAAATGCAAACGGCGGGCCTAGTCGGTCAAGGAGACCACTCATCTTCACGAACTGTCCAAGTTGCTTCAGATTCTCGACTGCAGACAGGCAACGCTGCATCGCGCTCCAAGATGAAGAGAATATTGATGAAGTCTGGCTCGGATATGCTGCTGAAGAGTTGAGGCGAATCACAGTAAGACAATACGCAGCATGAAGCATGATCCATCCACAGCTTGTTGATTTTGCAGGCGTTTCAGTCTTGAGCAGCCTTGTGATGTTCGCAAAGTCATCCGGAAGGCTGAAATGCCATGCGTTTAGCTCGCCATCCAACATACGATAGGTACTTTGCCATTGTTCCACATCCGATAAGGATCCAATGTCGATCGCTCGTTTCAAGAACTGATGTATCCGCCCTAGGATCCCTAACAACTCGCAGTGATAGCTGAAATACCCATGTGTGTCCGCCATTCCAGTGCCATATCTATTGCGCTCACTGCTGCGGAACCATCTGGTGTCAACCGGCTTATTGGCGGAAAAGAGCTCATCGCGACATGGGAGTCGTCGATCAATCTCTTTCTCGTCTAGCGCAAAGTCGAATGCTGTTGCAACAGTAGCATACCGGTCCAGCAAAAAGACACTCCAGAACAACCTTCGTCTTTCTTCATCCTCAATACATGACTTCGGTTCCGGAAGAACAGCTGCCCGTAGAGTTGCAATAGATGGATACATAGGTGAATTCAAAGACGAAGTGGCTTCAGCAGCGAGTCCTAATTGAACTACGCTTCGGCTGATCAAGGAGAGCATATTCCACCCTGGAGGACCATTTGTAGTTCCTGTTACGTCAAGAGCGAGTATGACAAGCGCTTGTAGTGAACGAACACTTGAATTATCGAGCCCAAATAGTTGAACCTTCTGCTTGGAGGTAGTATGATAATGCTGTCTACTTTCAGCAGTGAGCCGTGGGTCTCTCGAGAATCGAATAGCAGTTGCAACAATGGCATGCAACAAAACTCTATCGGCTTCAGCCAAAGGAGACGGCCCAAAGAGAGTATCAAGAGTCGATTTGCGGTCTAACAATGGCAACCACACATTCACCTGTTTGAAATATAGGTCGACTAGAGCGTATAGTAGATCATAAGGTGGTAAAGGCGCAACTGTCTCGACAAAAACTGGCTGTGGTTGTTGAAAAGTGGCTGTTGAGTGAGGTGAAGTCAACGAATGTGCTGATGGCGTGTGGTAATTCTGTGGTTGATTGGGCAATAACTCAGCACTATTAGCATTACCTATCCCGTATTGAAGTGAAGAATGTCGAGAAGCTGCGGCGGGTGAGCGCAGTTTAGGGTCGATGACTTGCGACTGTATTCCGACTTCATTGCTGAACTGATTGTTTGGCACGGAGTAGCCGCTGTCGATATTGGTGGAAAGGTCTGCCAACCCGTGGTTCGAAGACGTAGGGGCTGTCCCCGAGATGGAACATGCTTCGCGAAGATGGGCAGCCAATTGTTGCCCCTGTTCGGCGATGATAGATTCGAGTCTGTTCAACCGAGATTCGAGTTCTCTTCCGTAGCCAGCGCGAAGACCAGGCTTCTTGCGTTCTTTGTATTCGCAGACATGCTCATTCCTCTGACACCAACCACATTTGGGCTGTGCGCGGTCTGGTTCGACCTGGTCAGCACACGCATAATAGGTTTAAATTGCACACGACGTACCACACTTGACCTTTCTCTGCTTGCATGCTTCGCAACTGTCACAAGTTGACATCAGTGGGCTAGACTTCCTACGCAGTGGAGCATATGAGTGAGGAAGGGAATATCAAGCCTTACGTTACGTTCATAGGTCTTTTTCGTTTCCTCGATCCATTTTGGTCCACGTCCTCATCACTCTCGGACACACTTTGATCGGCCGAGGGTATCTCATTGACGTCGTTCAGGTTCGTGATGGTTGGCTCATAGAATGTATGCTTGGATTCGTTCATAGTGTGACACTACAAGACTTAGGTTCGGTCGAGGATCACTGCGAACAGAGAAAAGGAAAGGTAAAGCTCGGCCCGAGCTACCAAAATACCGAAGCGAGGTTTTATTCAAGCTTCTCACGCTCAACCTTCCCTGCCGTGAAATAAACGTGCATTGCTGGTTTCTACCCCGCAAAATTCGCAAGGTCGATCATTCCGGAAACTCGCTGTATTGTTTATCCTACGCGGTTCTTGTGAAATGCTTCTTCTCGTGCTCCTGCATCAGATTCGCGGACAGAATCGTGAGCACCGGTGTCATCTTGACCGAGTCGCGAAGCTGTTCAAAATGTCTATCATATGCCCCTCCATTCCCTTGAGTTACTGCTTCCAAGTATCGAACATCATAATTACTTGATTCCCAGCTGTTCACTTGCAACTGTCTCCCACTGCTTGACTCTGTAGACACGCTCTGTGCTAACTAGAATCCAACTCAGTCACGACTCGACACAAGCCTAAACCATGGCATCGGTCAAATCCTTTCCAACCATCAAGGCGATCAAGACATTCGTGATCGAGGGAGTTGGTTCTGGAGGCGACTATCACAATGTCAAGGGGGGTCACTGGCTGATTGATAGCGCCATCGCGACGCCTATGTCGAAATGGGAAGAGTACAGGAAATCAAGAACTACTTGGGGAATCAATGTACTAGGTTCATTCTGTGTTGAGATAGAAGCAACAGACGGCACCAAAGGGTTTGCTACTGGTTTCGGAGGGCCACCGGCATGTTGGCTCGTTCAGCAACACTTCGAACGCTTCCTTATCGGCAAAGATCCTCGAGATACCAACGAATTGTTCGAGTTGATGTATAGAGGCTCGATGTTCTACGGTAGAAAGGGACTTCCCGTTGCAGTCATTTCGGTAATAGATCTTGCGCTCTGGGATCTTCTGGGGAAAATTAGAAACGAGCCCGTGTACAAGATGATCGGTGGTGCTACTAGAAAGAGACTGAACTTTTACTGCACTGGTCCAGAGCCTGCGGCTGCGAAAGAGATGGGGTTCAGCGGAGCTAAAGTGCCACTACCGTACGGACCAGATGAGGGTCAAGCAGGCTTGCTGAAGAATATTGCTTTCCTGAAGAAGCACAGAGAAGCAGTTGGTCCTGACTTCCCTCTCCGTGTTGACTGCTACATGGCTCTGAATGTCACGTATACGATCGAGCTTGTAACGGCAGCTAAGAGGGAAGACTTAAGGATCGACTGGTGGGAGGAGATATTGTCTCCTGACGACACTGATGGGTTCGCCTTGTTGAAGCGAGCGCATCCAGATACCAAGTTCACTACCGGAGTAAGTTTGACCAAAATTAAGTCACGAGCGAATACTGACCGATGCAAAGGAACACGAATATTCCAGATACGGCTTCAGAAAACTCATTGAGGGCCGCAATGTTGACATTTTGCAACCGGATGTGATGTGGGTAGGCGGAATGACTGAGCTATTGAAGATTGCTTCAATGGCTGCAGCGTACGATCTGCCTGTGGTACCACACGCTTCAGGACCTTACAGCTATCACTTCGTTGTCTCCCAACACAATTGTCCATTCCAAGAATACCTCGCAAACAGTCCTGACGGCAAGAGTGTAATGCCAGTATTTGGTGATTTGTTCTTGAATGAGCCAATCCCGAACAAGGGTTATTTGGATGTGAGCATTCTCGATAAGCCAGGTTTCGGTCTAGAGCTCAATCCAAGTGCTAGACTGATTGACGCGACGAATCTGCTCGGCATGGGACAGCCGTCGAAAGGTTTGAGCATAGAACGAAAGCAAAGCAATCACGACACTGCATACACTGGTGACTTCACCTCGGATCATGTTGCATAATCGCATGTTGCTTGTGTATGAAGTGTTTGTATTACTGCTGAGCATTTACTGGTTACATAGGGTATCTTAGAGCATCTAGCGTATCATTACCTGCCATAGAATAGAAAGCATGTTTCATAAAACGATCTGAGAAGCCTGTGTATTATCCGGCTGCTCCCTCGACATATTGCCTGCAAGGAAGCGGCGCTACTTGGATCACTTCAATACTCAATCGACCAAAGCTTTACTCCCTTCAATCTACAGCTCGGTATATCGACGGCCGAGCTTGATGGATTGAGGTGGAGTACGGACACTGTATGATCGATTTCTCCTCGAGATTCAAATGCTCATATCTACGCATTGTCCATTGCAGACATCATTCAGTTCCAAAGTGATACTCAGTTACATCTTCGGTCTCATAACATTGTCAGACATAAGGCATCAAGCAGCCTAGAGGATTTCTTCATCAGCGTCTGAGGGATCAATCAAAAGGGATTCCAGACCACATAAATCACCTCGAGACCTCTTCATGTGGAAGAACGGTCAATACTCAAAGATCATAGTCAAGAACTTCAGCATAGTATAACTGGAATCAATACCAACCATTTAACCAATCATCTCGCATCGACACGTCCCAAAATATCTTTAAGAGCCCCAAGACGTACTATACAACCTTAAGACCAACAAACAAGATTATGACATCAATTCCACCTCTCCTCTCAGATCATGTCCTAGCCATCACAGGAGGACTAACAGGCATCGGACGCGCGATCGCAATTCTCTTCCTCTCCCACGGCGCCAGAGTAAGCATAAACTACCTGGCGTCCCACATCTCCAATGAAACCACTCTCATATTAACTTTCAAATCAGATGCTCTGTCTGCAATCAAGACAAGAAATGCATCAAGCACGATTAAAAATGCAGAGGATGTCCCTCTCCTGATGGTGCCAGGTGATATTTCCGACCCAAGCGCCGGAACGGAATTAGTCAGAGCAACAGTCGAGAAATTCGGACGTCTCGATACTTTCGTGTCAAACGCGGGTATATGTCGATTCGAGGAGTTCCTTGACATTTCGCCTGATTCCTGGGGTTTGCATCTTAACACGAATCTCAGCGGGGCATTTTACGCTGTACAGGCTGCAGCGAGACAGATGGCTTCGCAGTCACCGGCCGGAGGATCGATCATCGGTGTTTCGTCCATTTCTGCTCTTGTCGGAGGGGCGCAACAGTGTCATTATACGCCGACGAAGGCGGGTATATTGTCTTTAATGCAGAGTTGTGCTACGGCGTTAGGTAAGTATAACATTAGATGTAATGCTTTGCTGCCAGGGACGATTCGGACGCAGCTCAATGATGAGGATTTGAAGGATGGGAGCGAGAAGAAGGCGTATATGGAGGGTAGGATACCATTGGGGAGACTGGGTAGCCCGGAGGATATGGCTGGACCAGCTTTGTTCCTGGCCCATGGTGAATTGAGTGGGTACGTGACTGGTGCGGCGTTGTTGGTAGACGGAGGGGCTTTCGTGAACTTCCAATAGCGAATTGAAGGGAGGCAGCGAGAGTGAATAAGACATGGGATGAAGAGAATGAGGGTTGAATAAAGTAAAAACGCATCATGACATATTAATATTGTATGCTCGTTTCGCAGTACCAGACCATATCTGTAGTTTGTCATCATCACTAAGCTGTAGTTCGTCTAGCAATAGAGACACTAAATCATGCCAGTGCTGC
This sequence comes from Camptophora hylomeconis, assembly GCA_032357745.1. Classification (NCBI taxonomy): domain Eukaryota; kingdom Fungi; phylum Ascomycota; class Eurotiomycetes; order Chaetothyriales; family Chaetothyriaceae; genus Camptophora; species Camptophora hylomeconis. The sequence continues at coordinate 1,225,071 of JAOTMB010000002.1, read as the reverse complement.
CATGACTTGATACCTGGGCCTCCAGCCGAGCAAACAGGCCAGTCTGAACCAAACATGATTCTCGAAGGACCAAAGGCTGACATCACTACCTCTACCCAAGGCATGATTCGCTGCAATAGATCTTGCACGGATGCTGGCCGACTTTCATTCTGAGAAGGCAGCTCCGAAAAGAAACCCGAAAGTTTCATGAACGTGCTTGGGAATCTCGCCAGAGTCTGGACACCTTCCTTCCATTCGATGAAGTCAGGATGGTTGTCCATGCAATCTTCTGGTGTGAGCTGTAGATTTGGTTTGCAGAAATGGTTGATGACGACTTTGAGCTCGCTACCACCCTCATATACCTTCCTAAGCATTTCACAAGCTTCCTGTAGCTGCCACATACCTCCAGAGCGAGAGTCAACGCCTAGGTCGAAGACAAGATCCTGCTTCCCAAGCCATTGTAACCCAGAGATGAAGCCAGATTGTAACATAGTACCCATGGGCTTGTCCTGAACGAGATAACGATATCCCTTCACGAGGGATACTGTCCGGACATCGCCGCACGCCTGCTTTACCTGGCTATTGTATGTCGAAAGAGCATCCGGTCCAGCAGGAACAGGGGCCCATGGAACAATGCCGAGAACCAGTCTGCTATCTGCAGATACATGTCCTTCTCCAGCGACTGGTTTGCCTTGTGCTATTCTTGCGAGGAACTCAACTTCTTCCAATGGGTCCTTCCATCCTGACTCATCGAGACTGGATTTTCGGTCTGTTTCGAGAAAAACGAAGCCGAGCAGATTCGTCTGCTGTGCTGAGGCAGATTTGTACTCTTCCACGGAACTTTGCTGGTTCAATATGTGGTCTTTGGGTAGATCTGCTGTCCAATTCAGTGTGGGAAGGTGAGCTACGGGATATAGATGAATGTGAGAATCGATGATAGGGATCGCGTTAGTAGCCATGGCCAACTGCAGCTGGACCTAGAAGACTTGTCGGCCATCTTTCTACGCTCTACTACTTCATTTCAATGTTATGTTGCTGTTTGGCAATTCGGTGTTCGGTACAATTGACACGCGATTGCGCTCCTCGTATTATACCACGCCGTATAATGGGGCTACGGTGTGCTATACAGCATAAACGGCTATTTCGTATTTTGCTTTGCAAGTCATGATTGCTTGGTGTTGCTACCTTCTAGGCATGACCAGAAATTGGACCGAGCGATTTCGCTACCTTTTCTGAGGTGCAATATCAGGAGGATCGAGATGCTCTTGTCAAAGACAACCAATCTCAATGTCTTACCGCTGTGAACGCATTGATGGCCACCTGCGAAAGACACATTCGTCCAGTTGGACGATAAAGTCATAGAAATAAGATGTTGCAATTCATATTGGGCGGTTCCCTCACCGTCTCAGGTATGTCAGCGTCGACTACTAATCGCGGACGTGTATGATCGAATGGAGTCTCGGCTATGGAAGCTAGGTGGACACGAGATCTACCTGAACCCGGCTGCACAAACAGCCGTCAGCCATCTCGCTTGCTCAACGCCTTGAGAAAGCCAACGGCTAAGGGGTTTCGAGCTCGTTTCTCTTTTGCTCGATAGGAATAAGTTCTATCCTAATGAGACGAGTCATCGTCTTCCCGCAGTAATCCAAGAGCCGATGGAAGTCAGCTCAAATAGCAGTTTAGACACCAACATCCAATCTTAGTCCGCTAGTAATCCTGGCATAGAGACAAGACATTCTATATGAAGCGTACATAAGTCTCATCATCAGGACAGATTTGCTCGCGATCATGACGATCATCCATCATATGATGTGAGATATCTTCTAGCTTGCCAGACCATGGCCGCCAATCATCTGAGACAGGGGTGCAACGAGATCCGAATGTAGGTACGTATAGAAACTCAGGTAGAACCTTTGAGCTCAAAGCACAATATATCAATACTGTGTTTCCCTCCACCTGTTTCTGTCAAAACGATATGATAAGGCACAGTGTTCATGCCTCAAACTCCGTTAAACCTTGCCCTATTACGAGAAATCCCAAAACATGATCTTCTTAACACGCTACGTTACAGCATGGCTTTTACACTCCTACTTGGTACTTGCTCAGAAAGAAATTGCTACGGATGGGTCCATCGTGTATGTGAAGACGACAGAGGCACAGGCGACCGAAATATATACAGTCAGCAATAACGTTTACCATTCAGTGGTCGAGACTACCTATTGGTCTCAGATTGGTACGGCCTATTCCAGCAACGAAGTGCTCGGTCCTGCCCCTGCTTTGACATATACCTCTGAGTCTGAGGTGTTTGTGGTGATGACGGAGCAAATCGCTACCTCCGCGTATGTCGATGATGATGGGACGTGGTCATACATCAGTACTTCATTCTTGGTTACTTTGGACATGGATTCAATCTCGATAACTTCAAGCGATACACCGACTGCTTTCGATGCTACAACATACGCGATTGCTACTTCTTCAACAAGCCCGCCAATTGCTACAACAGAATCAGAAGTATCATCGACTCCAACAGTTCGCAGTGAAAGCAAATCTTCTCCTTCCAATGGTCTCATTGCGGGTTGTATTATTGGAGGAATTGCATTTACCATTGTAATGCTACTCACTGGCTGGATCATCTACCTACAGCGACGTACAGATAGCAAGACAAGAAGCAACCATCAAGCGGATATTGTGCCGACTAGCCACAAGCAGAAGTTTGATCACTCCACTGGACCGGACAGGTCATTACCGGCTTACGAGACTCAAGCTTCATACAACCCGACAGGAATATCACAAGTCGGACTACAAACTCAGAATCCAAACATTCTTCGAAGCCCACTCGAACCACACTACGCGCGAAAGATCGAGCTTTCCGCCTAATTATTGTTTGCTCAACTGCTGTAGACATTGAAATGTGATTCAATTGAATACTGTCCTGATACGGATCAGTATATGCTATGCTGAGAGGATTGGATTGCTGGTGAAATGTGTGGTTGATCGAGAGATGTTTTCGTGGAGTAATCTGGAAAGGTAGCAGCCTGCATGAAGTCATTCCGGACAGTTGGAGGAACCCTCTGGGCAACTTCTCAGCAGGATTATTAGAAGTCTCCTGTATCTACATTATACACTCAAGGTATATATCTGCCTTCGATGGTAGTCACCTGCTTCAATAATTGATAGTAGATCCTTCATCCCCCTCTTCGCTACTATAGTACTGAATTGCAAATTGCCCAACCCGACAATCACACCTCCGACTCCTCGACGCGATACCTCTGTCAACATGGCATCATTGCATACGCAAGGCTTACCATCGCCTGCCACAACAATCAACTCTCCGGCTCCAAGTACTGTGGGCTCAACATCAGGAAGCTTTGCTCTCCCAACGCAGCGACATCATCCTTTGAGGCCGGGATCCGCCAAGGAGATAGCTTTGATCAACTATGTTGATGACAAAGTACTGCTCATAACACGACGATATGGCACAAAATTTGCGGACATCAAAACCAAGAAGAATGAAGCTCCCGGCTACACCAGTTTCGATCAAGTAATTGCTGACGTCGACCCTCTGATAGATCTTGTATGGTCAACAGGCACTCGTAAGTTTTTCTACTCCTCGAAACCATTTTGCAATACTGTCGTTATGATCTTAGCTGGTCGTCTGAATATGACATATAATCAAACACAATCAGATTGAATGCATGCTGATGGTACCACTCAGCTACCCTGCAAATCTCATACTTATTAGTTTTCGCTGGCTTCATCGCGACATATATGCCAGCATTTCCTTTCACTACGAAAATGTTTGGAACAATTAGAAGGTTTGATGCTGCCTTCTCTGCACTACTGAACAACGCAAACAACGAAATCGGCTCAAGATCTACAGTCTCAATGACCGAGAAAGTACGAATCCGTTCACTTGTAGAAGAAACCAGAGTGAATGCAGTGAATACAGCCTCCGCCAGTGGACGCGAGACTAGAGTTGACGATCTCTCTGACGACGACGACGATGAGATGGACCTCGATCATCAGGAAGGAGATGAAGATGAAATCGATGATGATAAAACAGCTCTAGCACTGTCCAAGATATACAAGTCGACTCTTGAAATTCTTGGAGACAGATTGACTGAATGATTCGCATGCTTCAGTCGATACACTATGGTTCAATAACGGCAAGACACGTTTGCTAAACGACCAATTTTCAGATGTTGGAATCGAGCAGGACAGTAGAAAAATTGGAGGACGTTCACATCGACGAATACGAAACATTGGAGAGCTCTTCTGCAATCAGTAACAACGAAGTGGTGCCCGACGACACATAGAGATCACTTCCGATAAATCAGAGTCACTGAGGTACTCTCACGGGTATGAGCTGGCTTCGCGCTACCGCCTCACTGAACGTCAAGAATACTACTTTCTCATTCGTTGAAGATTCGTCTATGGAATGACTTAGCCAATCACATCAGTCGGACGGGTCCAGAGGATGCACGAAACATGCATGCCTCAGGTCCATTTTTGATGCCCGACTCTGATCCATCACACAATGAGCGATGTCGGTGAGTTGGAAGTGAGTGCTACAAACTCGACGTTCTCAATTTCCAAATACATCTCTGTATATATCACCTTATATCACCATCAAGTTCGGGATATCTTCCAATTACTCGACTTTACCATACTGAGATCAATGCATCACTCTACCACAATTGTTTCTATGTTCGTTGGTCTTGTATTGTCAGCTCATGCTGCAGTGCTTGTTGCGCCTCCAACATCAATACACACTGGTGTTTCACCTACGATCACAGCACAACAAATTGCATTGAATGCAACAGTCGCAACTACTTCAGTCTCCACATCTCTGGCAATAGTATCAAGTCTCACTACTCATTCGCCCTTGATAACAATCGCTCCGCTGTCTCGAAATCCACTAGAGTTAAGGCAGAAGTGTTTCAATGATCAAGGCTTCAGCGTGAATTGTGCCACTTGGACTGGCTACTACTATACTTGGGGTGGTGCTGGTCATCCTTACGCTGGAGGGCCAGGCGATAGTGGATCTGGCTCGAGCAATGCCAACAGCAACACCAACGGAATTACGGGCATTATTTCTCAGGCAAACAGAAGATATGTCTTGGTATCAACAGTACTCATGACGTTCGCTGTCGTTTGCGTTTTGGTTGTTCTGTGATTGGACACAAGCCATAAATCCGTTTGAGCCAGCACAATATATACGTCTTCACTGTGGTCGAGTATTGGGCCGTGATAGGCGGATATTCACCAAAGGCGGGCATGATGTGCAGTGTGTCATTGCAACCTTTGTCTGTAGAATTTGCTCCGACACGATCTATATATAATGGCTACTCCCACTCAAGACAATGCTACAGCTCCATCATTCAACCACCACAGACCGGCAATTTCATCTGTCTATGACTAAATAGATCTGATACCAGCTTCCACCTTGACGACTGATCTTTTCATCTATCACGAATTTCCCGCCATTCAAGCCTCCACAGTCGCAAAGATGGTTTTAGCATACGCATTTCCAATTCCTAAGGTTCTCACATCTATGGTGGCCCTTGCTTCAAGTATCGCACTACGCACGATCGGAGACATTTCTACTGGTACCAATACAAGCCCAACTGGCCTATATTCAATACCAGCAAGAGAGCTTTCGAGCATGTGTACGGCATCTCCTTGTTCAATACTGAGCACGTCGATAAGCTCGACGCCTTCAATGACGACTTCACTGCCTTCGATGTACGCAAACATAACATCTTCAAGCGTGTCTCGTCAGGTGAATACCGTGATTCCAGTCAATCAGACATCATCATTAGGCTTCTCCATAAGTGGAATAGAAAGCTATGATTGCACAAGAAGGATCACGGTCAGTGTTACTGAAACAATATCGGTCAACACCAATCGAACTATTGCTTCTGCCTCAAGCACATCAGCTGCCTCATTACCTATCAACTCAGATCCGGCATGGATGAACAAAACGAGCGTGACGATCACAGCTGCAAACGTCACATCTATCGTCTCAAATTTGTCGTCAGAGTCCAGTGGTACATTGATATCTACTTCATCATCAGATAGTACTGTCGCATGGGTGACCTCCGATAGAGTGGTCCCACCAGGGACGCCCTCGACGATTACGATACCTCTTCAATCGACTGCTGCAAATTCGGCAGCCACAGTAATCCCGGGACCTGCAGCTGCACTAAGCTCGAATAAAGGTTCAGCAGTCACGCCACAGGGCCTATCTACACCTCTATTCGATGCGAGCGGCTCTCCTTTCCTGAGTCGGAGCGCACGATCCTGTCCTTCAGCTCTACCTCCAACATCAAATCCCGCGAGCTCCTCGATACCAATAACAACACCTCTATCATCCACACAGGTACTATCATCGCCAAGCTCCCAGGTCACGATACGATCGAATTCTTCTTTCACAAGCGTGCCAATTGCTGTATCAATCCTTGAGTCCCTCATGAGTGTAGAGTCGTCACGCTACTGGAACTCCTCAACGCTCTCAATCACAGCATATAACGTGACCTCAATCCTCTCATCTGTGCTTACGACACAGACCACATCAGTAACAGCAACAACTATTCAAAGCCAACCCTCTGTGACTGTATCTCCCGGCGTATTCCACGCAGAAGGAATTCCGCCACCTAAATACCCAAAACCTCAGATCCAAGGTACAGCCTCAAGCTCGATATCAAACCCTCCAGACACGAGAGGAGAATGGTGTAGAGTTCTAACTGGAAGGATGGAGAACAGGGCTACTAGAGCCGTGGGATAGCACGTGGTGGAGATACTTGATTCAAACAGGAATGGAACGGTGATACTAATGAATTTATGAATGATTTTGAGCACAGTGATCATTTTCATCATTTAGCTCAAGTACATCATCTTGGTCTCAGTCTATTACTCGAGATATAAATAAAACAAACTATGCCGTTCTTGCCATTTTATCACTCCATTCCTTCGCTGCCCATATGACCAATCGTATATTACGGACCTATCTGCACGAAGAATGAGAGATTTGTCCCAGCAGTGTCACACACTAAATAAGACTTCTATTACGAACAATTTGATAAGGACCTACGAGCACGCATCGGTGTTTGACATTACATTGTACGAGTACATGACAAAAGATAGGGTTGGGAAATACCGAGACGAGTATGGAAATGTAGGGAGAGGCATACATAGTACCAGGTAAGGAGTCGAAACCTAAAGTTCGAATTGTTGCATGATGCGCATCGTTCATTTCATCATTCATTTCATGGACCCAATACGATCTTATGGAGTAAGCAACTACCATGATTTGATGATTCCGTAATCTCATTATTTTGGATTGATTCTGATGTTATGGATGATTCTGATAATCCTATGCTGATGCTAATTTTGATGTGAGTGTTTTGTTTTCATCTCCATTCCTATTTTTGCTTCAAGTTCAATACACAAGAAGCTGCGATGATTCCCAAGCAATTAACCAACTAATTGTGCAAGCAAAGCCCAAAGCTTCGGCTTCGGAGGTGCCGATATATCGTTCTCAAGTTCTGAAGCACTAACTTATCAGCTTCTCAGAGCTCTGTGGTCAGAAGTCCAAGCTCAGTTTTGTTGTAGTTGATTAATTTTTGTGCATTCGGACAATCGTTCGTTCCTCTTTGAGATGTCTTGATATGTGTTATGGGAATTCGTGAGGTGTCGTCGTTATGAACACGACCAGGGTGAAAATGATGGTCCTTGTAGTGTCGTCTTCAGACACGACTACGTTCTTCTTCGTTTTCATCTCCATAATCCTCTTCAGCATCCTCATAAAAGTCCATCGGAACCTCACCATCAATACCACCATCGTTGTCGTCATCTTCATTTCCAATATGGTTAATTGCCGCAGCACCAGCAGCGTCCAAGACTAGACCCTCTCTCTTCCTCTTCTTGACCCACTCCTCACCAGTCTGCATATCAATCATCTTCGCAATCTCCGACATCCTCTCAAATACAGTGCGTCCAGCGTACCTGAAGAAACCACCGGCTCGAACATATCGTTGATGAAGGTCGTTCTCATACTTTTCGAAGTCTTGCCTGATTGCTTCGCGGAGTCTGATGACGATTGCGGCTTGTGATTTGATTGCTCTTTTCGTTTCGGTTCCAGTGATGTTGCTTGTATTGGCTGATGATGAAGATGATGATTTACTACTACCGGACGAAGACGTACTGACTGAGGGTCTCTTCTTTGGAGTTGAGGTTTTCTTGCTTGGCTTTGGATTGACGTCGATCTTGATATCGAATTTTCGCAGGACAGCGTCGATTGCTGCTTCTGTTGGGTCTTCGTCTAGACCTAGGCTGAGACGGTGTTTGGCTCTTTTGCGTTCTTTGTCTTCCTTTCGACCGATCTTTACACTTTGTAAGAGTGCCTTTTTGTGAGAGGTGATTTGCTTTGTGAACCCTAGATTACGGGCTATGACATCTTCGATGGTTCTATCCGTCGCCAGTGGATGGGTCAGTGTTGGATTTGTCTCGTCATCGCCATGAAGGATGGTATTCACTCTGTCAACGTCTTCGGACGTGATGCTTAAAGGGTGACGTGCTTGATTCTTGGCTGCTTTGTTCTGAGATGCCGTTGCTTTTTTGGCCCTTTTCAACACTGTCTGTTCCGCCTTTGATAATTTAGAACCATTTGTATCGCCACTTGTTGCGGTAGAAACAGTGTCGGTCACTGACAGATTCTCTTCGTCGCTTTCGTCATTGTCATAAGCATGAGCGAAACGTTGAGGGATATCAGAGTTTGGTAAGTTGCGCGAGCGCTCTGTAAGAACATGACTGCGGTCAGGAGTAAGATTTTCGTTCAATGAGTGATATTCGGCCACTAGCTCTGCAATCTAGAGAGATAGTCAGCTTCTGTAGCAAAGAACAAACAACGGGTGACTTGCATCTCGATGTCTATTGTCATGTGTTTCTCTTGTCGTTGTGCAGGCCGAGCATCTGTGTGCTCCTCCAATTGCATGCATTGTGGAATGGTAGGCGAGACAAGGGACCGAATGGATACCGTAGCAACTGTGGACCGCTTTAGGACTGTTGGCCTTCGTGGGACAGGCCCAACAGGAATGTTCTCGAATATTGTCAGCAAAATCATATCTCCAGAGTCATAAATTTTGCATCAAACCTACCTAGTGACGACGAGTCCTCCCATTTGAAGATACTTATTGGATTTAGAGACGGAGGAGAATGCATGGTCGTGTTGTAGGATAGGTCTATACCAAAAACTAGAGGAAATAAAATGCAATGACTGATAACAAACTTTGAACGAGAACAGAATAGAGGGATCGAAATAGATTCACGTATATAGATCGGTGCTCATGGCGTGAAGTGAATCGTGATGGGCGATAGTGGTTGGCAACGGCAAACGCTGTAGCCAGAGTAACAGTCCAGGCTGTATATCGTTGCCAGATCCTGATTAGAACACACGTGCAGGCTGTGACCGATCAATGCTTGAAAGGCATGAGTCTGTATTGTTGATTGATAAGGTTCTGAACATCACGAGAAGAGAATGGTAGATTGACAATGAAACATTTGTAGATTTTGACCATCGTGATATATTGATCCTATAAAGAACGAGTGTAAGTGGAACAAAAGACCATCCAAATTGACCCGACGTGATTCTTCACTCCCTTCTGTGGTCGGGCACCATGTTTGGCCTCCAGCTGAAAAGACTTACCTGCTTCGTTGGCTTTGTTTGCTCGACGGAAATCTGTAGCAAGTCTCGGGTGCTATTAGAGATCCCGCACTAATCGTGCTGTAGCCCATGTATACGGGTAGTTGCGTTGGTACCAATTGATGAAAGTCTTGCGACCGGCAATTCTCGGGATTGTAGCCCAACTACCGCCCAGGCAGATATTATGCTTGTTATCGAAGAAGTCGGCGGTGTAGCCTGGGTATAAAGGCATGGCGCTGAAACCTTCCCAAGGAGCAAGAGGAGTACTCGTCCATTCCCAAAGTCCACCAGCATCGCTTTGCCCACGCAGACGAGTACCCTCTCCTGTCACAGGAGTGGGATGCCAGGCTTTGAAGCCCACATTCTGGTTAGTGAGGTCGATGAAAACGTTGCTAGGCACGGGCACTTGGTCATCAAGCCCGACCGCCTTGGCAATGGAAGGATTTTGTGGAGGAGTTTCCTCTACGCCATCGTTGCAGAGATGTCTATTCCGAATTAGCTTGTTTGTCTTCCAGTACATGTGCCCTTACCCATTGACTGCAGATATCAACGAATTTGAAACTTTCACAGGTGCAGCTTTCTGGCTCTCCACGTAATGGTAAATATTTTTCGCTTCCTCGAAGGAAGGTATGCGTCCGCCTGCCCATTCTGCAAATGCAGCAAGCTCATCGTAAGAAGCCATTACAGGCCAGTCCAGAGCATGTTTGAGTGGAATTAGACCGTACACAGTTTTGATAAACTTGCCAATCTGGTAAGCTGGACTAGGTGCTTCAGCATCTGAAGTCATGCGAAGAGTGGTCGCATCAGTAGTAGGTTTGTTGCGTTCAGCCTCTTTCGCCGAAGATTTCTCTGCCATATCGATCCATGATGCCGGTAGCCGTCTGTCGCTCGTCTGCTCTAGAAAAGCTGCATATTCTCCGTTACTAATGCAACGACTCTGAGTCTTGAAGCCAGATACCGAGAGCTCTCGGATTGGTTGCTCGTTATCCCAACTGAAGTATTTACCTGGGTTACCGTCACTTCCTGAGTCATTGATGCCGATCTTCAGTTTGGATGCAGGGATCTCATGCCATGCATTTGGTTCACGATTCAACTCTGCAACACGAGCTAGATTTTCGAAGTCAGGAATCGGAGTTCCTGGTGGAGGATGTGTACGTTGACTCTGCAAAAGCATGTAAAGGAAAGTCTCTAGATGCATGGCCCCGTGCTCGAATGCGAGCCAGAGAGCTTTACTCAGCTTTTGATCAGAACACGCGTCTCCCGACGTTGTCAGTGTGTCGATCCGTGCCCTAACCTTTACCTCGTATCGTAGGATGTCTTCGTATAGTGGCCATTCAGCAGGTATCTCACTGTGGTCATGACACTTTGAAGGATCATCAACGTCTTCAGCGATATATCAGTTCAAGTTCTAGAAACCAAGACGATCTTACCAGGATCAATTCCACGCTCAAATATGCTAGTGTACCAGGCTGGCGCCGTAAGCTCCTTCCCGGTCGCTCTGGTGCAATGAATATCAGCAAAAGCAGGGATATGTCCGAGATAGAATATCAAGTTGTTTCTCAACTTGATAGGCTTGTTCATGAGCTCATCTCGTGGCACCATAGCCTTTGTAATGGTATCCCACGCATTCCAGAATTTATGCCAGTCATCCATACTTGGTACTGGTGCCGAAGCGTAATCAGCTGGTCGACCGGAGAACTTGACAATGGACGGAGATAGGAGATGTAGAACTGTACCACGATTAGCAACAGCAGTGTAGCAGAGTGCTCAACCAACAGTAGTCTTGTTTACTGTTGGCAAACGAAGATCTGCAAGTTAGACCAGCACCACGCCACAGCTTCTCCGCTTGTTCCTCAGAGTATTTGTACGCTTGCTCAAGAAAGATCTTAGAGCCTGCTCGAAAGTGAAACTCGTCAGTTCGCACATCAGCCAGGCAAACATATGATGCGATATGCTTCTGGTGTTCACCATCGTATACACCCTCTATAGCCCAATCACTTTGCTTGAACAACGTGTAGCCAAGTAACTTGTTGGCGTGATCAAGACCGTTCCGATAGAATCGCTCAGTTACACCTTGCCGATCATTGTAAGCACTAAACACTCGATCCTTATCATGACAAGCATCAAGCCCTACAATGACGAGATCTTGTGGCTGGAGCACATTTCTGAAGTTTTGTAGAAAGCTCTCACTGTCCTCACGTGAGAAGTTGCCGATGGACGAGCCAAGAGTCATCAAACATGTTGTCTTGGCCCTGTTCTCAGGCTTCGCCAGCCATGCGAAGCCATCGTCATAGGTTCCGTGAAGGGCATTAAAGCTGACATAGTGGTACTTTGAGGTATCTAGCTCCGCGAATGTACGTTCTAACTCCGAATATGACAAGTCCAGAGCATAGTAATCGACATTCTTCTTCGCCTTCTCGAATGACTTGAGCAAGATGCTGACCTTTCTCAAATTTCTACATACTCGTTAGTGACGCTTTGGTCAATGAAGGTGAGTTGGGCTCAAAGGGTCTCTTTGAAAGTTGCACGACACTCTAGGCTGCCATCTTGGTGCCATTCATGCATGTCATGCACAAAGTGAGGTGAACGAACAGTGATTCCACACTTACCCACTTCCTAACTCAATAAGCTGAGCACCGTGAGGAACTATCTCTGCAATGGTATCGGCGTGTCTGGTGAGCGCATCGATTTCCGCATTTGTCAAGTAGTACTCGTCCAGATACGTGATGTCCTCAAATAGTTTCAGTCCCTTTTCTATACAAGATCGGTAAGCATTTTTTCGAATTTCAGTGAAGCTTGTATACCATCATAGAGTAGCATAGTGGTCAATGAAGGAGAAGATCCGTCCTTTGGCTTCAGGGAATCTAGGACGGATCCCAACAGAGACGCATCGGATTTGTCCCTGCGAATATCGATCATGTTGACGGTGGACGCGTTGATAGAACCCATACTGAATGGAGCGCCAGGAACAGTCTTGATTGATGAGAAACTTGATCCAGCTTGTTGAAAAACACTCTGGACGAGAAGCCTGATCTTTAAGTATTCTCGAGTATAAGGCAGCACACGAAACCAATTACAGCATATGATGCACGGGGGAGGATCACATCGGAGTAGCACCACTAGTGCCACCACTCACCTGGTTATCTGGAGGAACGTTCCCCCGTACTCTTGCAAAGGTACACGTTCTCTGCCAATCATTCAGAGACCAGCAAGCGTGAGGTTCATGAGATCCGCTGGCCTCGGAAACATAATGACAGACTAGTCGTCACCGAGAGGATCTAATGACAACATTTTTCGGAACGCCTGCTCCTTCAAAGGCATCAAAAAGTGGTTCCAGACCATACTGTACTGTAAGCAGTAAGCTACCACATGTAGGTGATGACGGAATCACTACAGCAGATGTACCTGGAAGATGACAACATCTCGGCACCGAGCCCTTTGAGAAAGATGAAGCAGGGGTCAGCATTGGGTGTCCCTCCTAAAGCCTGCGGGTACTCGGAGAGCTAGATTGCATGGAGACAAGTCGCAGGGATTGAATAAGGGTGAATGATGTTGAGGGGAAGTTAAGAGAAGAGAGATGGATGATAGAGTCAATACTAGTGAAAGGAGTCTCCTGCCAAGAGGTATTACGGACATTGAGGCGTTAAGCTTCTGACTGTATACTGCTATCATTGCACTGGTCCAGAGGAACTGTAGTTCGCGTAGTCAGTGATGTTATAGTACTTACTGGACGGGGCATGTTGATAAGGATCTCGATGCATGTGAAAGTTTGCATAGAAGATTATGGCATCACTCGTGCTGCTGCTACATCTTGATGGATAAACATGCGGGGTACTTCGTGTTGAGGATTGCTGGCCTTTTTGGTCTTTCTGCTACTTCTGCTGCAGCTGCTGCAGCTGCAGCTGTGAAGGTCAATCATCCGCAACTCCAGCTAACACAACTCCAACTTCTGCTGCACCTGCCTTTGCCTTCCCCACACATGCATGCGCCTGACTCATTTGAGCCAATTGTCAACAAGCGGGAATTTTGCATACGACTGTCAACAGTAATAACACATCACAACAATAAGCAGCATTAGGTATCACACTTCGTCCACATACTACCAGTGCTACTACGCTACAGCTTTATTGTGTATTCATCTTCTCCGAGTAGTATCCATGTTGAATCATCACAAATCTCTCAGTCTCGAAATCAACGCAGGAATTGAATTCATGATCAGTATACATGCACGGATGAGTGTGGCTCGTTGAACCCTCGGTGTTCACCCAATTACTCAATTGCGACTCAACCAAGCATGTCGAAGACTGGTAATCTCGCGGCGTTGTCTGCCATCTTCAACCCAAACGACCCCCCGATCATCTACTACGCCGAAGACCCTCCATATCTCCCTCGAATATTGATATTCTACTGGCCTGTACACTCCATCGGCTCTGTAGCGTCGACTTCACGAATACGAACCACTATACTGAGCGCGGCGGGATTCAGGACCTTTGCTGCTTTTTCAATAGCACCCAGCAGTAGCTATTACTCAGCAGTACACAAGTTACCTGGTGACAAACAAAGAGACGATGTGTGCAGAGGCATCGCTTTCGCATTATGCAGATACTTCTCGGAGGTGCCCACGGAGGTCAAGAATGCGATAAACGATGAGAACATAGAACATGGTATAGGACTGAAATGGGGACAGTCCCATGCGGCACAGATGACGTGTCGCATGAGCCGGGTCATGAACACAAACGAGATCATCGAAGCTCTACGACCGTTCTCGAAGGAGCAGCCAACTAGTCCGATGGTGCCACCGGCTAGACCATTAGCATCTATTCGAAAAACTCGCCCGTCATACCTTCCTCAAGACATAAACAACGGACCATCAAGATACGCCCAGCATGCTACGCCATCTAAGAGAATACCGAGCTCGTCGAAAAGAACACCATCTTCATCCTTTCAAACTCCAAGAAAGCCGGATAACACATTATCGAAAGAGTCGATTGAACAACTTGAGACATTACGGTACAAAATGTGCGAAGTAGTAGATACAGAGGATAGATACATTACTCGACTTGGACAGCTTATCGATCTTGTCACCGATCAGGGGAGGACCGCAAAATCTCTAAGCTCGAAAATCAGCAATTCGAAGAGTCAGAAAGCAATCGGCGCGATGCTTCAATTTCCATCTCTACTCGATACTATCAAGGATCTCAATATAGCTTTTCTTGATGATATAGAATCTGCCTTGAGAGATACAGAGCAGACAGCAGTTCTGTATCTCGACAATGGAGGTATCATGCCGGATGGTCAGCCTCCGCTGAAGGATCCGACTGGCATCTATCCCTTCGCCAAAGCATTACTCAATCATTTTCCAAAGTTCCCCGTACCGTACCGAGAGTATCTCGACCTCCACTCACAGGTTTCATCCAATCTCACTCAATTTCTGAAGGAAGACAGTTCATCACTACAGATCGCTCCGTCCCTGCTGATGGAGCCAGCTCAACGAATTTCTCGATATGGCTTGTACATCGATACCATGCTACCTCAGGTTCCCTCACACATGACTATAGCAATCCGTACCCTCGAAAAAGCCCGAAAGATAATCGCAGAGATCTGCGAAATGGAACCTGCCGCGTCTACCATTCTTGATTCTCTTCGGATTGACTATGAAGCCAAGAAACGTAGCTTATCACCCACGAAGCTAATTGCAGGCCTCACTCGTGGGAACAGTACCATTCGTGAAGCTCCAGCTCTCACAGGGAGTGTCAGAGATCGTGATACACCCAAGTTGCTACCGAGTCTTGGTAGGAGCTTCAGCAGGAAGAGACAGACTCGACCAGGCCTTACCGGTATCTTATCTGAGCACGATCCGGCTCAAGCAAGCAATATTCAAGCTCATGCTCAAGTCGCAAAGTCGGATGAGAACAGGAGACCGTGGTCCAGTGGATCAGGTGGACTATCACTGAGATCAAGGTCTAGACCTATGACAGCCTCTTCGAACACGACTTCCAGTCCGTCAAGACCCGGCAGCAGAAGTACTCCACAACCACCAGATTCGTATTTGGGCACACCACGTGAGCAGAAGGGACAGATCTCGCCAACATACAAGTCTAAGATGGCACAGCTTGAGGAGGAGAACTACAACCTTCTAGCCGAGAACACCGAATTAAAGAGACTCATTCGGGAGTGTAAATGTGGAGGTATCAAACGATAGAATCTTGCACACTCGATACGAAGAGGATCGAGAAGGATGATGGAGACGCTTAGATGACTGGAAGACTTTGGTATGGGATCGCAGTCAATGGACCTTGATTGTGAAAACGAGGCGTTTCAACGGAAGAATTGGCACCAGGAATTTCTTTGACGACTGTAACAATACCAACATGAATAGAATGAATATGGATGGGTACGGATGGGCATGAACATGATTGTGATCGATATACGACATAGACGTTTTTCTCTTCAATATGTTTTGAACATGCATGTTTAGCACGGTTTACGAAAGTGATCATGTATACATATGCAATGACTGCGATTGATTCATCTATCTATCTACCTATCTAACCATCTATCTCTCCTCAACCCGTTCCAGAATGCAGAATCCATCGTCGCCCTTTCTCTGCTCGTTGCATTTCAACTCGAATCAGAAACGTTTGCTCAGCTTCGTGTCCAGGTCAGACTTCATAGTAAGACACCATGCCTCACGAGTCGTTCGATCAATCAATCGATCAATCAACCAACTGACCAGACAAAAACTCGCTCACTATACAACACAAAGGCTTCACTGCCGAAGAGTACAAGATAAAACAGCAACGCCTTCGCTAAGAATCGAAGCGAATCGATTCGACGAAAATAACACTCGATCTCTCCTTGGACTCATTCGTCGTCATCATAACCTTCAGTTCCAACAACGCTCCAGCCACTCTTCCATCTAGCACCACTCTTCTCTCCAACAGTACGCATACGACGAGCCTCGTTGGGATTTTCCCTCCAGCATCGAACGGTATAGTCGTCTGAAGCTGTAATCAAAGATCCCTCACTGTTCCATGCGAGACTTGTGACTTCTTTGTCGTGGCCTCTTGCCAAGGGGGTCCCATGTTGGTATATTGGCAATGTGTCTTCTCGGTCGTTGTAGGATGCGTAGAGTTTCTTGGTGAAAGATGATGATTGGCGTGTTAGTTGAGGACGGGTCGTTGTGCTTGAGGACTGGCTTGTGTTGTTGGGGTAGAGGTGAAGTGGCTGAATCTTGGTGAGGGATTTGTTTAGATAGCGTTCGTTGGTTGGGAATAGGACGGCGCAGTCATCGCTGCTGCCCACTGCGAGGAGTTCTGTGTTTGAGTCTGTGGCACGGCGGATGGCGAGTCGTGGCCAGAATGTTTGGACGTGGAGATTAGGATGGCGGAATCCGTAGAGTGGACCTAGACCCTCGTTGAATTCAGTGGCTCTGGAGGCTTTTGAAGTGATTGACAGTCGAGGTGAGGATCCCAGTACAAGGTGAGATGTGGCATAGGCGTATACTGTGTGATCTCTTGAGAGCGCATATAGACGCGATCCATCTGTGTTCATGACCAGTGAGGTTACTCCAAATGATCGATGGTGGGCATGACTCTTAGGCTCTTCGGTGATCGAGAGTGGATTTGGATCACGACGAGTGGTGCCAAAACTTGTTCGAATGTCCCAAACCTTGATAGCAGTATCGATCTCCGAGGCCGTAACCAGTAGATGAGGCTTGTTATCTCCTAGGAAGCTGAGAGAAGTGATGGAAAAATCATTGCGACCAGGAATCATATTAGCTTTTCGTCGCATGCCCGTTGCTTTCGACTTAGGTCCAGCCATATGAGCGTCGCGGACACTGTGTGTGGATGTGATATATTTCATGTTTTGTGTCATCGGCAGTGGAGTAGTAGTAGGCCTTCGGGGTTGCTTTAGACCAGCATTGTTGTTACATCGAAGGTCCCAGAAGTTGATTTGACCATCTCGACCACAAGAGGCAAGTACCTGATTTCCTGACCTGGGTTGAAACGCAATCTTCTTCACAGAGCATCGGTGATCGCCCAATGTGTATAGTGATGTTTGAGTCTGCATATCGATGATCTGACAGGTTTGATCGCCACATGCTGTTGCTAACAAGCTATCATCCTGAGAAAACTCAAGATCCATCAAGGCATTATCATGAGGTCTCATGGTAAGGTAGTTCGAGGTCATTCCCGCGTCGTGCTCGTTTCCGGCATCGATCAATCGAATCTGGCCTTCCTCGTCACCTACGGCGATTAGAGGATTTGTGTTGCAGGCAGCGACTGAGAACGGCAATGCTGCTGACGGATGTCCATGCGTGGCATTAATATCGTTGGGTGAACTGTAGAAATTGCCAGTCTCTTGTTGCCATAATTGAGAATGCGTCACTTCTGCTCGAATCTTGCGTCCATTCAGCCTGGCAGACAACAATCCCCCGGAGGTAGTCTTGGACCTGTACGACAGTATTCGAGATTGCGGTGCTGTCGGTATATCTTCCTGGTCTTCGTCGAACTCGACATCAGTCTCCTCGTCCGTCTCGCAAATATCCACATCTCGATAGCTATCATTCAAAGGTGAGCGATGTTCGGGGATAGTAGGCGACGATCGAATTTCCTGATCGAAAGAAGCTGCGATTCTGGACACCGGCGCAATATCATAATTGTCTGCGAGGACGAATGAAAGCTTGCGTTTTCTGCCTCGAGGCGTAGCCTGATCATTCTCTGTCCCTTGTGACGACCTTGGCTCTTTGACACGATTTGTTCGGGAGTTCAATGATGAGCTTGTGATCGTTCGTAAGGCAGCCCTCGAGGTTCTTGGAATAGCTAGAGCATTCCGAGGTCGAGGTGTAAAGAACTTGGTGAATCGCCGTGGGGTAATTGGCGGTGGCTTCCGTATCCTAGCTCCCTGATCTTGGCTGGAGTTCTCCTGATCCGTCATATGCGATGTCCCATCCATATTCGAGCGTTGCGTTCGGTCGTCTTCTTGCGGTGCGGATATTGGAAAAAGTGTGACGTAGTGGATGGCGATGTCTTGTCCAGGTACAATACCGACAGCAAGGAATGAGCGTCGATTGTTCGAAGATACTAGTCAAGAGACGTATAGAAGAAGCATGAAACTACAGTACGCTCAGCTCTTTGTAATAGCCAGAGTATTGCAGAGGCTGGAAGTACGGACCTGGAAATGATGGCGAGTAGAAAGTGGCAGCTCCATAGAAATCGCGTCGCGTTCAGAACTAAATGGGCATCGCGTTACTCGAGATCCACCGGAAGTGCACTCCAAATGTTCCGCTCGATTTTTTAGATGACTGCCGAAGATTAAGCGTCCATCTCGAATTTTTGAGCATACATTTTTGGACATGAGGTCCTGTCCTCTGAAGACTAAACATACTGCATTTCTTGCGTCAAGATGTCGTCCGTCAAGCGGAAGAGCAACTCGGATGAGACGACCCAGAAGAACAGTCACAAGCGTCTAAAAGCAGACACTAAGATCAAGGTGTCGGTGGCATCAACTACCAGTGACCATGAATCAAGCAGCAAGCCTGTGAAGGCCAAAGCCGCATCACTCTTGGTCAAAGAACAACCAGCTTTCCCAAGAGGTGGCGCAAGTCTTCTAACACCACTCGAGCGAAAACAAATCCATGCGAAAGCCTCACGAGATGCTGCAGCAGAACAAAAGCAGTCGTCCGATCTATTCGGCTCAAAGCAACAGGTCTCAGGAGACTCAGATGCGGAAGAAAGTGACAAGGACCTTGAGGGCGTTCGAGAAGAGTCCAGGAAGAAGAAGACAAGCAAGAAATCAAGATCAAAGACGAAGGAAGTGTCAAAAGAAGATGCAACACCAATAGAAGGACTAAGTTACAAGCGTCTTGCACCTGGTACATTGGTATTAGGCTGTATCACTGCGGTGGGATCTCAAGATCTCACGATAGCTCTGCCAAATAATCTGACTGGCTATGTATCTCTGACAGAGATTTCTGCACCATTTAGTGAAAAACTTCAAGCAGTGTTGAAAAATGAGGAGGCGGACAATGACGAGGAGGAAGATGATGAAGACGAGCAAGATATCGCTTTGGCCACTCACTTCCGCGAAGGTCAATACGTTCGATGTGCTGTGGTGTCATTAGGTGATGATGGATCTGGAAAGACACAATCGAGAAAACGTGTTGATCTTACATTGGATCCCCGGAAAGTAAATGCAGGCATCAACAAATCTTCGCTGGCAGTCGGATGCATGGTTCAAGCTGCTGTAGTCAGTGTCGAAGACCATGGTGTTGTGATGGACCTCGGTCTGAACGGCAAGGAGAAGATACGAGGGTTCATACCGTCCAAAGGACTAGAAGCTAGTCTACCTCTAGGAAGTGTCAGAATAGGCGCTGTGTTGCTATGTTCAGTCACAAGTCTGACCTCCGACGGGAAGATCGTCAAGCTTTCGTCAGACTTCGCAAAGGGAGTCTTGCTCAAAAATGCACCAACCGTGGACGCTTTCTTGCCTGGCACGTATATCGAAGCTCTTGTCACTGAAATCTCGCCGGATGGAATTGCTGGTAAACTTATGGGTCTTGTAGATGTCACCGCAGATATTGTACATTCTGGGTCCTTCAAGGACCGAGAATCATTCGTGGAGAAATACAAGATAGGCCAAAAGGTCAAAGGACGATTGATTTGCACATTCCCATTGGCTGAGGACAAAAGACTAGGATTCTCTCTGCTGGAGAATGTCGCGGATCTTACGCAGACCAACATCACGGATGGAGCAGAGATTGCCTCTCTCAAGATTTCCTCTATCATACCATCTGCACGTGTGGTCCGAGTTTCCCCTGGGTTGGGAATTTACCTTGCCATGCCGTCAGGCAAATACGGATTTGTACACATGTCTCGTTTGGCAGACAAGAAAGTCGACAGTGTTAGCGAGACAACGGGACCATACAAAGTCGGCTCCGACCATCAAGCCCGTGTCCTTGATTACAACCCTATTGATGGTCTGTATGTACTGTCATTGCAAAAGAAAGTTATTCAACAGCCATTCCTTCGTGTCGATGATGTCAAAGTCGGCGAGAAGGTGAAGGCTACGGTCGAGAAGCTCCTGATAGGTCCGGCAGGCGTACAAGGTCTGCTCCTCAATCTTGCAGAAGGTGTTACTGGACTGGTTCCAGCGATACACATGTCAGACATCACCTTACTGAATCCCGAAAAGAAGTTCCGCGAGGGCATGAGTGTCAACGCGCGAGTTCTTTCTGTCAACAGTATCAAGAAGCAACTTAGACTCACGCTCAAGAAAACATTGGTAAACAATGACCAGAAAGTGTGGTCCAGCTTCGAAAGCATCTCGATTGGAGATTCAACATTCGGTACACTGGTCAAGGTTGACCCATATGGTGCACTGGTACAATTCTACGGCTCCGTCAGAGGCTTTTTACCAGTCTCCGAGATCAGCGATGCATATATCAAAGACGCAACTGAACACTTCAAGATTGGTCAGACGCTCGAGGTCAACGCAATAAATGTGGACGCGACTGCCGGTCGTTTGACACTTTCGTGTCGACGACAATCAGAAGATGTAAATGTTTCATTGTCTTCGCTAGTTCCTGGAACACTGGTCACTGGAGCTGTCTTCGAGAAGTCTCAAAGTGACTTGCTGCTGAGACTTGAGGGATCAAATGCGATTGCTCGACTCGTACTGGACCATGTCTCTGACGGCTCTGAACGAAAACGAAAATCTGCCCTCGAGAAGATTCGGGTTGGGCAGAAACTCGATGATGTTCTAATCCTGGACGTACAACGAAAAGGAAGAGTGGTGAACTTGACGAACAAGCAAACACTAGTCAAAGCGGCGCAAAACGGGCAGTTTTTGAAGAACTTTGAGTCATTGAAAGAAGGTGCTCTCCTGACTGGTTTCATCTCCAACATTACAGAGGATGGAGTATTTGTCCGCTTCGCAGATGGTATCACTGGTCTCATTAGCAAGAAGATGGTAGCTGTCGATGCTCAAGAGCAGCCGCAATTCGGCCTACAACCTCTACAAGCAGTCACTGCCAAAGTCCTATCGATTGATTACAAAGGCGCGACTCCGCGATTCTGGCTCACCATGCGCGAGGGTGTGAGCAGCGCACCACCCATCGAATCGCAAAAAGAGGAAAAGCCTGTTGTCATTCCTGAAATCATCAATCCAGTGGATGACTCAATCTCAAAATTCTCAGATCTTTCTATGGGTAAGATCACCAAAGCAAGAATTACTTCTGTCAAGGATACACAAATCAATGTCGAGCTTGCAAAAGATATACAAGGACGCATTGACATGTCAGAGCTTTTCGATCAGTGGGAGGATATCAAGGACCGTAAATATCCCCTGAAGACATACAGTCCTAAACAAATCCTGACCGTCCGAGTTCTGGGAACACACGATACGCGAAATCATCGATTCCTGCCATTGACACATAGAAGTGGTAAGAATACTGTGTTCGAACTGTCAGCTAAGCCCACGACGATCTCAGCCTCTGATTACAAGTCTCTGACCTTGGCCGAGTTGCAGCCTGGAAGTGAGTGGCTAGCCTACGTCAACAACATCGGTGAGGATCACTTAATGGTCAATATCAGCCCCTCAGTCAGAGGACGAATAAAGGCCATTGATGTGTCTGACGATTTAAGTTTGGTCGGAGACCTTGAGCAGAACTTCCCGATCGGCTCTGCGCTACGCGTGCGTGTCCTTGCAGTCGATGCTGACAAGAATCACCTCGACCTTACAGCCAAATCGAATGAATCTGCAAAACCATTGGGAATGGAAGAACTCTCTATCGGAATGATTGTGCCAGGTCGAGTCACGAAGATTACTGAACGACATGTTGTCGTCCAGCTCAGTGAAAGCTTGGTTGGAGCTGTAGAACTCATTGATATGGCAGACGACTACACCAAATCCGACACGGCACAATTCCAGAAAAACGATGTTATTCGCGTGTGCGTTGTCAAGATTGACGTTCCCAATAAGAAGGTCTCGCTTTCGACAAGACCGTCCAAAGTCCTTAGCTCGTCACTAAAAGCCACAGATCCAGAAATCGCTTCTGTCAAGCAGCTCGAGGTCAACCAGATCGTCCGCGGCTTTGTAAGCAATGTTTCGGACAAAGGCTTGTTCGTTACTCTCGGACATGGCGTTACTGCTTTCGTTCGAGTGACAAACCTGTCTGATTCGTATCTCAAGAACTGGAAGGACAGTTTCCAGCGAGATCAGCTAATCAAGGGTAAAGTCATCACCGCGGATAAGGACTCCGGTCACATTCAATTGACATTGAAGGAATCCGTAATGAATGCCGACTACAAGCCTCCGCGAACATATACCAGTCTGCATGTGGGCGACATTGTGACTGGCAAAGTTGCTAAGGTGGAGTCGTTTGGTGTTTTCATTCTAGTTGATAATTCCGAGAACGTCAGAGGACTTTGTCATCGAAGCGAAATAGCTGAGCAAAGAGTTGAGGACGCAAGTAAGCTTTTCGAAGAAGGAGATGTCGTCAAGGCGAAAGTTCTAAAGATTGACTTACCAAATCGACGTATCAATTTTGGAATGAAGGCCTCATATTTCGCCAGTGATGACGATGACGAGATGAATGAAGAAAGTGATTCCGGTGTCAGCGAGACAAAAGGAGGAGTTGGAATTGAGGCAGATGTCGACATGAATGATTTAGAATCCCTCGTAGAAGAGTCCGAAGATGCTGAAGATGATGAAGACGTCGACGAAGATATGGAAGTTGATGAAGATGACGAACAGGTCGATACATCAGAGACTCCTGGAAAACATACCGGCTTGAATGTAGGCGGCTTTGACTGGCACGGAACATCACACACTGAAGCATCACTCAAGCGAGAGATTGACGCCTCTGACGCCGGGGACAAGAAGTCCAAGTCAAAGAAAAAGAAGAGAGCCGAGATACAAGTCGATCGCACTGGAGACCTCGATGCCAATGGACCTCAATCCACAGACGACTTTGAACGTCTCCTGCTTGGAGAGCCAGACTCTTCCGTCCTCTGGCTTCAATACATGGCCTTCCATCTCGAATTAGGGGACACCGAGCAGGCTCGTGCAATTGGCGAGCGAGCCTTGAAGACGATCGGCCTAGGCCAGGACGCAGAAAAGCTCAATATTTGGATTGCTCTCCTCAATCTCGAGAACGCCTACGGCGACGACACAACCATCGAATCTGTCTTCAAACGAGCATGCGAGTACAACGACCCTCAAGAAATCTACAACCGACTCTGCAGCATCTACATTCAATCTGGCAAACACCAGAAAGCCGACGATCTGTTCCAAGAGTCTCTCAAGAAATTCACACAAGATCCCAAGGTCTACATCAACTACGCCACCTTCCTCTTCGATACGATGAGTAATGCCGAAAAGGGAAGAACAATCCTCACCCGTGCCCTCCAGGTCCTACCTCCATTCACCCACTTCGACCTAACCTCGAAATTCGCCCAACTCGAATTCAAATCATCAGCCGGTCTAGCCGAACGAGGACGCACGATCTTCGAAGGACTGATCAACTCGTTCCCCAAGCGTATTGATTTGTTCAATATCATGCTCGACATGGAGATGAAGCACGGTGACAGGGAAGGAGAGGATAGTCAAGAACAGATCAGGGGTTTGTTCGAGAGGATATTCCAGAAGAAGTTGAAGCCTAAGCAGGCCAAGTATTTCTTCAAGCGATGGCTTGCGTATGAGGAAGAAATTGGCGATGAGAGGAAGATTGACGAGGTTAAGGCTAAGGCTGCTACTTGGGTTAAGCAATCGGGAACATTAGCATAGACAAGGCGTTTGTGGATGATGGCGTTGAAAAAGTAGATGTGTATATATGAACGCCTGCTTCGTTTGAGCAGTGCGTTATGAGTAATAAATGACTCTCTTTGCATCTTTCGTGTCGATTGTTTAATTCTGTGCATCTATCGTATCAGTGAAACTCAAGCCAAACCTCCCAATAGTGCACGCGCAACCCCTCTTCAGACCTCCCAATATCCTTGTCCGGCGACGCATCCCCCTTCCCCTCCGTCTCATTACCAGATCTGACATTACCAGAAAAAGAACCAGGCCGACCATACACGCTGAGAATGCTCTTCACACTGAAATCCTTCACAACACCCTTCCACTCCCCTGTCTCATCACGAATGACCTCGTTCCACAACTCCTCCCAACTCTCAGCATTGTGTCGAAAAGCAGTTCCATTCCCATTCAGCTTCGGCATCTCCCTAGCATTGACGTTCCCAACCTGAGCACCCAAGATCAATACTTTCCCACCGCTGTCCTTCCTCATGAGTCGCAAACATCGTCTGGCAATCTGCTTCTGCGGCTCAAGTGCAAACAAATGGAAGACAGCCGTCACATTGAGAATATCGACCTTGCCATCCAGG